>VZRW01003482.1:53981-87310 GCA_013398125.1 Aegotheles bennettii | reverse complement strand
AGTTTGCCCAGTAGTTCCTTATTGAACCATGCAGTTCTCCTGGCTCCGTTGTAAAAGTTTCATTTACAAAAAAATATATTTCTAAACGGAATTCACTGCATAAAAAGGGCAGCAATGGAAGTCAGGAATAAACATTGTAATAGGCAGGGATCTTATCACATATGGAGGACTCTGAGTATGTAACCTTAGACTCCTGAGAATTACAAGCTAATTAGTATAATGCTAGCTGTATAGTTTTTATATAGTATAAATTTATAGCCTATTTGTTCAACCAGTGTGAATGGTTTTAAAAAGAAAGGAATGGTAATTGCCAGTTTCAGTATTTTCTGTCTCATACCAATTTAAAACTAAGATTCAGTTACAGACTTATAAATGATCCTATTAAATGCCTTTCAAGGTTGCTTGAAATCAATTCATAGTCACCCTAGAAACAATATGGGAATATACTTATTCTTCCCAATGTCTGCCTTTTCTGCTTCTAGATCTGGCTGTAATGCACCAAAATGGGGGAAAAAAAATGAAAATACTAATTTTGCTGTGAGTTTGCATTTTCTTGCTGCAAAACCGATCAAGTTACCCTTTGCAAACTAAGTCCTTATGTAAAGCTCATCATGACTTCAACTGGGATTTAGTACAAAGAGAAAATTAAAAAATACAGGCCTTAGAGCAGGGGGCAATAGATTTGTGGGGCATAATGCATGTATTTATATATATAATCATTTGCACCACTCTTCCGGACTAACACAAAGGGTTACAGGAATGGTCACTAGGCCAGACAGAAAGTCATACACTTTCATAAGCATTTTCAACCTATTAACTTCATGCAATTTTGCCCCTATTGATGCTGAAGCTATGAAAAATCACAGTGCATGCTGGATAAAGCAAACTTTCAGCATTCACGCTCCATTAATTAATTCACCACCTAAAAGCTAAATATTGATTTTTTAATGGCTCTACAAATCTGTTTAAGCTACTATGATGTAATTAAGGCGATGTGTGTTTACTGTAAATTATCCAACAAGCACAAGGGCTGTACTTTCAGCAATAACAAAACCTTAGCTCGAAGCAGACAACAGGGAAAATGACGGTTTGAAAATGTTTTTTCACTAATTGTATAAACTACCATGATATATAAGAGAAGGCTAGTGTCAAGCTGGGTTATTAAAAGCCCCCTATAGCACTAAAAATAGAAAAATCTGATAGTCGATCCATTGAAATCAACAGGAGTTCTTGTGCAAATTCAGTGGTGGGGAGTCAGCTACTTAACATAGTTGTCCACAGGGATGGTGAATTAGAAATATAATGCTGAGCCCTACAGCAAAATTACTATAGTGCATGGACTCCTTATAATATATCTAAAATACTAACAAGAAGAAAAAGATAGCATCTGATTATCCACTAAAATCATACTCATGAAGTCAAACTAAAACATGAAATTGATACTGACTTCTTCCATTAGAAGCATGAAGACTTATGGTTAAATGCATGATGATGTGCAACATACATCTTGTGTAAGTGAGAGAAAAGCCACAATCAAGTCAACCACTGACACGCAGACTGTATAAACAATAACAGAGGAGCAACCTAATAAAAAGTACTGACATTGTTTGTTGAAAATACAAGTAGATTTCTTACCTTCTATTTACACTGCAAAAATGAAATATGTAGAAATATCATTATCATTACCAGTAAAAACAAAACAAAAAACAAGTAAAATGAGGGAGAAAGAGGGGAGAGTTGTGATCACAGCTACCAAAAAAAGAAATTTAAGATTTAATGTTTCGTGGGGGTAGAGAGTGGAATCTGGAATGGAAGAAGGGGAGGACAGTGGACAGAAATGATACAAGATAGATCTCTTATTGGTACATTAATAAATCAGTATGGAAGGATCTGTGAGATCTTGACCTCTGACCAACCTCTGCAACCTCTTCAACCCGAGAAGACATCCTGCAGCTATCTTTGCCAGCAAATCCCTAGCTTTCCAATTACTGTGGAAAAACAACTTCTAGCCATGTATACCTCTTCAGCTGAAATGCGGAATGCATATTTTATTGTATATCAACCTCCTGAGGGAGGGCTTCAACAGTTCTGCTGAGAATAGTTACTATTATTACTCAGTTTTCAAATGACATCCAACTGTTAATGGGAGAAGGGAGGACATTTGAAGGTATTCATCATGTAGAGATAATACACCAGAATAATCTATGACTTTTGACAACATTCATTAGAAGGAGACCTTAGTTAGATTTTTAAAAACAAAAAATGCACCAGAATTTTACTCTTAGCAGCAAAAATGGAGAAATTTCTAAATATTTAATAACAAAAGCATGAACATATTTTTGTAATGTTATGTTTTGGTTGAGGGAAGGACTTTCTCAACAAGATGCTATTTTTTTTTTTTTTGTTTGTTTTGCAACTGTACTGAAATTTTGCATAATCAGCCTTTTTCACCAACCTAATGTTCCATTTTTACTGATAGGACCAAAAGAGAAGCTGATTTTTAGAGCAGTGGGGCTCACAGTGGACAGACATCTCAGTATTCAGAGTTCTCTTGAAATGATGGGAAAGGCATCGGCTCACTAAAAGCAGCTCCAATCTGTGACAACAGAATAGAAGAAAACATGAAGGTAATTATTGTATGTGTGCACGACACAAAGTGTGACTCAATAATTAAAGAGTTAATTATTTCAGCAGTTATGGATACAGGCTGGGGATTAATCCCTGCAAATAGGCTGAGAGACAATTATGCTCACTGCATGCAGCACGAGATAACCTGCCTTTCTCTGGCTGCACAGATGGGGATTCACAAAAGGTTCTATGCTCCCATGGGGTAAAACATTTGGAAATAATCAGTGACAACACACTGCAATAACCAGTGGCGGTACAGTAATGTTCTACACCTGTGTATGTCCAGATTGAGAATCCTCTAGCAGTGATAATAACATAGTGTTAATGCATTCTTTCACAGAAAATAAAAATTAATACTAAGTGAATAATAATGGCTGCTAAGACAATTAATTTACTCTTTCATCATTGTTGTATGCTGAAAGCATTTCTTTATGCTATAAAAGGTGAACCGTGGATTTAATGAAATCATAACTGGTGATCTGAAAAATGAGTAACTTTTAAATACTTCAGATTTCCTTTCAGAATATATTCATCTGCCCATTTTCCCATATAAAATCCCAATGTAAAAACTGCAAACAACAAAAGGGAAAACAGACACGAGCTATAGTTGAAATATACCTCATGGAATTGGCAACAGAAATAATTAATTAATTTCTTCAAATTTTTATCCTTTGCCTGGTTTTGACAACTTCACATATATTGTATGGAGAAGCTTTTATTTTTAGTCTGATTTCCAAATGAAATGAGATGTATATACAGCCAGCATCTCTCCCAACAGTTTTCAAATTTTTAGCCAGTTCCAGTTAGACCTGCAGAGAAAGAGAAGCCTTAATGATGATGAAGATGATACCCTCAAAGATGATGAACACAACTCTTTATGCAATCCATAAGGATTCAATCTCTTCTTACCAAAACCAGAGTCCTGGACCGTCAAACACAGTTCCTCCCACAGCAGACCAGAGCTCATAGCAGAATTTGGTTTTGGCACTAAATAACCCTTGAATTTTCAAAAAAAGAGAAAAGTATGTGACATTCTATGTATTACTCAGTATTGCCAACCTCAAGCTTTTGAAAACTGTGAGTCAAGCCACAAAACATCATGAGATTAGCTGTAACATGAGATAGTGAAAAACAAATAAATACATTTGTGTGGTTTATTTGTCTTTTAATGCAGGGTGAGTTCAGGTCATGGTTTTGAAGCTTTTGTTCACAAACACCAAGGCTCACTTTTTTTCCAAGTGGATTTGAGCTATGAAACCATAGGACTTGGTAACACTAGAACTTTTCAAACACAATGCGTTGCTGTGCTGACTGTGAGGGACTTTTGCTTCCCACTCTGCAGTGGTGGTGAAGGCTGGCTCAGTGATCACTGAGACATAGGTACAGCAAAGGTCCCAGCACATGCTGGGTCTATAAAGAGCCTCAATGGCAAGATGTCTGCGGGAAACCAAAGGATATATGAGAACAGAGTGACCACCAAACAAGTACTCACAATCATGATTTGAACAGATGGACATGTTTATGAGACTTCCCACCTCCTCACTCGCTGAGTGTTAGCCATGAAAAGAAACTGCATTAGGGCAAGAGAGTGGAATTTCAGCCACAATGTCTCTTTCCAAAAACATTTTTCTGCAATTAATCTTCATTCTTCTAAAAATATTTGGGCATCTAGAAAACACAAGTTTTAGCCCTAGAAATTAAACAGGACAAAGTCTAAAAGCGTAGAGGTAAATTGCGTGTGATTGCATTCAGCTCAACTTGTGTGGAAAGTTCTCATCTTTTCACGCAAAAAACATAAACCTTCTCGAATTCCTGTAGGCTCCTAATTCTTTTTCTTATGGCTAAATTTAATGATATCAATATACAGCATATAACAACCAGCTTTCTGTATCACTGGTCCGTACTCACATGGTTCAGGCTCCACATTTAAGCCTGGGACGTTCTAGCTGTTAACATGCGTTACACAGAGCCAGTCCTATTTTCTTCCTCTGGTGCTCCTTCTTGGGTGGCATAAACTAAAAATAGTTTTGGGAGGTGTTGAAACTAAAACTACACTACAGAGGCAGTTGGAAAAATTCTTGGGAAATACTTTCTGGTGTGGGTTTTTTTTTCCTTGATTATTCTTTGTGGGGGCAATTTCTATTCATCAGAATCAAAACTTTCTCTGGAAATGAACCACACCTTTTCAGCTTTGTACAAAGTGCCTGTTTGAAGTAAAGGAGACCATTGCACACAGTGAGAGCATTTATTCATACACTGGCTCAGGGAAGTTATCTGGAGCATGACACTGCAAATGACAGCTCTGCTTCATTCAGAGTGGGGACTTACAGCTGAGACAACATCCTAGACACTGGGGTTTTTTTTCTAGCCTTTTAAAGGCATTTAAAATTTCAAAGTGAAACGTGAAAAATTCAAAAGTTTGAAAAACCCAGCAGGATAAATTTACCTTTTCAGCTCTCAGAAACACTTAACTTGCAAATTTACCAATTTAAGATATTTACCAGCTCTAGGATTTATACAGATATCAGTAATCCCTGATTGACAAAAGCTCAGCACCAAGAGACTGGATTTTAATTTGCAATAAATATTGTTTCCAGAAACAACAGTAAGAAACTGTACCTCTCATATTGTTCCAGCTATGGAGTTGTATAATTTACACTTTTGCTTTCATTTTACTTCCAGATTCAGGCTTTATCTAGAAACCTCCCATTTCTAAATCTTACAGTTCTCCACTATGTTTTACACTAAGAGTGCTCAACCTGCAAGCCAAAATTATGCAACTAGCCTTTGACACACTGCCTGACACTCTTTCTCCCAAGAGCCTTGTGTCCATCACAGGAATGAAAAGGCAGGCATTTACTGGTTCATATCAAGGGTGTGCACACACAGGCAGAAGGAGTGTAGGAGCATGTCACATCACATAAAAGGCATTAATCTCACTCATCTCCTATATTTTGTCATGACAGTACATTTAAGCAGCCCATATGCACAGCTTCAGACATATGAACATTCCCATTGTACCACTTCAGGTGGTCGTGTGGTATCCATTAATGGGACAGCCATATGTAGGTCCTGATATGCTGCATCTGAGTACTTCTGGGAATGCCACAGAGATCTGTCAACAGCGTTCTATACATTTGTCTTTGAGAGAGATTAATGAAAAGGAAGGGGTAGAAACAGGAGAAATGGATCTAACTTGTGCTTCCACAGAAGTAGAATACAGTCAGCTTATTCTAGAGTGTTTCTAGAAACATACCTGGTGTCTGCAGGTGAAAGAACAGGCAAGTTTCCTTTTCTAACGGGCTATGGCACACTCAGGGACTAGGGCCTCACAACTTCAACTGAAAAAATACAAAGAACTAAAATAAAACAATTCTAAGACTTCAGGAGCCCAGGATTAGCATAACCCACTGACCCTGTGTTATACAACCATATTGTCCCAGTATCTCCAGTAGTGAACTCATAATATCCACCACAGGATTGCAGCTGGTAGCAAAAGGAATATTCTCATATGGCACTGCCACAGACACTGAGCTGTTGCATTTTTGCATCATCTTTGTTTTCAGTGTCCCAGCTCCACTTTTAATGTGTAACTCTGTATGCGGTGCTGGATTGTTGGTATGTCACAACAGAACCATATCAGGAAGATTGCAGAGGCTTTTCTTTTAAGCTCATGCAAGTTCTTCAAAATACACTCAGCTAAATTCAACCCATTATAAACACCAAATGTTTTTGTTCGCTATTTGAAATTAAAATCCAGCTGGTCTATGAAACTCTATCTGCCTCTGGTTTGGATGTCCAAATCCCTGGTGTTCTTCTAATTCTTGTAAACACCACAAATAGGTTTTTATCAAAGTCTGCTGCTGAAGAAATGACAAACCACTATAGATTCATAACATGAGTGTGTCATTGTTAACTGCAGTTGCAACACAGAGCATACTAAAAAAATCACTCTGGTAAAATTGTATTTTGGAAATCAGTGCAAACAATAAAAGCTCCATTTAACAAACTTCAGTTTCATCTTATTGAGGTGTTTAGCTGGACAGAAAGGGTGAGAAGGAAGGAAAGATGACTTTCAGGAAAATTTCGCATGTGTCAATGTATCAACTATATCAAAGTTCTTACAATTACACATGTTTTTACATGTAATGGAACAGACTGAAATTTGATAGCAAAAAGAAATGCATTTTTATATCAGTAGTAAACAACGAGTATATTGTAGCTGTTGTACACTGGTGTTTCTTACTGTCCTGAGCTTTTATATTTATACAGCTGAGCTGTCATATGTTCACAAATAGAAATTTCAAATTTTCTTTTAGGTTTTACATTAGCACATACAGAAGTGATGTCTTAGTATTAAACCATATGATCCAAGAAACCACTGAGACTAGAGTAGGGTAACTATCCCCTGGGGCTTTGCTACAGTTCATCCTTTTTGGTCCTTTTTGGTTCAAAGCCTTTGATTTGCTTCAATCTGTTATGCATATGTTTTCATAAAACCTGTGTCTTCTTCAGAAAAATATTTCTAGGTCTACTGGTGACTTATAATAACTTCTCAAAATAAACACATTTGTTTTACTTGTTTGTCACTATGTTATACTGCTATGTTAGACTCTTACTCAGCCTCAACCAATTTGTTTTTGTTTGTCCATTTGACTATTACAACACTGCTGGATAGATTTCCTATGACTATCTAAAACATATTTCCCTCATTTATCATAGAAGTCTGAATTTAGCTGAATTGATATGCCTGATTTAGCCTTCCCTAAAGGAAACGTATAATACTTTACAGAAATGGTGTGGCTTTTTATATAAAAATCCCACTATAAATCATAGAAAACTAATTTGGATATCCTGCTTACCCACAAAAAACAACTAATTCAAAATAGTTTTACCAATAATCAAATACACACATGCATGGGCTTCTTTTTCTTTTCTTCATCTGTTTCAGCATGAAAACAGTGTTCATGGGAGGTGCTGGAAGTCCAGACTTGGAAGCACAAATTCAGATTTTGTCTACACACTCAATAAGAACAGAGATTTTTATAACCTTGCCTTTGCAGAATGAGCTTGATGAAAGAATCAGCACTTCTTCCTGCAAGCCTTCTGCTTCCCCCCAAGCTCTGTCCCATTCAGCCAGAGTCTACTGAAAGGGTAGCAGTTAGCAAGCTTCCTCCAGATGCACAACCAGGCTAACTGGCAGTTCTGTTCTGATAGCAGTTTTTGATTGTTGTTAACTTAGATTAGTCTTCCAGGAAGAACCTAAATCTTCTTTTTTCTTGTTGAGGTTTCCCTCTGACATCTGCCAGTCAATAAATCGCGACACTGAATCTCAGAGGGCTTAAAACATAGCTTTCCATCTTGAGCCCAAACTCACCCATCTCCTTCATCATCTCTGTTTTAAAATCATGTCAACTTCTACTTACCTTCAGTATGAGATTTCAGCCTCTATCAGCTACTTGTTTGAAAACTGAAAAAAACCCAAAACAGGTTTCTCTTATGCTGCCTTTCACATATAAGACACTTCCTGTCAATACCAACACCACTTACACATTATCTGTTTTCAAATCTCACCTTGAAAATACGCTTTGTTATCATGTGCAAAACAAAAACAAAACAAAAGAAAAAAAACCCAAAGCAAAACAGTTTTAGAGGCAGAAAAATAAAAGGCCAGCAAACTGAACATTGAAGTGTTTAAAATATAAAGTGATTATCTCTACTTAAAAAAAAAGTAGTTGGATGGTCTTAGCAGAAAAGCATGGAGAAATGAGATATCTTGTTGACTCCAAAAATCTTGACTCAATCTTCTTCATCTCTTCTCTACCTTTCACAAAATACTAACAATTAGATTGTAACTTCAATCTCCTTTTGAAATCTTGAATCTCCGAATTTGATGTTTTCCAGCTTTCCTATACTATAATAAAGGCTAAGAAGTTAATTTATTTTTCAATGAAAAGCATCATCACTGGGCTCCAGGAGGGGAAACTTTAACAAAGGCATCAAATAACACAAACCTCATGATGCAAATAATCAGATTTGCTGCACAGAAGAATTGGAAAGTGTTCTGTCTCACACTGATGCCTGAGGTAGTTGTTTGCCTCAGTTCTCTAAAATGGCCTGACCTACATATTCCTCTCCTTTTTTCTAAGACTCACTGGGAAGACAGACTTCTAGTATTATTGTGAGGTTCACTGGGAGGTTAAAAACATGGAGAGTTATCTGCAAGTATAGAAAGAGCAAAGTTTTTTGTATAAACATTTACACTGTGAGTTGACCTTCTACTGACTTCAACTGTTAAACAGACTAGGGGGAAATGTCTTGGGGCCGAAGTCCAGGAAGCTGAGTGGAGTGGGAAGATAAAGAGTGGGTCACAGCTGAAGGGGGCAGCTGGGAGAGAGAGGATGAACGCTTCCTCTGGCCCATGAAAAGGACTGCACAGCTTTGGGAAAGGATTACATGACACTGTGTTCTGAGGTGAGCAGTGTACCAGAGCCAGTGACCCAGAAGTTGCTTCCTGTGTCCTTAGGACAGTCTCTTAGAAATCCAGGAATACAAAGCATTTAGTTGAGGATGCAGTTATGGAGGGCATCCCAAGGCCTTCCACTATACCATCCTTTGAACTGCACGGCCACAGCCAGGATCCTCTGAATGACTCGTAGTTCAGGGACCTGAATTTTCTTGAGATTAGGCTGTACAATGGGATCCAGCTGCCTAAACATGCTGTCACTTTAAATGTCCAAGGGCGTCCCACTGCAAATCCAGAAAACATGTGATATTGAGGTATGTGTATGTGTATCTCCTGTAGGGCTCAGATCTTGTCTGTCAGCCCCGTGGAAAAGTTTCAGATGCTAGGATGCCTCAGATGACACCTGACACATTTACGTGTTTCAGTCTGGAGCTGGCTACAAAGCATACTGACTCACAGAACATTTTGAAAGCTTATAGAGTGATATATCTTATATACTAATAATACTATACAGCCTGTATACATTAAAGAAATAATTTCTTATATTTTCAGAAATCTGAACACTGAGGACCTGCTTCAGTTGTCCACACATGGCATTATAGTGCCTAGGACATTAAGAAGTCCTAAGGTGTCCAAGACAGCCAGGTAGGAATAGCAGCTATTACACAGGACCTGAAAGAAATCTACAACAACCTGGCTGTGATCCAGGTACAAAACTTTAGGGCAACTCAAACCAATTGCTCTGAATCAGCAATTGTCTGGGGTTTTTTAGCTGTAGAAACATGATACGTGTTGGTTAGCTTTAACATTAACAATGACCTCTCACCTACCCCCTAATTTCTGCACGCTTGGTGTGATGGGGTGTGTGGTTTGTGATGGGGATTGGCAAGGATCTATGCTGGTAGTACACGAGCGGTTTGTAATTTGACAAGTCAAATGAACTGCAGGCCCCAAACCACTGGATAATTGACATTTCCCGGTCAAAACAAAACAGCAGATTTTGTGTAGGTGTGGACATGGGAATAGTGTATGGGAAGAGGTCTGTGTAACTTCCATGCTTGTAAAATAAACAACACACCACCACTGTCTAATAAGGACAGTG
The DNA here is from genome assembly GCA_013398125.1 of Aegotheles bennettii. Lineage (NCBI taxonomy): Eukaryota > Metazoa > Chordata > Aves > Caprimulgiformes > Aegothelidae > Aegotheles > Aegotheles bennettii. Next base: position 77,114 of record VZRW01003482.1, on the reverse strand, counting down.
ATGATGAAATGTGTTACATAACTTCTATTTATCCTGTGTTGGAATTTTTTCTATGGACATCAAAGAAAACTCTAGAGATACTTCACTGGCTAACGATAAAAGATCCTAGAAAGTGAAGAATCAATGAAGTCATCAGAATTTTTGCCCAAAGCTGAGGCAATGTTGTATGTCTTCAGAGAATGAGTTTACACTGGTATATAGAATCCCAGAAACCACTTCACTTTTTCATTCCTGCTTGGGGTTTACATGCAGAGACACATTTTCACATATGAAAGAATAAAGTTTTTGTTTGGGCAGATAGATTCCAAGAACTATCACACCCCTTTTAAACTCAGTTCACTGTGTCTGTCTGTGCACTTGATATAGGATATTACCTCTCCAAAAAGCAGTCACTGGGGAAGCAAAAAAAGCAGTTACACAGAATCAAAGGGGGGAAAAAAAAGCATTCAACATAGAATTGCAGGTGCAAATGTTCAGTTAAGATTTATTATATATTTCTGTCAACATTTATGAAATACAGTAGTCTGGGTTAAAACAGACAGTTAAATTGGACATTTTTTAAAAAAAATTAATAGCTCCAGGTTTCTTTTTCTCATCTATTTTGGGAAATACAGTAGAGAAAAAGACTGTGCTGAAATATCAGAAGCATCTGTCAGAGAGTCAAGAATTCAAATAGAATTACAAGGAATGGGTTTTAAGTGAGGCAGGAGCAAGAGAGGAAAAAAACAATGCAGTGCTGCTTTGAACTCTGACAAGACAGATGAACCTACAGCTAAGATACCTGAGAGTGAGACTGATGGCTTTCCAGGGCAGATGTTTAACTGTAAGTTCAGACCATCCATGTCAGAACTTGATGTGACATTTAAAGTACAGAATGACTGAGTTATCCAAGAAAAAGGTATTAGTGACCCTTTGAGCAGGAAAGGCAAATACTTACAGTTCTAAGGTATTTAATAACTTTAACATGGTATGAGATGCCTGCAAGACTTCATGCTTTTCAGCTGTGGGGAGATTCCTCTCTTCTTTAACAAGGCAACTATGGCACTGCATACTCACTGTGTCGTGAGGACTTGCAAAGGTATTGAGCAGTACAGAAGTCAATACATGAAGTCAGTAGTGAAATTTCTTCTGAAAATTCCCCTCTCCCTCTCCTATCTAAACAAAGTCGAGAAATGTCTATCTCCTGCTGCTACTCTACATATATCCACTCTCCTCTCTGTGTATATTGTTAAATTATCCTATGTATAGGATGTGAAAATTTACTATAAATCAGTCCCTAAAAATCTGACAGCAAATCCCGTGCTGAAAACTTAGATGCAGAGTGGAAAAGATTTCTGGAGAATAACTGGAATTTTGCCAAGAACTTTTAAGGGCTTGAATGTCTTGGGAGAATGTATAAAAACAGGCTCATGATTCAGCTAACCAAAGCAATAAAACAAGTTCCTGAAGGAGGATCAGAGCTTTGGATATATTTGGGTGCTCCCTTTAATTCCTGTGGGTTTTTTTCCTTCTCTTGCCCTTTTCCCAGTTCCTTTCTACTTTGAAGCTAGGAAGGTAGGCTTTATAAGTTACTTCTCCTTCTCACACAGCCAACAGGGAAGGGTCATATGTAGGGCAGCCAGTTCCCTCTTCTTTGAAAGCTGTATGACTCTTCTACTTCATATATACATCCTCTTGCCTAAGCCCCAGCACAGTATGAGCCCTATCACACATTTATAAGCTTCAGTTCTGTCCTATATAATACCTAGTCCAGACATGTAACAATCATCATAATTATAACTTAAATGTAGAAAACACACCATCGTCATCTTTCATGTTTAAAACAGGGCAAAGCCTCTATAGCAGTGTCTTGTAAAACTGTGTTTAATTTCCAGCACACAAAAAGCTACTACTGCAGCTTATATGCATTGCCTGTTCTGGAAACAGGATCTGTCTGGTTTGAAGAAGCCTGTATGACCTCCATGAATCATGAACTCTTTAGGAACTTCAAGAAGAATCCCCAAAGAGATCAATTGAGGCTGAAGAGAATGACAAGAATACGAGATTAAAAAGTATTCTCTGATGTAGGCTTGACAAAGTTGATTTGAGCATGTAAAAGTTGAATAGATTTAACTGTCAGTGGCTAAAACTAACTCATACTACACTGCTTGCATGATCTATGTTGGAAGCATTTTAGATACATGTGAATAGTCTCAAATCATTTGGACTTTCTCAAGTAAGTTGTCCTGGACTATTAGTTAGGAAAACATTACCCAGATATTTGCTGAATGACCCACTCAGCCAGCCATTCTCAGTCCAGAAGTTTCCTCCAATGCATTGATGATAACTTCTTGATGCAAATGGTGGATAAACCAACTAGGAGAGGAGCACTGCTGGGTCTTACACTCACTAACAAGGAGGGTCTAGTTGAAGTGCTGACAGTTGAGGGCAGCCTTGGCTGCAGTGACCATGAGATGGTGGAGTTCAGGATATTCTGCAGCAGGAACAGAATATCTAGCAGGATCTCAACCCTGGACTTAAGCAGGGCCAGCTTTGGCCTCTTCAAGCAATTGCTAGGGGAAATCCCATGGGACAGGGTACCCCAGGGGAAGTCAGGATAGAGGAGGACTTTGCGTTTGTTGATGAGGACTGGGTTAGAGATCAGTTGAGCAATCTGAACATCCACAAATCCATGGGTCCTGATGGAATGCACCCATGGATGCTGAGGGAGCTGGCAGAAGTCATTGCTAGGCCACTCTCCATCATCTTTGGTAAGTCATGGGCAACAGGAGAGGTGCCTAAGGACTGGAGGAAAGCAAATGTCACTCCAGTCTACAAAGAGGGCAAGAAGGAGGACCCAGGTAACTATAGACCGGTCAGCCTCACCTCCATCCCTGGAAAGGTGATGGAACAACTTATCCTTGTCACCGTCTCCAGGCATATCAAGGATGAGGGGGTCATTAGGAGCAGTCAACATGATTTTACCAAAAGGAAGTCATGTTTGACCAACCTGATAACCTTCTATAAGGATGTAACTGGGTGGATAGATGATGGTAGAGCAGTAGATGTGGTTTATCTTNTGAGACCTGGACAGGCTGAAGAGTTGGGTGGGGAGAAACTTAATGAGATACAAACAAAGGCAAGTGTGGAGTCTGCATCTGGGAAAGAACAGCCCCATGCACCAGTACAGGTTGGGGGCTGACCTGCTGGAGAGCAGAGAAGGGGAAAGGGACCTGTGAGTCCTAATGGACAGAAGGATGGCCATGAGCCAGCAATGTGCCCTTGTGGCCAAGAAGGCCAATGGCATCCTGGGGTGCATTAGAAGGGGGTTGTCAGTAGGTCGAGGGAGGTTCTCCTCCCCCTCTATTCTGCCCTAGTAAGGCCACATCTGGAGTCCTGTGTCCAGTTCTGGGCCCCACAGTTCAAGAAGGACAGGGAACTGCTTGAGAGAGTCCAGCGCAGAGCCACAAAGATGATGAAGGGAGTGGAACATCTCCCTTATGAGGAGAGGCTGAAGGAGCTGGGGCTCTTTAGCTTGGAGAAGAGGAGACTGAGGGGTGACCTCATTAGTGTTTACAAATCTGTAAAGGGGGAGTGTCAGGAAGATGGAGTCAGGCTCTTCTCAGTGATGTCCAGTGACAGGACAAGGGGGAGTGGGTGCAAGGTGGAACACAGGAGGTTCCGGGCAAACATAAGGAAGAACTTTTTCACTGTGAGAGTGACAGAGCACTGGAACAGGCTGCCCAGAGAGGTTGTGAAGTCTCCTTCTCTGGAGATGTTCAAAGCCCATCTGTATGCATTCCTCTGTGACCTGCTTTATGTTGTCCTGTTCAGGCAGAGGGGGGTTGGATTAGATGATGTTTCAAGGTCCCTTCCAACCCCTAATATTCTGTGATTCTGTGATTCTGTGAAACATGATGGCCATTAGAACTTCATTGGTTCTCAGAAGTATCAGGGTAATCTCATGATTTAATCACCAAAAGAAGAGCTTCTAAGAACAAGAAAGCATAAGTCATTAGCTATACCTATATTTAGGAAGTGATTTGACAGATCAGATCATTGATTGAACCAGTCATCGCTGACACGTCTACCTGCAGTTAACAGGTTTTATCTCAGACTTTATCTGATCTCACAAACCAAATTACTCTTCTATATGTATGGTTCAGCACTGCCAAAATGACCAGTCCTTGGTTTAATACCACTTAGAAACATAGAATCATTTAGGTTGGAAAATAACTTCAAGATCATCAAGTCCAACCATTAACCTAACACTGTCAAGTCCTAAGCCATGTCCCTAAGAATCACATCTACACGTCTTAGAAATATCTCCAGGCATAGTGACTCCACCACCGCCCTGGACAACCTGATCCAGTGCCAACATTTTCAGTGAGGGAGTTTTTCTTAATATCCAAATTAAGCCTCCCCTGGCACAATTTGAGGCCATTTCTTCTTGTTCTATCACTTTTTACTTGGGAAGAGAGACTGACACCCATCTCATTACAATCTCCTTTCAGGTGATTGTGGAGAGTAACAAGGTCTCACCTCAGCCTCCTTTTCTCCAGAAAAAACAACTCCTTTAACCGCTCCTCACAAGACTTGTTCTTCAGACTTTTCACCAGCTTTGTAGCCCTTCTTCAGACACACTCCAGCAACTCAATATCCTTCTTGTAGTGAGGGATTCAAAACTGAACACAGTATTTGAGGTGTGGCCTCACCATTTCCGAGTACAGGGGGACGATCATTTCCCTAGTCCTGCTGGCCACACAATTTCTTATAGAAGCCAGGATTCTATTGGGCTTCTTAGACACCTGGGCACACTGCTGGCTCATATTCAGCTGGCTGTTAACCAAAACCCCTAGGTCTTTTTCCACCAGGCATCTTTCCAGCCACTCTTCCCCAAGCCTGTACTATTGCATAGATTTGTTGGGACTCAAGTGCAGGACCTGGCACAACTACCTCACACAATTGGCCTCAGCCCACCAACCCAGCCTATCCAGGTCTCTCTGCAGAGCCTTTATACCCTCAAGTAGATCAACACTCCCATTCAACTTGGTGTCATCTGCAAACTTACTGAGGGTGCACTCAATCACCTCATCCAGATCATNTTTGACGCCATTCACCGCAACTCTTTGGGCCTGGCCACCCAGCCGGTGTTTGACCCAATGAAGAGTATACCTGTGCAGGACATAAGCAGCCAGTTTCTCCAGGAGAATGTTGTAGGAAATGGTGTCAAGGTTTTACTAAAGTCCACTTAAACATCACCCACAGCTTTTTCCTCTATCCAGGGGGCTGGGTGTCCAGTGAACAGCTGGTCTTACTACTAAAGACTGAGGCAAAGAAGGGATTAAGTACCTCAGTCTTTTGTTCATCCTTTGTCACTATGTTTTCCCTGTATCCAATAAAAGATGGAGAGTCTCCTTAGTCCTTTTGTTGCTAATATATTTATAGAAACATTTTTTGTGTCTTTTATGGCAGTAGGCAGATTAAGTTCTAGTTGGGCTTTGGCCCTTATAATTTTCTCTCTGCATAAACTTACAACATCTTTGTAGTCCTTCTAAGTTGCCTGCCCCTTCTTCCAAAGACCATAAACTCTGTGTTTTTTCCCTGAGTTCCAGACAAAGCTCTCTGTTCAGCCAGGCCAGTCTTCCTTCCCATCAGCTCATCTGGGATAGCCAGCCTGCTCCTGTACCTTTAAGATTTCCTTCTTAAAGAGTGTCCAGCCTTCCTGGACTCTTCTGCCCTTCGGGACTGCCTCCCAAGGGACTCCGTCAACCAGTCTCTAAAACAGGACAAAGTCTGCCCTTCAGAAGTTCAAGGTGGCAGTTCTGCTGAATTCCCTCCTTACTTCTCCAAGAATAGAGAACTCTATCATTTCATGATTGCTATGCCCAAGACGGCCGCCAACTGTGACATCACCCACAAGTCCTTCTCTGTTTGCAAGCAGCAGGTTGAGCACAATGTCTCCTTTCATTGGTTCCCTCACCAGCTCTGTCAGGAAGTTATCTTCCACACACTCCAGGAACCTCCTAGACTACTTCCTCTCTGCTGTATTGCATTTATAGCAGACATAAGGTAAGTTGAAGTTCCCTTTGGGGTTGCACTGCATCTGATACACATTTGGAGCAGACCTTTCTGTTTGTCCTCTTAGGTCCAAACATGAAAATAAAAAAAAAATTGGAAAGCCAAATGGGGACATGCCTTTCAAACAACAAGAAAAGAGAAACTTTATCATGTGCTTGCTACATTTTGGGGGATTTTGACATTTTTAGTAGTTCTAAGGAAAAAAGAATAGCAATGTAAAAGGCAATGATGTTGCACCACCAGGAATGGCAACACCTTCTATCTTCAAAGTAGTTTTGGAATAGAAGGTGAAAGGTTGTAACAAGGCAAAAATTTCTATTTAGAAATAACACAGAGTAAGAACACCAAGGAGCTTTTAATGACTGTTTGAATTTCAAAACAAAACTTGATCAAGACTGCCACTGAATTCCCTAGAAGAGGTCCCAGCTGTTCACTGCATCCATTGTTCCCAGTAATATGAAGAATATTCAGTTATCACTAGGAAACCAGTAGCCATTCCTCTTTACAATAGAAAAATGGGCTGTTCTGAAAATTATATTTTTTTTTCTGAGGTACTGCTTTTATCTCAAGTATGAGAAGCAATGAAATAGTCCAGCACTCTGAGGAAGAAGGAAAGCTCAGCATCTGAAAATCTCACTAGTTTAGTAGTGCTCCCACAGAATGAGAGAATACAGTCAAGGAGATTTAAAATAATGACATCATCCATATGCACATGTTAATCTTCTTATGAACAGCAGGAAGTATACTACTAGGCCTTGCATCCCAAATCTCTAGTTCATTTAAAAATTGTGTCTGGTGCTTGATCTCTAGCTCTCTAAAAATACTGAGACAACAGCCAAGGACAGAATCTAAGATTATGCCAGACATTATAAGTATGCATGACTCAAAGTCCCCACACAAAGCACTTCTGAGTCACACTGAAATTCAGTCCCAGGAACCTACAAATGTAAACAAACTGTTCCACCAACCATGTGAAGGGCTTAGTATACAGTAGTTGCAAAGTGAGGACATACAACAAGACGTGTGAAAACTAAGCCTTCCCACTGGAGATTACACCTCCACAGAACTAACCAATCAAGGGCTATATACCAACGCAAAGAATTTGAGGATCAGATAAAAAAGGAATTAAAATTATCCCATCATTACCATCCAGAGCACATTTCGTCAAGAAGAACTGGCCTTCTGTCAGTGGAGACACAAATAAACTTCAAAGTGATCAAGAATATAAGAATACTTTCACATTCAAATATCTGATCTATAAACAAAACAGATAATTACATAGAATCATAGAATGGTTTGGGTTGGAAGGGACCTTATAGATCATCTAGTTCCACCCCCCCTGGCACGGGCAGGGACACCTCCCACCAGACCAGGTTGCTCAAAACCCCACCCAACCTGGCCTTGAACACTGCCAGGGAGGGGGCATCCACAGCTTCTCTGGGTAACCCGTGCCAGTGTCTCACCACTTTCAGAGGAAACAATTTCTTCCTAATATTCAATCTAAATCTACCTTCTTTCAGTTTGGAACTGTTTCCCCTTGTCCTGTCACTCCATGCCCTTGTAAAATGTCCCTCCCATCCCCTTTCCAGGCACTGGAAGGCTGCTCTAAGGTCTCTCTGGAGCCTTCTCTTCTCCAGGCTGAACAACCCCAACTCTATCAGCCTGTCTTCACAGGAGAGGTGCTCCAGCCCTCTGACTATCTTTGTGGCACTCCTCTGGACTCACTCTAACAGTTTCATGCCCTTCTTGTTTTGGGGACTCCAGAGCTGGACACAATACTTCAGATGGGGTCTCACGAGAGCGAAGTAGAAGGCAGAAGAATCATTTCCTTCAACCTGCTGGTCCTACTTCTGTTGAAGCCCTTCTCCACATGGCTACTCTCAATCCATTCTCCACCCAGCCTGTATGTGTGCTTGAGATTGCCACAACCCGCGTGCAGGACCTTGCACTCGACCTTGTTGAACCTCATGTGGTTTGCGTGGGCTCACCTCTCAAGCCAATCACATCTTTCCTTATTTGAGAACAATACTTCACCCCAGGAAAACACATGAAGGAACACATAGTTAACATCCTTTAAAAATACAAATAACCCCACTGGGGAAAATTGACCTATTCACAGACTTTAAATGATGCACAAATTAAAGCACTTCATCAAATCATATCTCAGTTTGCTGAACCAGACTTCCCAATTGGCAGCAAATGAGCCTGAATACAAAAAAGAGGTTTCTGCTATCTGTAGCATGAAGTGTCAGGTGCTACTTGTATATTTAAGTACAAAAGGCCTGCATTTCATGAGCCCAGTAGCAAAACTGAGTACTTTAAAATAAAGCAATAAATCTCATTTTTTTCTCATTTATGCTCATAAGAAATTAAAGTCAACTGCCACCTGCAATCATTAATATCAGCATAGAAGAATGTTTATTACAAGAACATAATTTAGTAATGAACTCTGATGTGAACAAAACATGCAAAAAAACCAACACTCTTCTGCAATATCTAGTGCTTTCACAGGCCCCTCTAAGTATCTTCAGTTTTTCAATTGTTAATTCAAAGAGAAAAGAAGGCGACATTAGGCATGGACAGCATACTCTTTCTTTCCTCCTCCAATGATGTGGATTTTTGAGTATTTTTAGCACACTCTAACTGAAGTTGTCTTAATTGACTTAGCAAGTAAAAGGCCCTTCCCTAAGAGTTCTCCATAGGCAGGATTGTTGGTGATATCAATAGGAGTACCTCGTGTGACACTCTAATGTATTTACATCTCTAACCTTACCAAGGATTCTGGAAGAGACAGCAACAATTAGACCACTCTACAATGCTGGTACTCCATGAGTGACTGGATCAAATCTAGCAATTTCAAAGCTAGGTGTTTGTCAATTTAGTGTTGCTGAAAGAATGCTGACAAAAGAATTCCTAACATGAAACAGCACATGCATTTATATACTGAGATTTCAAAGTTGGTTCTATTAACAGACACAGATACTATATAATCACTGAAACTATTCTCCCAGTTTGGGAAATGAGGCTATTGAAGTATCCACACCAATAGTGGAAGTCTTCTGTAATGCATCCACCCTTTGGTGACAAAGAGATCAATGGGTTCTGATGGACTGTGACAGGCACTGTCTCCACAAGTGCCCATGAAAAGCCACAGATCTCACCTTTGGTAAGACCTTTGTCAATCTCCTACTGAACTCCTACAACTACACTAGGGAATACAGCCTAGATTAAATTAATCTGAGGTGGATGCACAGCTGGCTAAAACCTGTATTTAAAGTGTGATTATCAACATTCACAGTCAAACAGGACACATTTATTAAATATGACCTCTTGAAGTCCATGATATTATATAGTTTCATTAACAACTGGAGTAAAGAAAACCTTTGAAAACAGCATCAAACAGGGTGGGTAACTGGCACTTTAGAGAATAAGAGTAGAATGGAAAAGATCTTTGCCCACTGGATCGATTCTTTGGAATACAGACAAGGTCAGAAGGAGTAGTGCAAACTCCTGCACTTAAATGAGACTTAACAACTCTATAAATATAATAGGGGGAAAATCTGGCTGAGCAAAAGCTTTGCAGAAAAAGGATTTGGGGGATTCAAAACTCCATATGAGTCAGCTAAGTCAAGTTGTTTCAAAAATATACCATATACCAGTTAAAGATATAAAAATAGTAGCATTATATGAAAGGCAACCTAAGGAATCCTCTCACTTTTAATAGTCCCACATTGTGTCACCTGTGGGAGCACTCTTCTAGCAGGACAGCAGCCACTGAATGTCCAGAGGATAACAACATGCACTGTAAAGAAAGAATGAGATTCTTCGATCTAGAGAAGAGGTCCCTATGAAGAAACATGATTGTCTTAAAATACTGTAAAGACTGCCATAACCAGCTGTTATTTTTATCCATCAGAACTAGGACAAAAATAGTAGGCTTAAACTCCAGTTGTGAAGATGAAGATGAGAACATTATAAGATCCTTCCTTAGGATTTGAGAAAAACAAGTAAGCTCTTATGGTCTCTTTCTGCTGTTGTGTCTCTGAGTCTATGAGAACAGAATTGTCCTCTCAACTCTTGTCAAAAGAGCACTAGAAGACCTCCTCTGCTAATCTTAGAAGAAGCTAAGATAAAAACTGTCGGAGAGGCAGCTTCTCTGAGTCTTTGACTGAGTGTGTGTTTGTATGCATTTGTGCATTCACATAACTTTCTCTGTGAGCATGTACATACCTTCATACCTGTGTATGTGTACACGTACAAGCTTGTGTTTATACACACATTCTCATGTGAATGTCATATCCCTAACTATCTGGAATTTAGCTTTAAAAATATTTAACAAAGACTTCCTTCCATTGAGTCTCAATAGTATAAAGGGTTGGAGCATGTAGGGTGGTTAGTACCCAGGGGTGTTTTAATGCCCACCTTCTCACAAAATACAGCTGCTTTAGAGAGGTATAAAAGTAAATGTGAAGAGGCTTTTTTTTTTTACAAAAAAAAAAGGGCAGTTGGCACAGTTCTTTTCTCATTTACATTGACATGTAGCACTGTATGCAGCAAAATGACAGCAATATAAAAGTGACTTGAAGAGAGATGCAGATCTTTGTATGATTAGAAGCACTATTGATCTGAAGATTTGTTCCACAAGGGTGACTAAGAGTATTCAACAAGCATACTGGATGAGACTTGCACAAAATAGCCTAATGGTGCAACCAGAACATGATACAAAATAAACATGCAAGCAATGCAGACTATATCTAAACCTGGTGAATGAAGGAGACAATTATCCCCAGTATTCAGACCAAATGGTTTTCATTTACACTTGGCAGCTCCTTTTCTCCATTTTGAATATCTAGGCAAAGCTTTCCTCAGTATTACATTCCCACTCTAAAGTTTCAGTGCTCTGGGTGGCTGCCCAATGAGAAGCTAATCAGCTATGTGCATTTCACTTAATCATATCAATACATGACCTCTACTCATGATCACACAGCACAAAGAGTGGCAACACACAAGAAATCTGAGAGCACACTGAAGTTAGATGCAGGACAAGAAGAAAGTTCGGCAATTTTATTATGTGAACAAAGTTACTTAATTAAATCCCTTTTAAAGTGTATGAGATGGGCTGACAAGGCCAGGAAATAAAGTTTTTCCTAAATGGAATGCAGCAAAGGCCAGCCATATTACTTGCAGAAAGAAGGGAGTGGGTATTTACCCTAAAAATATTTAGCTGCTTCCAGCAATTAAGAAAATTATTTGCAAAGTTAAAAAATCCTGGGGATATGTTTTTTTTAAAAGGGTCCCACTCACTGGAATAGTTGTGTGCCCTCTTGTTGCTTCAACAAAACTAAAAGCCCAGGGATAGAGTGAGAAAAATTCCTGCTTACACACAGACATTAGAAACTTTAGATTTTTTCAGCTAAAATCCCTGAAGTTCTTCTCTGTATTGAATGTTCTTGAGGCTCTCACTGTTCCCAGTAGCAACCGCTTCCTAGGCTGGACATGTGCCTCCTCCTGAGGGTAAGCGAGTATGTTCCATTCCCTCAGAGCTCCCCAGGCTCACTGGGCTGCACATGTGCAACTCAAACGGATATGTTCCAGCCCAAGACTGCTGTGGCTGGAAGAGCCAGAATTTTGCTGTAATGGCTGGAACTGTGACCAAGAACCTGTCTGTCCACACCTCCCAGTAATCCCCCTGCTAGTAGTATATGGCAGGAAACCATCTCATTCTAACGCAGGAAAGATAAGAGGAAAAACTGAATAGTAAAACCAGGGGAGTGGGGCACAAGAAAAACAGGCATAAAGATACATCTAGGCAAATATATTATGAACTGGGAGAATGTGGGGGAAGCAAAAGATGAAGAAAATTACTCTCACGAGCTAAGAGATCATGAGGTTGGAGAAGATGCCTGGCAAGGAAATGGAAACATGACGGAAACAGTTTAGAGAAGGAAGAGAAAAAGCTATCAAGCTGAAAAGGGCATGAGTAGAAAAGTTTGTGCCCAATGGAGAATGTGATCCTTCAGAGCCTGAAATGAAGCACACCATCCCGCTTTGTTTGACCATTATAAATGATATTATCCAAATATATTACACTCATCTAGTGATGATCACTCACACAGGACAACTTACAATCAATCATTCCTTAACTCAAGCAGCAGACATCTGAGTAGTTCACCTAAAATGTTGTGATTATCTAGAAAAGCAGGGGTCTCATTTTCAAAACAAGGAAAATTGTACGTGTACACAAAGAATACTCAATGAGTATTGATAAATTTGTAAAGTCAAAAACTTAAGAAAAATGAAATGCTAGAATCAAGGCTATATCTATCTTGTATAAGTCTCTCATACAGAAGCATTGGGACAAATATATTTTTTGCAGGCTGCCTTTCTCTTAATCAAGAATCAGGATGCATCAGATCTGAACTAACACACCACTCTTCAGTATTTTGGGGATTTTTCCTGGATTTCTTGTTTCCTGCACTTGACTGTTCTGTCCTTTTTTTCTTCTGTTCACTTCTTACTTTTGCAATGAATGAAGGAGGAGGGGGAGATTTCTATGAACAACTCCCTTTTCCTATAACAGTCCGCATTAATTCCCACAAATAATGTGTACACCTGTGCCAATGCTACTGAAAAACATAAGGCAGGCACTGTTCTTTGACTGAGATTAGGTGACAACACAGTCCAGATCATCGTGCCTAAACTCTTCTTCTCAGACTCAAAACAGACTGGCTACATCTAAACTATCTATTAGGGAATTACCTGGGTCCCCAGCTTGCATTCAGGCATTGACTGATCTACTTTCTCTGTTTCATTTAGTAGAATAAATGTAGCCAATAAGATGAATTCCATGCAAGACATTTGTGTTATATAAATAAAAAACATCATCATGTATACATAGGGCAGTATCTTCACATCTGGTCTTACCAAATATATGTACTTGTATTTGAAACGTCAATAATGAAGTAGATTTTAGCATCATTTGTCTGTATGTTGTATAATTCATACAGGGGCACCAAGCTCTGCATAAGAAGTTGGTTGGCAAATCCAGAAAGAGATCAAAAAAAAAAACCTGAAGAAACAAAACAAAAGAAACAACTATAGAACTAGAAATCTAAGCTCTCCTATTAGATAGCATTCAGGATTTATGCCTTAGCATTCAACAAAATGCATATATTATACACAGGTATCACTAATTTCTGAAATAATAGGTGCATCATGACATAACATTCTGCAGACAAGCAACTGGCAGGTAGTTTTTACAATAGCAAGGTGGATTCACAGTATGGGATGTGTTGACTGCTCATGTCAGTTCCTTTGAAATTTTAAAGTAATAGTAATAAGAGCTATAAATCTCTTGTAAGTATAATTAGATTACTATTTATACATACTCTTATTAAAACCAGTCTAGAAAAAGACTTTTAGGGCACCATTACCAAAGAAACAATCTTTTTAAAACAATAATCATTGAGTTAAGTACAATTCATATACCTGCTTTCTATAATGAGAATGCATACTTCAGGTATTTAAGAACACTGAATGTCTTTTCCTATTTAAAAGTTTGATAACAGCATTTTCAGACGTCCAAGTTTTTTCGCATTATACTGCAGGTATACTGCAGATACAGCATCCTCCAATGCTGTAATGCACTGAGACAAAGGATTAGACACAGTACCACCTCTACACAGAAGACAGACATTGAGGGATGTAAGTTTTGTATTACAGAATGCACAGGTTATGACTACTGTAGGGAGTATTACGGTAATGAAACAGTTATGATCAACTGACTAGAACTGGAGTTATCTCCACAGACGTTTTATCTTTTGGGAACATATTAGGAATTTCAAAAGATGGTAAATTTGAATAATCTAATCCAGTGGTTCACTCTTGCTAATTTACAACTTATTCCCCATGGGAACTGTCTTGAGTTGTTTGGGGTTTTTTTACAGCAGAGAGAGACATAGCAACACACAGTCTGTAAAATCTGAAAGTGTCTAGTACCATCTTCAGATTAAACAGATCTCAATAAAGATATTTACATGATTCTAGAATAAAAAGAGAGCTCTCTAATCCCCGGGCAAAACCATGGTACTCCAAAGGAAAGGGGATTTTTTTTCTTTTTCTAACTGCTCCAAGATGAAAGTGTTGATGACCAAATGCAAGCTTCAGTCTGAGAATGCTGATACAGCTCAAAGCTTGCTGGTGTTCTGCAGTTAATTCATTAATCACTAGCAAATGCATGAAGAACACTGATAACAGAAGCTACTTCCAAACCCATAGCTGGAATAACCCAGGCAGACAAAATAAGAAGGGGTTATAGTACTAGAGATAAAAATTGAATTAGTATACATTGTTGCAGGATCTAGAAGCAAAAGATCTGATGTCTCTCATGTGGAGTATAAACCTCAGCAGATCTTTTCCTCGTTTTTCTAGTCGAGGTCCAAGATCTTCCAGTTTGCTTCACGCAAAAGAGATTCCTGAACTCAGCAGCCCTCAGTGAGGTTTTGCTCATGACCTACTCATGTGAAGTCAGGGGCAAAACTGCCCCCAAGGTCTCACAGCATTGTAAAGTTAGTTCTCAGATGGAACGTCCTCCCTCTCCCTCAAGGAGTCACTTGTCCCCCCATTAATATTTTATTACACAAATCTCAGAAATGGAAAAACCATGTGTTTGGAATAATTTGTAGCAATAAGAATAAGGCCCCATTTTTATGTAGTTTTCCATTGCATGATCCAGTTCATGTATCTAAAAGTTTTGATTCTATTTCAATTTTAATTTTCTTTTAAAATACTCCACTGAAAAATCTTCTATTAAATGTATTTTATCTTAATTGTTAAGAGGTCTCCAGATATTGCAAAACATAATACTGGTCAAGTCTAACAACTTCTAAAAATAGGAGTTTAAGCATAATTTTTCAGGCAAAGTTATTCTCCCACAAGGCACAATCTAGTTTTCCTATTACACTTTCTATTAACTTACATAAAATAATAGATATACCTTGAGATTTTTATTTTGTTTGCTTTGTTACAGTTTATTGATATTTAATGGAATGTATAAATTCATCACTTTATCTCAAAAAGATTTCATTTAAACAGCCATATGACCTATTCAGAGATACTGTTTAAGATTTTTAAGGAGTAACAGGGGATGGGTCCTTCACATCATTAGTCTTGCTCGTTGATACTATGCTACCATGATAAAACATTCCACTTCTGCTCTCATGGATAATAGTGATGTTGATCTTAGTGTTACAGGAACAGGTATCAAAGCATGGAAAACACATCCTTATTCAACACACATACCAAAAACTTTCTTTGTGCTTCCTAAAAATGTTATTTTTTTTTCCTAAGAGTCCCAAACACGGACTCTGTTTAAGTATATGAGTGGTCCCAGTGGAGACAATACCTACAAATATTGACTGCAAACATCAAGCACATTTTAACATAAGTAACTGCTCCACCAGGCGCAAAGCTCCATTCAAAACCACATGCATTAAAATAACCTACATACACTGTTTTTTACTTGCCTCTGTCTATTTGCTAGAGAATGTTACATGGAGTGGAGTGTTATCAGTGCTCGAGTCTGTTATACACAGGCTGCATATTACTCAAATGACTTAAAGTCCAGAAGTAAAAAAAGAATGGGAAAACCAGGAAAATTTTTAAGTGTTTCCTATAACAGATTCACTTAGACTCAGATGCTTTTATCTTTCTGGCCATTTGTTACCAGCTACCAGTAAGTAACTATGCCCAAAGGGAAAATGTATTCTAGCTAAAGATTGGCCTATGGCCTCATCAGCCTGGTTTTACAGGTCTTAAAGCACAGCAAGAGAAATATTTATACTGAACTTGTTGCATAGGGGCTTCAGATAACAAGACAGTAATTTCTTGCATAAGTATTTATATTTAGCTGGATACAGCAGAGTTACGTTAAGAGGGAAGAAGGGACTTCTAAAAATATAATGTCTAGAAAATAAGATTAAAACAGAGAAATGATGCACTCTCAATTTGAAGTAATTAATTTCTTTCTGAAAATGTTCCCAAGACTACAAAATATTTTATGTATCCTTTGAGTTTTGAACACCCTAAGTACAGTAGCATATGTCTGTGATGTTTAACCAAATCCTCCAATGATTGGAACTGCTTCTATTTTTTTCTTTTTCTGTGGATGTGTGTGTGTAGAAGGGAATATTATTTATAACTATTTAAGGTCTGACCCAGCATTTTTAATCAATGCCATTCAACACATCAATATTATGGTTGTTCTATATTAATCTAACAGCTTTAACAACATTAGAAAGTTCGTTCTTTACTAACATATATTTACAAGTTCTCCAGTTCCAGCTTGTTGGGTAAAGAGGTCCTAAAGAAGAAGGTTTCAGCACTACCTTTTACACTTATATTAAAATAAAAACAAATCACCACAAATACATACCTATTCAAGGACCTCCAAGTAGTATTAAAGTCTCCAGGAAGTCTCAGTCTAACTAAACTAATGTAGGATTTGAAGTGGCAAAACTAAGGAATGTAATTTCTGCAAAGAGAAACACCCTAGAATATGGTAGAGAAGAAAGCTTTCATAGAATTAAAAAATGAAATGGCAAAAAATATTAGAGTATGCAAATAAAATATCTAGATCAGTTAAGTCCACAGGAATGGGGACAGAGAGTTTACACTGTTTCTACCCTGGAAGGCGAGTATTCTTGTGTTTGGTAGTATTTCCTTGTATCTCCTCAACAACATGTTACATCATACCAAATGATAATTTCTGGTACATAAAATCAGAAAACAGTAAGTAAAGATACCAACTGATTAGAGTTGCATTTCTGAAAGAGAGAAGCACTTTTTCCATTAAGTTACATCCACTGAGCGTGAAGTCAGTTCTTTTCTAAGAATGTGCCCTGTACTGTACGCCTAAGAAATCTGGACTGTTAGGTACAGAATATATAACCTTGTGATTTACTTTGTGTGTGTGAGGGCATGTATGGATATATACATATACATGTGCTTGTTTGTGCATATGCATTAATTTTTAAAACAATGAAAATATTTGCACATCACCATATTTTTGGTCTAACTTTTAGCTCCGAATAGGCAATTAACCTTTTGAACACCCACTAGGCTGATGTTTCTCACTTTGATAGATATAAGATAAATTGGAGTGGCAGGAAACAATAATAGTAGGAGACTTTGACAATGTCTGTGTAGATTGAGAAGTCATATCAGGGCCTGGTGTTGAGACCAAAGTTTTAGGCACTGCTAATGACTCACTCACGGAGCTGCTAATGAGGAAACTCGCAAAAGGCAACCAACAAGAGGAAACCCTCAAACCTGAGCAGTGCTTCAGGCACTTCTGACACTATCACTCGTCTAAGTAATATACAGCTGCAATTGTAAAGCTTGTGGTTAAAGCCAATTGCCAATGGGTTTTCAGTATCCTTCTTCACAGAAATCTGAACAATGAGACCAAAATCCTGCATCCATCTTCTCAGAACTGTCAGAGGAGAAATTTAAGTGACAAATCAATAATTTTCACAAAGATCAAGCTGATTGCTTCACAATGGGATTAAGGCCATCTTAAAAACAGGCTCAAACTGCCACCACAGACAAATATCTGGATTTTACTCCAGGATCTAATCATAGTCCATTTCTAATAGAAAAGTGTTAGAAGTAGTACAAAACGGGACATGAAATTGGACCATTCTATTGTTTCCACATAGAGATTTCATACTGGAAGGTTAATGATTTCAAACCAATAGACCTCACCAAAGTTTTAAAGTAATAATTTATATGCATATGTTTACGAAACAGCAACAACTACTTCAGTTCTCATTGTACTTCTTACCACTTTTTACTTCCAATGCACATATATTTTTAATTGCCTAGCTTCTGTGTGTTATCTTTTACTATTCTTAGTCTAGGAAGTATTACTGGATAAGCTTCACCACTTTAATTGTTCTAATTTAATACTTTTTAGTAGAAAATATAATTTGAAATGGCAAAGGGTTAATTATAGAATTTTCCAAGGGAATGTCCCAAGGAAAGAAAAAGATGCAGGGTAAAATCAGTGAAATGCTAATTTTAGAATATAATTTCTTCAATTTTTTTCTTTATAAGATACTCTTATATTAACTCTACATATGGAGAACATCTCTAAAATAAACATATGCTTTCAATGTTCTGAATGCCACTCTACATACAAGCAAAATAGAGTATGTATTAAACCATAAACCTAAGTAAGCTTTTATTTAATTTACACACCTGATCAAACATCGATATCTAAAGACTTGCATGTGTCATTTTAATTATATATAGATATAAAAAAAGCAAAAAAATGCAAAAAGCTCAAATTCTCTTTATCTTTCATAAAGGCTTCTGAAATTGTCTTCGGTTTAACTGTGGCTATTAGTTTAATAATCTCAGTTTGCTAGATTCTAGTGCTTTCAGAGATTTTATATTAATACTTGAAACATGATAGTTTTAGGCAAACAAATATCACACAAGCTACAGACCAAATCTCTGTTGCGCAACAAACATACATACAGGCACAACCACAGATCTTTGCTGGGAAGTAAGTCCCAGACATCTTTTTTGTGAAATCTGAATCCAAGACCTTGCATTTTGAGGACATGCAGACATAGTGTCAACTGATGAGTTTTATTTTGAATAAAAGTGTGCATTTAGAGAAGAGAATATTTCAGAGATGGGTTTTTGGCTTCCAAAAGAACCAAAATCCTATTGTGGCAATGAATTACTGTGCTTAGTGAATGCTGGGGTTTAGGCAGAAGACCCTTTCAGAGGCACTAACCAAAACTACAATAGCACACACAGCAGAAAGTGCTTAGGAGAGTACTTCAGCTAGTCTGCCTCTTTTCTCCCTAGTTCCTCATATCTGGTAAATACTCTTTGGTTGCTATCTCAACTGTTTCATTGTTCAGGCTGAAAAACAAAAAGGCCATCTTCTCAGGAGATTGCCCGTGCAATGCAATAAGCTGCAGTGTTGACTTCTCAAAAGATTTGCTGGTTTGAGCCAGACATTATGTCCCAGCAAGAAACATTTTCTTTAAAGGGCAGTAAATCTGTACAATAGGCCAGTACTCTTGAATCTGTATTTCTAGTTTCATATACATCTGTAGACAATTAATTTGGTCAGTCACATCAACCTTTCTCTTGGAAGGGCCGGCAGGCCTCAGTACACAGGAATAAGACACATGGGAACTAGCTTCTTTTTTAATGTTGCCCACTCACCCTATCGGTTTGAGCAAAACAGTTTGAATAAATTAGCAAACCGTTCAGTCTCCAATGCTACAAAGTGGAAATGATGTAACTTTCTGACATTTGTGAGGCACTCTCAGTTACTTGAATAAAGGGAGGCTGGCTTTAAAATTCGATTTTAAACAAATTTCAAATAAGCCTCAGGAAAATCTTCCAAATCCCATTGCATAGCGGTGGAAGTTGAACATCTAAATCCTTCAGGCTTCTTTGTTGAAGTGACTTTTCCTGGCAACACATATGCACATGCTTCTGATAAACTTCTCAAATCTCTGCACTTTGCTGGCAAGACATTCCTCATTAAACTCTCAAACAGGCCATTTGTACTCTGGCTATTAAACACATTCATAAAAAGACAAAGTTTACAACTGGCAAATGGAAACAAGGAAGTTTATTCTTCATATATTAAATCAAATTAGAATCTTGAGTCATGTAGCTGTTATACAAATTGAATCCGTCACATGTTGCAACTGCATAACAGGGCATATGTACTTGTCTCTTCATTCCGGTTGTCAGGTGTCCATCAAATTGGTAAATAGATGCAACTCAGATTATAAATTATTCTACCACCTCTGATTATTTATTTACACATGTGGGGGAAAATATAAATTTGTCTAAACACAACTACTAATACACAGTATATTTGTTTATGCCCTGTAACTCTGCTGGTAAGGAATTCATTAGAAAACACCTATTTTCTAGTATTTATATTAACTGGAAAATTCTGCTTGTAATCATGTATTTTAACATCCATCTGTGTGCTTTACTCAATTGAGACTAACAACACACTGTAGTTTATGTCTGTCCTCTAGATGATGCTACAATGCTTTTAACTCTCTGGCATTTAGTAGGATGTTACATACAAGCAACTTTGAACTATACTCAAACCATTTGGTACAGTAGCTTAAAAGCAACAGGAAAGTGACTCTCTGTTTACCAAAAAACAGAAGCATAGCAGGACCTAGACCTTTTCCTCTAGAAGGTTTCTACTGCAAGTGGATTGATGTAAAGCACAAAAGAAAAATGTTATTAGAATTGGTTTGCTCCATTTCATAATGAAGAGCCTGAGACATCAAGCTTAGATCAAGTTAACTCCTGCAATTTATAGCAACAGCTTTCAAAATCTTCATCCTGCATCCTCAGATTTCTCCACCACCATAAAGTACCCTTCATTCTATTTCGATCTGCCCTGTGATCAATGTATGTGGCTCATTGTCAGATAATCATTGGTAAAATATAATAAAATGATTATCAAAGATCTCCCTAGTTGTAGAATATACTTTCCTGATGACTCAGCCTGATTGCACAGCACAATAACTGATACGGCAATGTTCAGGTGATCTCACTGAGAAACAAGTACCTCCCACTCTGAGGAACACTTGTATCTGCCCTTAGCATCATGCCTGAGTAGAACGTGACTGTTTCCTAATCTTTCTGTTGCCCATTCCCCAGTGAGAACTTCCTGTCCACCTGCTGCCCAGGTCCATGAAAGGATGCAGGAAGTCTGCTTTTATGGTTCCAACAGTAAAAAGTTGAAAGCAAGAGTTGCAGAAAGGTCACCAAGACAGTAAAAAAAAAAAGTAGGGTTTGTTTGGTTTGTCATTGTGATTTATTTTTTTTTTTTTAGAAAACCAGATATGGTACAGCAAACTATTGAATTTTATCTCAGGTGCTCTCACATTTGGCATCTTGGGAAAAGGTGTGATGTTGTAATTTACCTTTTTCACCTGATGGTTGCTAATGATTATAAAGCAGTGACAAGCCAATGGCAGCTACCCTGCCATGTTCATATCGAGTTGTGCTACACTATCACACAGAAGCTCCCACCTAAGTTGTTTGGCAATAAGGGCAATTGGAGACATTTTGCATTTAAGTCATTAGCATATTAAGAATTCACAGATATTGCCCTCCTAATAATGGATCTATTCTGAATTCTTCAGAATGTGGAGCTGCAAAAAAACATTCATCAGCATTGTTGATTTTGCAGGTGATACTGTCTCCTTCATCCTGGCAGGAAGTTCAACGAACTGGTCTGTTGGAAAGGCTGACTTTAAATCTCACATCCAGGTTACTGGTTATAAGGATACCTAGACCACCTTTCCTACTTTGTCATGTAGTCTGTTTCTTACTCCAAAGGCCAAGGGAATCTCCTGGCTTACACCTCTACCCATCCTGATGAGCTGACTTTTCTGTAGCACATTTCTTGATTAAACTAGATGTCAAATACACAAACTGGGGCCCCTGTAAGCTGGAGAAGATAGTAAGATGAATTTATTGTGTGCACAAATGTGCTTGTTTGTAGTTCCCTTATATGAAAGAATGAATTGCCTGGAGGGTGTACTCAGCATCATTCAGTGGCCTGCAGCCAGATGAGTCCCTGTAAACTGGGGAGGAGGTGGAAAGGAACTTCATATCTTTATTTTTTTCTCTAGTTTTCACTCCTAGCTGCTGCCAAAGACATCAGCCTTTCTGGTCCATAGATAAATATGTCAGTGTCTACAGTTGTGTGGAAGATTATTTATGGGAGATTGGGGGAGGGAGTTCACATTTGCTTTGCATGAGGTAATCTGTTCCTGTGCACACCTCAGGAAGCTGTTACAAGGCTTAAAAAAAATAAGAGAAGATTATTTTATGCTTTCATGGTCTATCTAAAGTGTCACACAACAGTTTCTCTAAGCATATGGATCTGTAGTTATACACAGTGGTTCATAGATCAGCCAGACAGCAAAGTCTTTCAAAAAGGAGGTGGGTAAAAAAGGACCAGCAGCTGAAGAATAGTCATGGCTACAGCTTCTTACAGCTCTTCAGGCTGGAGTGAGTGTTTTTCATGACAGTCCCTTTAACAATAACCACTTCCATATCTTGATTAGACAGCAATGGCACATCAAGCAGGGGGAGAATTCTATCAGGTGGCGCTGAAACAGATGGTACTGCCACAGCACTCTTCCTGCCAGCTGCCTGGGAAGAAGATCTCCCTACCCTGTAAGAGAAATGGCATGAGTTCAGTCAGATTCCCATACCACTCACTCCCTGCATCAGAGGAGAGGCATCTCAGGAGCAGTGGATGGAGCATGGCACAGGAACAAGCAAACCTTCAAATGAGAGGCTCATGACCATAGAAATTCTAGCAAGCCTGACATCTCACATACTTGCTGGAAACCCATGGCATTTAGATTAACTTCCACTTCAAAATATAAAGGAAAACATAGCAAATTATTACATATATGTACAAAATTAAAGCCTGGTTTTGAATCAAAAAACCACATGATTTATTTTTGGTCCTCGCTAATCCTCTTCTAAGTATTTCTTTTAAATACTAGCTTATATTTTTGCAGATGCCCTCTGGCAGATGAAAAAGTAACCCTACTATGCTAGGACAGGAAAGATTTGTGAGATAATAGCATTTGTCCATTTACAATTATTTTGGTTTCAACACCTTTATACCTCTTTTTCCTTTCAGATACGTTTATGTCACTTATGTTATAATATGGCAGAGCATAACTCAATGCAATCATCAGGCTATAAGACTGATCAAATGAAAGAGGTGCCTAGGGTTATCATTCAATCCTTGTCACTTTTCTCAGTTTTCAGAAGACACATGAAGAGTATGTTTTGGGTTTTTCTGCATAATATCCCTACCAGAGCCAACTTCCACACAGTAATTACAGGAGAGCAAGCATTATTGAAACACACATTACTACAAATGGAAAACACAGGAGTGAACAAAATCTTCTGAATGTAAAAGACTACGGTGTGCAGCTCTAGTAAAGGCTTCTCCTGCAAGACAATAGGGCCAGATAAAGA
>VZRW01003482.1:19737-46410 GCA_013398125.1 Aegotheles bennettii | reverse complement strand
CAGGAATCAAAGAGAGCAGAAAATTGGAGAGAGAGAACTTCCTGATTCCTTCAACTTTTATCCAGTTTCAGCAGGAAGTTTTGGGTTATGGAATATAAATATTAGTTCCTTCCTAGGACGGGTTCTCAGATGGGACAAAAAGTTTCAAACTATAACACCTATACTTGGAAATTTGAGGGCTGAATATTCTGATTGAGTTCCAAGTTTTGTGGCCTAGGATTAATGTTCCTAATGACCATCTCTACATAACGCTGAAATCACAGATGTGCACATATCTTTGAAGACAGATGACCCAAGCACCAACCTAAGTACATCTCAGATTCCACCGATTAATAATTGTCAAGAAACCTTGGTCACACTGACTTCAATGGCAAAATTGAAACCATAGCTTTGGGTCTCACTTTACATGGGTATACTTTAGGGTGATATAGAGGCATGACAGTTCAGTATGTCTTACAGATTCACAATAGGCATCAAAGCGCAAAGACCCAGCCTCGTGCTTAATAAAGAATACTCTTATTTTTTCTTTTTTTTCTTACTTAGAAGTATTTGTACACATTTTTTAACCCCAAAATTACTCATGCAGTACTCTTGACAGTGAAATATCTTCACTAGATTTCAGAGTACTGACTCAGGCACTCAGTGAACAAAATAGGAAAGACAGCAGTCACATATCTCATTGTGAGGTTATTGTTTCATTAGTCTAGGAAGGAGGAACATGGCAGAACCAATTGTCAATCAATGTCTTCCATATCAGGGCTTTTAAAAATGAAAAAAACCTGATCACAAAACCTGAGTATATGTTAGGTTTACTGAAATACAGTTATATAGACAAAGACAAAGAAGTTTCCCAAAGCTCTGAAACAATCAATGTTTATATAAATTAGTTTGTGATCCATACTACTCTACTGTATCATTTTATTGAACACATTAACGTGAAATAAAGACCCACGTGTTCATTGTACACAGCCTGAAAGCTCTTCCAGCAGAGGAGAAATAAAAAGTAATTAGAAGAATAGCTGACTAAAAGGATTTAAAATTTTATTGAGACCTCTGGCTTATATAAAGCCTGTATTAAATGTTATTCATCTGAATGTTTCACTCACCTCGTTCCTTTTTGAAGATAGAAACAGCATGAATGTAACAGTTTTTTAAGCATGATTAACCCTATATAATCTTCAGAAAGAAAGACAAAAATAAGTACAATACATATGGCAACAAAATTACTGCCCCAGGACCATATCACACCAGTCCAAGTCAGTCAACAACAAACAAGAAAGTATGCCTTGGATATATGATCTATCCTTTCCTAATTAAGATGGAGGTGACCTCATTCATTTTTCCACATACTCATGAAATTATTCTAATTTCAGAGTCAAGCAATGATCTCACAAGAGCCAAGAAATGATTACTTAGGCCTGATATATCCAGGTCAATACACCAAAAAGCTACATTCTATATTATTACATTATTAATTTAAAAAAATATTTAATGTTCATTTCACTGATTTGTTATTATGTCAGCAATGTAACTGTGTAATAATACCCAATACAGACATATAGCTTTCTGGGGGTCTTTTAATATTTTTTTTAATAAGTTTTTCTAATTTTCTATTCCTGACTTGGTTTTGACATACAAGCCTTGAAAGCTTTGGGTCAAGTTTCACCAAATTTTCCCTGTTACTATTTGCCATGGTGGAGCTTTCCCAGTTCATACCAGTAGTTCTGTTGACCCTCCCCTTCCCAGTGAGAAACTGAAAGCCAGTGAAGTTTAGTATTTCTAAAAATCTATTCTACAGATAGAATTTTGTCTTGAAAAGTTGTAAATTCTGCTTCTTTCTAATGAAGATAGGCCAGCACTGTTTAAATCACATACAGAGTGCATACTGGTCGGATAAGGTCTAAGTTATAGCAGTAGATTTGTCCTTCTCTCTGGAAGAAGAGAAGGTTACACACTGACCTCTGAATTGGTACCACTGTAATACACTGCTGTTCCTCCTTGCCTTCCATTTGAGAAACTACAAGCCCATTACGGTCATCAATCAGGTCTCCCAAGAGGCATAGAAAGTAGATGTACTATTGCTTCTATTTCATAAAGGCATAACTGAGGAAAAAATGTTTTCCCAAAGTCAGAGTGGCTCTAATATAGCTGGCAAAAATCGTCCATTTCCAGTCTTTAAACACAGAAACTATATTCTGATACTGCTCAAGGGAAGGCAAGGAAACAGTGTTGAAAAAGTTTTCCTTCCTAGGAACAGGGACCTTTCTGTGGATTAAGAATTATGAAAGAATACCAGCCCTTAGAAACAACGTCCATCTTGAATTTGTGTTTGTTTCAGGGAAGGGTAGGCCAGGAATATCTTGTCCCCTTCACTGATAAGAAACCTGCATCATGGATTGCAAATGGTAGTTGACTTCTGCCCTAAAGGTCCAAATTTTCCCATTTCAGTTTGAATCAACTATTATACTGCCAAGAAGACAGAATCACACAGCTGTTACTGTCAGTAGGAAAAGAAAATTAAAAACAGCCACAGAAAACCTTGCACAATGAAAGATTTGGAAATGCTATTTCCCATTGTCCTATTCAACCTATTTAAGACCCAAAAGTATCAGAAAGATTTAGAAAGCTGAAGAAACAGAGAGAAGTAGGTGCTGCTTTTAAAGGTTTTTTCAAACACAGTGTTGTAATTGGAATCAACAGTATATTCCAGCAATTCCGTCTCACTGAATAAAAACATGTGTGGAAATATCCTTCTTCCAGAGGAACAGATGTCCAAGGCAGCCAAAGCTTTGCAAAAAATTGCCCCCAACTGCCTCTGTATCTCAGTTTGTCTAACATATTGTGCAGCAGCCGTTCTCCAGCATAGCTCTAGCACCCAGAGATCTGCAGCAATTTTTAATAAAGCCTCCTAACAGCTGATGTGGACTGTGGAAGGAGTTGCTTTCTTTCTACACCTCCATACTTTTTTTTTCTCTATCACTAGGCTTAAACAATAACCTCCTCAGGGGTCCTTGGAGGAAACAGTTTATTTTCCATACATTAGACCACAACAAAACTAGTGCCTTTCACACTGATTCATTGTGAGACATGGTTAATCGATGGAGAGGACTGCAATCTCAGTGAGCTGTCCTTTTACACATCTGGCCAGAGAGGCTTAAAATGCTAGTACTCCCTGATTACTGACACCATCCCTGTGCTGACAATTGCCATTCACTAAACCAAAGAATGTGAATAACCACAGTTATCCCAGACAGCTTTGCCAGTTTGCTTTTTAATAGTGGAATTCTAATAAAAGCTTCAGATAATATTTGCTACTCATTTCAATATCCCATCACTCTCCCTTTTCTACTTGGAGCCTTATTTATGCATGTTGGTAGTGACACAACCCATGGATGGGACTTTTTCAGCTTGAAAATAGGATGTCATATATGTCAGAGAAGATCAAATGGAGCTTTGCAGTATACTGCCCCAGAGGTATTAACTTCTTAGAGTGGCTCTCCTTTTCCCAAAGGATTGAAATAATCTGCCCAGAAAACATGAGCTTGGCTCCAACTATTTTACTAAAGGACTGGGGGAGATCCTGGTGTTATTGAAAAATGGTAGCTTCTGGCAAGGGTTTAACATGCACATTTAAGCACTGTATTTAGCTCTATTTGTCTGCATGCTGGATCGGATCTGTGGGGTACTGAAGTACAGCATAAAATGTGGTTATGTTTCCTCTGAGAAATCCTCTGGGTCCAGCCTTAACTAAGAATCATTATTTTTCACCTGAGGCAGGTTCTCCTTTGCCAAGCTAACAATTTTATTGTTGTAAATAAAGAAACAGAAATAATTAGTGGTGCAAGTAATACAACAGTAATAGGCCCTTTAACTATTAAGATGTCATCTGAAGACTGCTGTTTTCTCCACTTGTAGCTCCACAGAGCTATAATTTAGTTCAGAAATTTGGTTACAACAGATCAGAGTGAAGGTTTCTTGAACCAAGTCAACTGAATCCTTTTCAAATAACAATCCTAGATATTATTCCACAGACCACATATAACAAAGAGAACACTAACATGAAAGGCAAAAAAAACTAGTAACAAAATATTTGCCTCTATGAAACAATTTGTCTCTATACCTAATGATTTTAGGTTTGATATAAGCTATGCCTAGGAGTTCAGTAGAGTGTAACGTCATGAAGGAATTGTGTAATGCAGCTATTCCTGTGTATGATTACTCAGTTTCTGACTGTGAGTCTTGCAACAAAAAGAAACAATATTACCTTAAAATGCCCCCAAGAGAATTTTATATCACATCTACAACCTGATTTAGAAATGCAGAGCAATATGTTTTCTGCATAAAACAGTATATAACAAGTCTAGCAGCAAGAATAAACCTGATTCAGATGGTAACTGGAGTTGTCAGGAAATATCCCATTCCTCTACAGATGGGCAGAAGACAACTAAAGTCACCTCTCCCTCCTGTGCCTTCTTTTCTTAAATGTGCACACAAACATACAAAAAGTGCTTATGAGAGCTGCTTCAGACAGCTATAATAATTCAGCAAAACCCACTAGCCCTTCCAGCAACACAGAAGCTGGTAACAACTGCTGATCCAGGAGTCTCATGGACAGTGTTCTGTGTATCAGGAACAATGCACCACATGCAGCCAGGTGAGGCACCTTTACAGTGCATTATTTAGTATTTCCTTGCAAAACAGGCCACAGGAAGCTGAGAGGGGCTTCTCTGAAGACCAAACACTGGTTCTGAGAAGTCCAAAGAAGAAAAAGGAAACAAACAAACAGAAAAAAAAACCAAGGAAAAAAACAAAATAAACAAATGAAGCAAAGAAAAACCAAAACAAAAAACTCCCAAACCTCAAAATTAAAGAACAAATAAAACTTCAAACAAGTTCTGCACTCAGATTTGTCTTTTTCCTCCTTCTAATGAGGAACAGTAGAAGATAGACACGGGCCAGTTCACATAAAATATGTATTAAAATATATGCATCAAGAAATAACAGGGAAATCTTTTTGTTAGCAAGAACTCTGGAGAAATACATGGGTACTGACTGAAAGGGAAGAAAAATGGTGATCTTTATATCATTTGTGTGCTTCTTTAAGAGCCTTCATACCTGAAAATGACACAAAAATGCATACCAAGAAAAATATAAGTCTGTGCTAGCCACTCACTGGCATACTTTTAGATATTGTTAAGGCTCATCTCTTCAGCTTCAGGTTTTAAAAACAGCCTTAACTAAAAAGCATGTAGATATTATTTTTAGAGAACTTAATCTTAATTATATAAAGTTAGTTGCAAATGTGAAAGAGAACATTCACTCTTTTCTCTATGAACTGAAGGCACCTGGATTGTTTTATCCTCCTATCATTGTCTGGCTGTGATATTGTTGAATACGTGAGTGTGGGAAGTGCCAGAACATAATTCAGTTCTAGAAGTTGCATTATATTAACAAACTGGAAAAAAACGAACACAAATCATTATTCCCTTCCCTTTCCACACCCCCTACTTTAATAAGTGAAATGTCAGACTTCTTGATTCTAATTAATTTTAAGCCTCTCTGGTTAGAAGAATTCCACTATAGCTTTGACGTTTTGTTGTACCCTGAGGTGGGCTGAAAAACTGTGTTTTGAAACTTGTGGAACACACTATAAAAGACAATAATAAAAGCTGCAACTCTGTTCAAAAGGAGACTAGCACTTAGAAGGGAATAAAAAAAAATAAATAAACCACTATAGAGTAGAAACACAAGAGGCTTTGAAAGAAAACTGACCTACTTTCATTCCAGAGTATCCGTATACTACCTTAATTAAGTTACACCTTTACTATTATTCCTAACTCTGGTTAGTTTATTCCCTCCCAAAACTATGCTTTATTGCTTGATTAGCATCAGTCACAATTTTCTCTGCTTCTCTTTGCAGTTCATACCTTCTGTGCACTGATCCTTCAGCTTGATCAAAGTGTTTTTCCATCAAAACAAGCATGTTTATCCCTCAGCTAATCTCAAGCCAACTTTTAAATGTTTAGCCCACAAGACTAATCCACAGCCACAACATTATTTACATTGTTTAAACTGCAAAAAAAGACCCAAACAAACTAGTCTGCTTGTTTCTCCAGACAGAGAGAATTAGCCAGATCTACCATATTCACTGCTTGCAATTTTCTTCTAATAGTTGCTAGGCAATTTGCCTGACAATGAAGTTTTCAGAAAGTAAAACACAAATCTACACAAGGTCAGGTCTATGGTTAACCTTGTCCAGCCTAGTCACAATTGCAGTGACTCCACAGGGCTAGTGAAGCAGGAGGTAGCTACAGTTCCTGTTGAGGCAGTCCCAAGATACAGACATTCTGACTTTATTTCAGAGACAGCAGATTCCTGTGGGCAAGACTCTTCAAAATAATAAGCAGCAAGTGAGTGACAGCTTCCAGAATTTGTGAAAATGCATGACAATTTGTGGATTGGTCTCCAGTTTTCCCCTTTTCTCATGGAAAAGAATGTGAGGCTGGGAATGGACTTTGAACAAAGAGAAGCATTTCTGTGTAGGTCTCTGTGTGCCAGGGCAAATCGGGAACATTTAAGTATTAGACACTGAGGAATATTTTGCCCCATAACCAGTACTTTGTTTTGATTTAAGAAAGGAATCATCAAATGGATATGATTTAGAAGTTT
Source organism: Aegotheles bennettii (assembly GCA_013398125.1). Lineage (NCBI taxonomy): Eukaryota > Metazoa > Chordata > Aves > Caprimulgiformes > Aegothelidae > Aegotheles > Aegotheles bennettii. The sequence goes on along the minus strand of VZRW01003482.1, from coordinate 39,741 downwards.
GTGCACCAGAGACACCAGTTTAGGTGATCAAAGAAACCAGTCCCTGTCCTCACTGGTGCCTGACTTTCCCCCTGTGTGATAAGAATTACCACCTTCCTTCACTAACAGCCATCCATATCATTTCAATGAGAGTCAGTATAGTGACTGGCTTTAATCCCCCAAAAATCCCGCCTCAGTGTTTTCCAGGTGCAGCACAACCTGCCTATTTGACATCTTCCACTTTGCTTTTCCCACAACCTCTAATATAATCCTCCCAGGACCCTGCCATTATTCCCTACTTGCAATGGTTGTTGTTATGTTCCCATTAAGCTGTATTGTTCCCCTTAAAACTCTATCTGACTCAGAAAGAAGGAAAGATTGCTGTCTTTCTCAGCAAGTCTTTTTCTGACCTGCAATACATTATTTGAGAAAAGAATAACCAAAAGGTGGAAGCTGAGGCTTATACATTGGATTTTCCACTGTATTTGGATATGTGAAATTTTTTAATATGAAAGTGAGACTCTCAGAGGTACTCAGTCACTTTGAAATAGCCTCATTGCTAGTTTACTAAACACAAGGTTGGTTTAGTTAATTTTGTAAATCACACCAAAGGAATAAAATTGGCTTATACTCATCAGCAGCAAAGAGCCAAACAGTAAAATTTCAAGTGGTTCAGCTGAGGCTAGGCAGATATTGTATGTAATTTGTTGCAAGTTACAAACGTAAAGAACTTAGGAAAGGAAACAACAATAGGCAAGGTGAGGAAATAACAATATTCTGAAGATCAAAAGCTAAGTCATAACAGTCTGAGAGGAAATACTGAAAAGATCAGTCTGAAAAGAAAAATCTTTGGCTGAATTATTACCATTTCAGAACTGATTTCCCAGTATATTCTCAGCAGGGAGAAATTAAAATTTAGAGAACGAAAAAAAGAGCAAGTGAAGAGAATGCTATAACCCTGTTAGGAACAAAAGGAGCCCCAGCATCCCTGAGTGATCGAAAGATTTTCTTCTTTGAAAACTTTTTCAAGCAAAAACAAAAAAACAACTTTAAAGTTCTTGAACACTTTTTGAAATTTACATTATTCAAAAATCAGACAAGAAGAGAATCCAGAGAAAGATTTTTGCTGATCAACAGAATACATGAGTGCTTGTATACCAGTAGTAGTATGCTTGTAGCAGTCTGGTCTTTGGATTTGCAGAATGTATGGGAAAGTATTCTGTCCCAATAAGTCCATGAAAGAATAAAGAAAAGACAGAGGATTCTCAAATATAACTCGTTTATATTTTATCCTCACAATTCTAATACTTTCATCTTATCATTGTGAGGATCTCCGGAGCTGCAGGCATCTATTGCTAGGAACAAACAATCAAATTCAGTTTATATAAAGGGAACTTGAAAGTTACCTCAACGACTGTCAAGCAGCTTTGAACTTCAGTAGATGCAGCTATTTCATGTCTGGTGGAGATTTGCTTTGTTTATTCAAAGTCTTCACTTGTTCATTCAAACATTTCTCTGTGATCTAAAATTACTATCTCAAAATTCTGCAAAAATCCCTATTATACTAGTATTTCTGATCCATCCATACCCAAGAATTGCTAGAAATTTCATTTTAAAAGTATTTTTCTCCCGTTATTCCCCATCTACTTTTTTTCAATCAATTGCATGGAGAATGTCCAACAGCAAAGGCAGTGGTCTGGAAACGCATAGTCACAAAAGATACATCACTAGTTGTTTTTACAGCTTAGTTCTGCTCCCAGTTTTTAAAATAATGCCTGTGTTTCATTAATGGCTTGCTCTGGTCATTAACACAGAGTAGAAGGACTCACAGACATCCCACCGTGCATCTTTACTGCTCATTAGGCATCAGTTTTTCATAGTGATTCATTAGTTAGAAATCCTCCACAGGTAAAAGTTGTAGGCAAACAGACACAAGTAAAAGCAGATAGCTGCATATTATGGGGTATTTTTCTAGACAGAAACATAATTTGTACATGCAGACAGACATATTTCAGGGGAAACTATCATTATCCACAGAGATCCCTGTTCAAAAAGTCGATGCCTAGTTAAAGTAGTAAAATTGGCATGGTCAGGGCATCAAAATCCCAAATTTTTGTACCACTCTGAACTGGTGTCCTCACAGTGGGAATGAACTTAACTGATCTTTGTATCTAGATGCTGCTTTTGTTAACAGTGTCAGTTCTTCACATTTGGATCAAGCACAACTTCTTTCAAAGCAGGTCTATGGTTTTGGTCTTCATTTTAGCTAAAGCTGCAACGAACCTTAGAGCTATGTGCCCTTCAGTTTTAAGTTTAACTTCTAATCAAAAGCTGAAGAGGTATGACTGGCTCTGGGATTTGAATCCAGTCCACATAATTTCAGTGTGTTCTGACTGAAGATTCTGGGTTTTGGTCTATTTTTCTCCTTCTTATGCCAAAGTTTTGACACTTTGACAAATATCAGGGACACACTGAGGCTCCACATATGGATGAAAATGAGGGACAGATGGCAGAAGGAGTTACAGTACAAATTGCTGAGCAAGAAGTAATGCTTAATAACATATAATGCATTTATCTATCACACATTATATTTATTTTTCTTATTTTCATCTCAAATGAATATGCATCACAAGATGCATTTGCCCTTCATTTATGGTTTTGTTTCTTTACATTGGTTAGCAAAATAAAAACTTAACATTTTGGGGTTTTTTTTAAAAAAAAAGACAGCCAGATATAAAAGATATATGAAGAGTGTGTGCATATTCCAAATAATTTATATGAACATGTGGGTGTATGTGCATTTTGCGTATGGAACAAAAACATATCAAGATCTACTCTTTTCAGACTGGCCAGTTACTAAAGGAACCTGATTCTAATGGAGCAAGCCCAAGGGTTAATAAAGAGAGAGCATTAAAAATAAAAGCAACTGTGCTTTTCAGACTTCTTTCTAGACTTTTCCCTCTTTGGTCAGTGAACTGAGTTGAGCATCTGAAATCGCATTTCCTGTCTTTTAGCTTCCATCTAGTGTTTCTGTCAGAGGAGGCAGATACTTTGTATTGCCTAAAAAAAGTCATACTTATTGACATCAAAATCTCCTGTCTTGCGATTTTCCTCCATGTACAGAATTACATAATTCACTGTTTCAATGTTTGAACAGTCTCTTTAATCTCATATGCAAACAAATCAAAAAAGGCTATCACCATCAATTTTTACTCCTTTCCAACCGATAATAGGTGTAGTTTAATTCATTTGTAGCACACCTGTTTTCATTTGCATGACATACTGTGCAGCAAGACTGCTCCAAAGAGAAAACTGAAGAGAATGGACTTGTATGAGAGAGCAGGGGAAGATGTGGCTCTCTGAAATCACAGAAATCAAGTATTGTGATAGCTGCTGCTGTAACAGGATTGGAAACCCTGGATTGCCACGAGGTTATTCAGTGCATCTGTGCTGAATTTCCTGGGTTACTGTAACATATTACTAGGATGTGCTTTGATGTGTCCCACATAAATGTCCTCACCACCACACCCTCTTTCTTTCCCTCCACTCTCCACCTACTCCTTGGCCCTAGGACCCCACAGCCCACAACAATGTCATGCTGCATGCCTTCCTGCTCACATGAGCAACAGTTGTTAGAGAAACGAATCCAAAAGAAACAGTCAATAAAACCAGAAACAGCTGTAACAATTTTACATGGCATGGTTCTGGGTATATCCTACACACACATGCTTGTTTTTTCTCTTTTCTCCTACCATACCCAAGTATTAACATTTCATATGGCATTGGGAAAAACAGCCATTAGGAAGGAAACAATACAGCAGAGTAGTTCTGTTCACAGATTTTGCCATTTGGAAATTGGTGTTGCTTAGACATTTTTATGTTTTTTAAAAAAAATTTACAAAAAGTAAATAGTTGTGTAGAAAGAAGAAGATTTATTAGTGGGCAGAATATGTGGGGACTACAGGTTCGATAGACAGGTGCAAATTTTTGCAGCAAGAGGTCCGACAATGTTTTAAAGCCCACTGTCTCTACATCCTCCATTCTGCCCCACTTACACCCTTCGACAGAAGGGCAGGTTGTAGTTGTTGGCACCTGGACTGCACTTTTTTATGTGAGAAGCACCTAAGCATACTTTACTGAGAGACTGTGCATCAGTGCTGTGTTATTTACAGCAACACAAGGAGCCTCTGAGTCACCCTAGTTAGTTTTAGACAATGAATGATGGCACCTAAGTTAGGAGTCATCTTCTGCTACCACTCTTAGATGGGCTCTTGAGATATACTCTACAATGAATACAGGGCACTTGGGCTTTTAACACAGTGTCTTAGGTGAACCTAGGGAATAGAAAGGAATATGGGTGAACCAGCTAGAGAATTTAATAAATGTATTTAGGAAACACAAGACTCTTTAAGAAGGAGGTAAGTAGTAGGTTTGGAAGATAACCATTAAATGCTTAGCAAATCTTGCAATTAGCCTGATGTTTTTCATCCTAGGAAAGTGTGACCCTGTCATAGCAGGCAGGGCAATTTCTGGATCAGTTATCACTGGCAGGATAGACTATTGGTGGCAAGGATTTCAGTTCACAGCAGCCATTTCAGAAAGTACCCAGACTACTTGCTCTTCTCTGTGATTACACTGCAGACATATTCTAAAACTTTATAACTTATCTGACATCATACTGTATAGGAAACTCCCAGTATTTATACAAGATCAACTTGCAAACCCCCTTCTTTGTTCTACCCAGAAAACTATTTTCCCAGTGTAGAAATGTAAAATAAGATATAAAGTTAAATCTAAAATACCCCATTTTCATGGTTCTAAGCAAAAGAAAAAAAATGTTCTTGAAGTTGTCTAACTGATTTGCTTAAAAGATTTAGCTGATGGAAAAAGATAGATTTAGTGAACAGATGGTGTGCTGCCATGTACGTATTTTCCTAAATGTTAAAATACTCTCCATTGAAACAAAATATTCTAAATTCAGTTCCTCACTCCTAAACGTACAATCCCCACCAGACCATCCTAAAGATTGTGCTACAGGGCATTCTGAGAAGGCTCTTTAAGACAACCATTAAAATACTAAACAACAAGGGTTAGTACCACACCTTGCAGTTGATCACCTAAATTATATTATTCTCTAAATTAATTTTAACATGGTAGTACAGCCATATCTTTCAGCTTTACCATCAAGGTACTCTTACATGAGAGTCTCTCCTTCAAACTTGCATTCTGAACCAGTAACAGAAAGGACCTAACCCCAGATCTCCATAATGCAACTTGTTTTCTTAACCCCTGGACTTCAGAGGAGAAGAAATGAAAACCCAATCTCTTCTTCAGTTAGGAAGCCTTTTCCTGTTATTAAAAATGCTTAGACGCAAAATTAAAAGCTGGACTTTTAGTAGTAATTTTTAAATACTTACAAAATATTAGTTGAAATGTGTGAGCCTATGAAATTAGGTAAAACAGAAGAACATTAATATATCTAAGGGCTGACTGGTTCATTGTAGTTATTTCTCAGTGGCTTTAAAAATGTGTGGAACAGCAAACTGCACTTCATGTTTGAATTTATATAAGTACTCCAAAAATGTGATCTAAACCTTTGTGGTCTGGAGGTGTCACAAGAGAAGCTTTTCGTTCAGGTTACACTGTACCTTTCCCATTTCTTTTTCAGTTAGAATCCAGAGTGCTCAAGAGAACAAACAATGAAGAACAACTTTTTTCAGCTCTTTCCATCAGGGTCAATTTAAGCTTTAGACAAATATGAGGAATCTCCCTTTACCCAAACTTCCAGCAGTATTCCAGAGAAACAAATAAGAGGACCAGATTCTGCCCATAGTTAATTAACTAAGTAACATATGTTTGAATGAAAACAGAATTTGTATCAGTATTTCCAATACTTGTATTTCACATTAAGTATTTTTAAATCAAAAGTGTCCCTGTTGTGTTTCTTACTTTAAAGGTTTTTTCAGCTGTGTCACTGAAGCCAAATATGGTGTCTCTCAATAAATCAGCCATATTTCAGGCTCCTATAATTACATTAATTTCCTTTAAAATAATACTAATGTGAGCTATTTTCTGTTCAAACCATTTGCATGTATGGAGTTCAGTATGTCTGCTCTTTGCTGCTGTACCCAAAGAGTTTAACAATACCATGTTCGGGGAGCACAAACACCTGACATGCTAAAACTGGCACTACCCTGTAGTCAACCAGCTACCAGTGGCAGCTGTGGATCCTGTGGTATTTACAGAAAGAATAATGCCAGTATTTCAGCCAAATGTTTTCTTTCTCAGTAGATATGTCCCTGTGGCCAGGTTATGTGAAGACTTTGGCCAGGTGCTGAACCATGCTGTGCTGGCCTCTTGACCTTTGTGATCTGATGTAGTAAATTATTTTATTGACTTATTCACATATTTAGCAATTAAACCACAATATTTAATAAAACTGAAGAAATTTAGGATACATAATAGGAATTACCTAAAATTAACCAGGAATACAAACTCCTAGCTTAAATACCTTGTTAATGTAGCCACCAGGAACAACCTGCTCACTCAGAAAGGTCAAAATAGAGAAGTGACTGCAAGGGTCCCTGGAGTTCCCTCGAAGTGTTCTGTCATATTCATGGCTGATCACGGCACACTCTGCATCACTACCAGGAGCTCACTTCTGCCAGATGTCAAAACAGAACAGACAATGCAGTATCATGCTTCTTGTGCTCGGATTTAAAACAACCTCAGAACCCCACAATACAAGCATGCAACACAAAAACAGTGAGAAAAGCCAGGCTGTGGGTTGCTGTGGAACATACGCTATACAAAAGCAGTTGAGATGTGAAGAGATGTCCCAAGAGGAGAACCTAAGCTTGAACTGTGGTATCTGCATGTCTAGGCAAAACAAAGCCTTTTCACAAGGTGGCTAGAGCATTCTCTTACTTTTTTTCAGGATAATTTCATGAGTTTGGCAGCATGAGATAGAGGACAAACAGTTAGAAAGGAAGTTGTCACAGATCCTACACTTACTAAGACCTAAGCACTTTTTGGTCTGCACTCTTCACACAATAGTGCAGGTTCACGGATAGATCCTTTGTGGAGAAAGCCAGTCATAAATTCTAACATCCTGTGCTGGAGGCGTAATTGAATGACCCTCAGAGGGTCCACACCCTAAGTTTATATTACTCTGAGTTTATTTCCAGCATACATCAATAAATATTACCATGTTGCCTAGGCTGTCCTTTGAAGATGTCAATATGGTAGTATTTATTGATGGAGCAAGTGGCACTAGAGGCTCAAGAGGCTAACCTGGGGATCAGGGAAGGACTTCATCTCTGGCAAGCCATCACCAATATGGCTGCTTTATTTATCAACTACTAAAATGGTGTGATATTTCCATATGTAGCACACAGTTCAGAGCCCAAAGGTAACGACAAATTCTCAGGTACATAAAATGAACAGAATACAGTACAATAATGATTAAGTATGGCAGTCCACGGTTATTTCTTGGACACCAATTTTGACAGGTGTATGCTTGTACAGTATATACTCACTCTCTGGGTCTGGTTTGATCTCTTCTAAAATTAACTGACTAAGAGCTAGCCATCTAGTTCAATCTAGTTATCTAAGATATATCTCTGTCAGAGGGAGGAAGCAAGAGAAATCTCCACAGAACTCAATCCACCATAAGAGATGTCTGAGACAAGTAGGATGCATTGTCCCCTGGGTGTGTGTCACGAGCATTACAGAAGATAACTAAAACTTCCTCAAATGAGAGATCCAATTCCAAAGTTGAAAAAACGAATGTGTAGACAGCAAAATGAAGCTGTGAAGGCAAAATAGAAAAACATACATTTGTGCAAGAATTACTCTGGTTCATTTGGCTAACTATAGCATTGAAGACATGGTCTTCGGCATAGGCTAGTAACTATAGACACATGCTCTTGTGCTTTGTCCATTTTGAAGCCTATAGTAGCACTCTGAATCCACTACCATAGTAGCTAGTTCAGACTTGTCACCTCCCCAGTCTGCATTCAACACCACCTCCTTTTGTAGGCATACGTTCAGGTGTGCAGGGAGAAGTTTTTTGTCACTATGCTTTTTTCACAGCTTTCTTAAGCTTTATGGTCAAAACACAAGCAAGTGAGTATTTTTAACCAAACTGCTGTAGCCCCACTTGTTGACAATTGAGTGCATTTTTGAGCACGTGCAATTTCTTAGACTGTCAATCAAAGATAAATACTTCACATTAAAATGTGTACATTTAGGTAAATTCACATTCTGCAAATGGGTTCCTGAGGCCATCAAATAACAGACTGGAAAAACAGACTGGTGGTTCATGCATGTTTGGATGAAGATACTCTTTTCACGTTAAGTGTCTAATAAAATGTTAAAGGCAGCTCTGTGCATATTCCTGTAAAAGTAGCAGTGGCAGGAGGAAAGGGATCTGCTCATTCCCCTCAGGAAGGGCCTCCCAATCTTTAGACTGCTTTTGACCTTCAGTGAAACTTGAGTAGACAAGATCACCATTGCTACTCTATTGCAGACGGGAATCAGCTCAGCCTTGGATGTCTGTGTCTTACAGGGCTGTCAAGTAGTGGCAGTTTGGAAGAATAGTTCAAAGTACTTGAAAAAGATTTTAAATGTCTCATTGAAAACTTTGAGGAATATTCATTAGAGAGGGACACTTTTAAGAAAGGTCCAGAAATCGCTGTGAGAAAGTCTCCTTTTCAGCTATGTGAGACCTGGCAAGTCTGAGTTCAGCTGCACTCCTATAACTTTGACTGACAAAGATAATAAATAATTAATATATTCATTCTTCCTAAAATGGTAGATAAATCTACTATTCAGCAAGATTCCTTTCAAAAACTAAGGAACGACACACAGGGCAAGAAATATGTAGCTGTATTTCAAGTCATGCTCATGTTCTTTAGCATTGCTACATGATATTTTCCTTCTGATACAGTATGTCCTCTCTTCCTCCCAATGGCTACTGAGAATTTCTGAAGTACTCTTACTGACTCTCCCAAGATTATCTACAGCTGCGCACTGGCTCCTGACAGCATTCCCTCCATTATACATCACATTAGCCCAAACGTATTTACCTTCAGGGCAAGGTGTAAGGTTCATCTATTCATTTAGGTTTATGACAGTGGAATGAATGCCAGGCCTTGACTATGGGTTTGCTTATACAAGGAAAGTAGGGTGTGAATTTACAAGCTACAGCGCGAATTTACACCATGCTGGCTGCTTCCTGCATGTGTACTTTTACATGCAATTGAGGAAGTCACTTGATACAAAAGAACTCTTAGTGTGCACTCCCAATGTCCACAGGCGGTTTAATGCAGAGCAGCTAATGCAACTTCATTCCACATCTTAGTTTATTACTGGTAATTTACCTGTATAGACAAGCCTTAGCATTGTGAATTTGCCTGGTTTCCAGAAAGCAATGGCCAACAGTTAAAACTGTTAAGTTTCTGTAAAACCTTAACAGGAATAAAGTATTGTTTCCCTTAATTAAAAATTATATTTTTATTGTTATATGTGTACCTATTTAGTCACTGTTAGAAGTGAAGCTAATATGCCATCTAAACAAGTTTTACTTAAGAATCTATTGTTCTGGTTTGCACACTTTAAGTGGTATAAAAATATCTGAAATTCCTCCTTAGTTTTACAGCAGTATTTCTTTACCTAAGGAAAGTGCACATTCCAAGAATTAGCAAGCAAGTTGATACACAAAATCTTAAATTCACATTCAGTCCTCTACAAGCTCAGAACTATTAGCTTGTTGGTATATCTTAAAGCATGCAGGTGTCTGTGTACCTTTGTGGTCAATTGCCCACCTGATGCAGCTTAACAGACTTGCATCTGATTCAACAGCAGTCTGCCAATTTAGATACATAAGAGTACGGCCTTATTTATTTCCCAGAGGGCATAGTAAGGTAAGACATGCATACTTTTCATGACAACATTTTCTTGCTAGAGACCAAGTAAAAAAATCTGTTCTTTAAATCAAATTGCATTGGAAAGAAATCATCTCCTGCTCCCAGTTAATTCATTCTAAATTCTTAGTAAGTCAACATCCATTTCAGGGTCTTCCAAGTGTATGTTGTCTCATCTGTGTTTGTCTTCAAAATTATAAACTCCTCAGGGTATGCTCTGTGCTTTTCTATGTCTTGTTCAGTGCTGATCACGTCATCAGATATTAGCAAATAATTCTTACTATTAAAAAAAAATAAATAATATGTGGCAAGATGTCCTCACACCTGCTTTTTGCCTGTGAAGGACAGCACAAGAGAAGATGGCTTGGAATGACTTGGCAAGCAGACTTTTCAAAATATTGAAAGGTCAGGTCCCCAGAGAAAGGACACTTCAACACCCAATCAGCACACTTCGAGCAAGCAATTCTCATGTAAACTGTTCGGTTTAGAAGAGTGATACTCTTTTCTTTCCCTGGATTCTTCTGTAGTATGGGCTTTCCCCTCACTTCTATGAATATAGCAAGCCAGCTGGGGTAACTGAAGTGCAGCAAAGTAAAATAAACAGATCTGCAAAGTGCTGAGCACAGTCATTTTCCCCAGGAGAATCTGCGCAGCTCTGAGGCTTTACTGAGGATCGTAATTAACACCTGACTGAGGCATGTTTATGAACAAAGTTAAGGAGGGAAGGAGAGAGATGTTTCAGTCTTGAACTGAATGGTTTTGAATTGGCTCAACTTTATGGGCTATTTTGGCAGTGGCCATGATTGAGTATAACCATGAAATGGAAAGGACCGTGGGGCTTCTTGCCACCTCATCTGCCCACCCCTATCTAACTCCTAGTACAAAGCATGTCTTTTCATATAATTCATCATAAGAGTCAATTGATGTCAGGATTCTAATTCAAATGTTTACCCTTCTGTGGAATTTTTAACATTATTTTCCAGTTTGCTGTAGCTTACTTCTTCCTCAGATTAATAAAACCGCTTCTCCATTTCTTATGATCACATTGCAGCCTCAGATTCTTGAGAAATGCTTTATCATCTCCTAAGTAGACTTTTTCCTATTTCTAACTCTCCCTCCTTGTTTATAGATCAAATCCTTCAACTCCTTCCAGAATTAAAAAGAAAAATCTCCCACTGGTATTGACAATGAGTTTAACAACAAAAACTGAGATAAACATGGATTTAATCCTTCACCAATTTCCATTATTTTCTTATCAGAATGGCTCCATGAGAACACCCACTACATTATCTTTGTCTTCCAGGGAGAGATTATGTTTGTACTTTCCTCTTTGCTTTAGACTGATCTTAAGTCAGCTATGTAAACTCAGTTTACATCAGGATCTACTTCGAGATTACATTTAGGACAGAATTCGGATTTTTGCTTCAAAAAGCAAAAGGCTGCCCAGGGAAGTGGTGGAGTCACCACCTCTGGAAGTGTTCAAAGAAGCATGAAGATGTGACCCTTAGGGACATGGTTTAGTGGTGGACTTGTCAGTCCTGGGTTGGTGGTTGGACTTGGAGATCTTGAAGGTCTTTTCCAACTGAAACTTCTGATTCGAGGTTCACCAAGACAAAGTTGGAGTTTAAATTTCAGAGCACTTATATTTTACCAGCATTCCTATAATATCTGAAAATCACAGAAACCTGCTATGATTAACAGATTAATTTCCACTATCTTCAATAACTTGCAAAACATGCCTGCTCTCTACATATTATGCTTATAAACAGTTCCATCTATGAAATTAATTGTGAGCTCCCTTGATATTCCATGAAGGCAAGTGTCCTGCAGTAAGACAAAATGTGCATTGTCTGTTCAAGTACAGCACATAGTAAATACATAGCAAACACTGGTGTCAATACTGTTGTGGGAGCAGTAACTACTAAAATCCTGGCTTTAAACCTGCAGTACACCAGGCTCACAGTTCTTTCTCTATGTAACCAGGAAAACCAAAACCTTCAAAAGAAGCAGGATGCACCACTCAAACAACGTTTGGATCTATCTGTTTTCTGTTGATAGTTTGTCCCAAGTATACTTTGTATTTTTGGTAGCATCCTGTTTGTTCCACAATACATTGTTTTATTTCTTTTCCTGAAGCTCCCTGGTGAACTGGTTTTTTGTGTGTCAGATGTCCTAATTTATTAATCTATTTTCCACAATCTTACTACAGTTTTGTGTTACCAGTAAAGACAAAGTATTTTCTAAAGAAAATATGCCAAAGAACAGTAAAAGTATACAAATTCTCTGCCCTTGTGCTCAGCAATTTCTAATCCTAGTAAATATGGCACAACTAGATGGGTCATAATGTCAAATGAAACAAAATTCTGATTTTCCTACAGTAGAGTCAGTTACTGCAAAGCATTACTTGCACATACAGCACTAATAAAAACTAAGTGAATAAGAAAAAAAAATGCCCTAATAATTTGATCAAATGACCATTTTGATTAGAATTTCTTCAAGTCACTAAGATTTCCAGGCATTTGGTCAAATGACTGACAATATAATCAGAATGATGGTAAGCAGACTGCCTATTTTATAAGCACCTATTTCGGCAATCAGTCAAACTACAGAGTTTTTGTTTCAAAAAAACAAGATGAAATGCTTGTGGCATTTATATGCCCATTAGCCACAGCACAGGTCTGAGTAATAGTTAGGGAACCATTTTCCTTGAGCTAAGTTAAAGGCTACTGATCTACTTGTTATAATTAGTGAGAGATTCAATCTGGTAAGTTTGTTATTGTAAATTTGCCAAAAGCACATTAGGCAAGTGTGTTCTATCATAGCCACACAACATTCATCAACTCTTGGTGTTTCTTCTCTGTAGATGTGCTTCTTTTCTTGGCAGTACTGAGGCGAACTACAAGACCAGCTCTTTAGGAGCCTAGTAGCACAGATTTTAAACAAGAATTTGCCATAATGTGCAAATCCACATGAATCTCTGACACTTCCTAGGTTTTGGAGGTATCTTTGGGACTACATTTCACACTGGACTATATCAGAGGCAGACATGGTCATGATTCATTTGAAAGGTACAAAGTTAGGGATCCACAGCCGTGTGGATCTTTCCATCACAACACCCACTCAAACATTCATGAGAAGGCTGAATTTGATATGTGCATTGCTACCTTAGGTAGCAGTCTAAAGACCCACCAGACACCTGGAACCATTCCCCAGGCCTACAGGGTAGAATGTCTTCCTTACTCCCCACCAGGCAGCTTCTCAGTACTTATTCCAGTTTTCCAGCCTTCACTGCCAACATATTTAACCCTGTAATTCAGTCATCAAAATCACAGTTGGAGTTAAATCTAAACAGTCCACATGCAGGTTTTGTGTGTGTGTGTGTGAGAGACTCTTGTCAGGCCTTAGTGACAAGCTACCAGCAAGAAGATCACATCCCTGGGGCTTTGCTTAACGGAGAGCATGGGTTTGTTGTGGGTTTTGGTTTTGCTCCTTAGTATTCCTAGGAACAGAAAGGTTTTGTGAATGAATCCACTACTTTCTTCTTCTGCAATTCTCCACAAACACAATCAAAACTGCACATTACACTCTACCTTGGTGCTGCTCCCTGTGCAACTGATCATTCCTGGAAAAGATGAGAAAGAGTAAGAAAAAGATACGTGTTCAAAAGCTTTGCTTGATTATCTAGAACCTAAGCAGCACAATGTACCCTCAACTCTGACTCTTTCAAGGGCGAAGGTGACACTCCGAAGTGACAATTCTGTGTTTCACAGATCAAGACTTCATAACCTCTTTGCAAATGACTCACAATTCTCCTTTTCTTTCTTGGGCAGAGTGACTCAAGCCTATTATGAGAGCTACAGATTTAGGATTACAATGAGCACCTTCATGAGGAAATTTGGCTGTGTGGACTGGAATCTGCTTTCACTGACATTAACTTGTTAGAACCTTCAAAAGGTGTCTCCTGTTTATGAAACCTACAGCATTAAAAAAAGGTAAATTGAGAAACACTATACAAATTTACCATTTTCTTAGTCGAAGTTCACAGTCTGCCTTTAAGCCTACAGAAAGTGGCACAAAAAAGTAACTAAAAAATCATGACAGATATTGAGTGTGGCTTAAGCCCTAGTTCTGTAGACTTATGTATGTGGATAATTTTACACATACCACCTTTCTCACTGAAGTTTCTTCATCTAAATTAAATTAAAGCAGTTATTTGAGGTCTTAAGTTTAAGCACATGACTATTTACAGGACCAAATATGAGTCTACTGCTGCCACTTTACCTTTCCAGCTTCTCCCTTCCTCAGTCCAGGGCTCTGTTGTCATCCCCTATGGAATTTGGAGTGGACCTGCTCTGGTGCTGGACTAGAGCCTTTATTTGTCTATGAGATGGTAGATACCTAGACAACAATAATAGTGGAAATGCCATGAAGTAACTGCACTTGTATTTTCAATTAAATTTTTTAACCAAGCGTGATGCAGAAAATAGAGTCAATACTTGCTAGATCTTTTGGGTTGAATCCAGTGGATTCCTTCTAGATTTATGAAAAAGAAATGGAAAGTTGCATTTGTCCATCTCTCTCCCTCAAAATATTTTCTTTTCCTCCTCTTTTTTTCTTCTTTTTCTACTGGTTACTTCACCAGTAGGAAAACACAGGAAAGGCAGAGGAAGATGTGGGTGTACACTTCTCTGTGCTTCATACACCAGTAAGCAAAATCAACCAGCCAGGCAGGAAACAGCCAGCTGAATTTTGCAGCCTGGGCTCCCACTCATCAGCCTGAGTCACTGCCAAGCTCCCTTGAGTGGTGTGCTTTTACCCCACAGCTCAGCCAAGACATTAGATTTCATCTGCTCAGCCCTGCCACTGGCACGGAGTGAGAGAAAGGAGCAGGGGAGCAGCCCTTGTGTTGGCCCTTTACCAATCATTGCACACTACAATCATGAAGCAGACTTGAATGTGCCCTGTCTGGGTATATCTTCATAATTTAAAAATTAAAACACATGCCACAGTGAGCAATGGTATTGCCTCCTCAACATCCACACACAGTTCAAGACCATTAAAACTACTCCAGCCTCCTCATCTGTTCCCTTCTGGGAACAGAAATAAATGAGGTTTACATTAGATTATGTCTGACTAGTTGAGTTGCCAAATGTTTGGAAACTGCAAGTGCCTAGCAAAGCTCAAGTAAATTATGATACTGCACAGAGAAGGGAGGTTTTCCCAAAGTCTCTACTGCCTCTTTCCGCTTACCTTGCACCTACCTTAAATACAATGTGAGCTGAAGGAACTCTGCACCTTCCACAAGGCACTTAGTATGTGAAAGGATGATGCCCATAGAAAGTCAGTGCCTAAACCACACATGAGTTTACAGATCAAAATCAATGCTTTGTGCCCTGAAGCAACTCTGTAAGTCAGGGCAGATTTTAGAAAATGAGAATAATATGCTGCCTGTGACTAGCTCCACTAAATAAGAAAGCAGCTGCATTTGTATAACTGGCTCTAAGACTTTCAGGTTTTGCAGGCAGACACCATTTTCTGACATCTGGGAAGGAAATGTGAATTCCAAGCTTGCCGCTTATAGGGTCTCAACCAGAGCTAAGATTTAACAGCAATACTTGATTTGAGCCCAAATTATTTTGTGATTGGGGCTCATTATTTTGAAAAGGACACAACTGAGTATCAGAAAGCAGAACTACAAGATGAATATAAGTGTATATGTAGGGTAAGTTCGGAAGGAAAGTATTTTTCTTATGAAACCTTATGGGGGAAAAAAAGTGTGTATTTATGAAAGGAAAAATGGGACAAAAGAATGATATTTTTTGGGTAATTGCAGCATATATCTGGGAAATTGAATAAAATTGAAAGATGTTGAGCATCTTAAAAAAACAAAGAAATATGTTTCCCAGGTTACTAGTCAATAAAACAAAAAACAAGGCACAATAATAAACTCAGATGCTACACTGCTTCATGATGGTCTTCACTGGGTTGAAAGTGCCAAGTGGAACTTTAAAGTGATAGAGAATGTAAAATACAGGGGAGAAGAGAAAAAAAGGAGGAAAATGTTCTGTTACATATGACTTCCCACTAAGTCCTGCACACACACACTTCCCTCACCTAGACCAAGTGCTGCTTCCAGCTGATCCAGACACTTTCTTCTGTCTCAGTTGTCACTGATCTGGGGCTTTTTGTCCACTGTCAGATGGCACATGCCATGTGTCAGACAATATTTTATATTTTTAGACTCATTTAAAACAAACTTGAGTCCACCCAAGAGGCATCCTGATCCAGCTGCAATTCTGCTCTATTGAAGACTCTGTTGCAACTCTACTGGAGACAATAAAAGAACTGAGGGTGGAAAAACACCCTCTTTTTAAATTAAAATTATTTGTATCATGTAAAATGGACAGAAGCAAGAGGCCTCATAGAGCAAGGGCCAATATTTGCATTTCTATTGCTTAACATTGTTTGCATTGGGAATTATAGCAGCTTTCTGATTAACTACCTGCAGGCAAGCACTAGTTTGACCTTTTGCATGGTAAATTGCATGCATTACATAAAATTTTCCTCTCTCTCTTACTGAGATAAACAAGGCCAGTTACATGACTCAGGCTGCCCTTTTCCTCCTGCCATTCCATATGCAAAGTCAATCCTAGCCAGCTAATCCTCTAATTTAAAAGCAGACTTCTGTATTTTTGTAAGTGATTAGAAGGATTTTCTTTCTTTTAAGCAGTTGTGAGTCAATAATTTGTATTCAGACATAAGTAAGCGCAAGTAGCATCATAATAACATTGGTTTCCTAATAACAGGTTGGCATGAGCACTTCAGAAGTAAGTGAATGAGCAATGTTCCTTATATCTTTATAAATTTGATAAAACAATATCAGCTACAATGGCTACTTTGGCATACTTCTCCAGAGAACGTGCAGGGGGAAAAAGGGGGAGGAGGAAAGACCACATTCTGTCCTTTTTTTGTATAGATAATAGATTAGAAATTCTTACATCAACTCCAGCTATTCAGAGTTTTCAAATACTAGTAACTAATTTGGGACATATTTTAATTGCAGCATTACTCAGACATTCTCATTATATTCTCAATTGCAATGATGAAAATCAGAGGCAACTTTCCGGGAATCAGATTAATTTATTCTGGGCCTAGTCACACAGACTTAGTAGTACTTATTCCCCAACAAATCATGAGGAAGTCAATTTACAGACTACATTGCTGAATTTACACAGACGAAGATTATAGAGAAAGTAACAGGTCAGGCTGTGCAAGAAAACAAAAATCTGCCCTTTTTCTCACCAGGAACTAGGAAAGGTTTGTATCATTCTAAGATGTATTATACTTCATTCCATTGTAAAATAAAAAAAAATATGGTTGCTGCACTAAAACAGAGAAAGGGATTTGATGCTTTTTATCTTAGATTACATTACCTCAGGGAAGAAATACTCCTTGTTTGTCTGTGCAAAGGCAATTTCAGACCATGGCTTCTTTGAATGAGTAGAATAGGAAGCATTTATGATTTCCCAGTGGAGCACATCATGTCTACACCATGAAGTTTACCGTTGCTGCTCTTGTGAAATGAAAAATTATATTCTGTAACCATACCATGGCTTATAGAAAACACCAGGTCCTTGTTCAGTCCAGCCATGGCCAATTCAGCAGCAAACAGTATATTCTTGGCAGCTCTCATGGTGACTCACTAAGCCTCAGTTAATTACAGTGATGTACAATCAGTTCCCAAAGACTTGTATTCAGACCAAAATTCAGAAGAAAAGTCACTCTAACAGAGACTCCATGTTGCTCAAATTGATCAGCTCAGGACCTTTCAGAACTTTAATGGAATAGATTCTTCTGGAAAAATGGTTTGCACACACCATTCACTATCACTCTGACAAATTCTTGTCACAAACACATCTCTCCTCTCTTTTATAATAATACATAAACCAATCATATGCTTGCAGTTTACAGCAACTGTTTTCACAGAGAAGTGTTGATTGGAAAACATTTATGTGTTTTTTGATGAAGATTACTTTTTTTTAATTTTGAGTTGAATATTTTGTCTTTTTTTAAAATAATTGAAGTAGTCTAATTTTACTTTACACTGCACCTATCCCTTCCACATAGTTTCTCTCAGGGAGAAACAGAACAAGAACTAGCATGATGTGACTAAATATTTCTCCTGCAGCCACAAATCACAGTTTGAAAACTTCAGCTATGCTTACCTGATATAAACAAAAGCAGATGGCAAATCGTATACCTACCATGACTGCATTAGGATTTATAGGACATAACTATTTGCTTAAACCAGTCACTTTACAATTTTACTGGCTCTTTTTATTAGTATCTGTGGGGTAAAAAGACTTTTGAAGTGATCAAAAGAAACCAATTACCATGCAAAAGGATGTTTTTAACTGAAAGAGTAGTTCCTGTTTGTTACATGGGTGCTTTGCCATTTATTCAAGAACATAATGGCATATACGATCAGTTCCTTGTTGAGTCAAGATGTTTAGGCATAAATCTTCATGAACCTTTAAGTACCACCTATACAGAGATACTGCTTTTCGCTGTTTAGTTTTGCAAAGATGTTCCAACTGTACCTGCTCTAAGAAAAGAAACTAGTTTTCTTAATTTGACAAATCAGAGAACAAAGCCACATTAAAGTGTCATATTCCTACCATATGCTGCACAAAGTTCAGCTGTCTTGAATATGAGTTGCACTTGCTCATCCTAGAAAATGGGTTGGTCAATGTTTAGTGCTTTGTTATCATGGCCAAGCTAGGTGTGGTAGAGGTTGAAATCAGAGATAAATGATTTTTCTCTCTAACAAAAGTTATTCTCAAAAGAAAAAAAAGTGTTTGTTTGATCTGTGCTTAGATGTCCCACTACAGTACTTGTTCATAAACTTTCCTTTTTATTAACCAGTGTACACCGAAAGCCATGCTTTATTTATTGTATTTAAACATACATGTAATTGGCAGCCACAGGTGTCCATAGATACCATGATGCATAAAGAGCAACAAAACCAAAACCCAGGCACTGTGTACTATCTTAAAAAACAGGCAGAGCTAATTTCTAGGTGATATCAGTACTGGAAATAAGAAAGAAGTCACATTTTACAAGGTCATATCCCATGAGATCAAGTTCAGATTCCATGAAACAGCTCCTGCTGGGTTGTATAACCATTAGGTGAAGGGACCAGAAGGGAAAGGGACTAGCTGAGCCTCAGTGAAAATAATTTTAAAAGGCAAATAATTCAGAAGAACTGATGGCAATCAGCACAGCTGTGAGAAAGAGATAAGATTCACCTGGGAAATTCTCCTGGATACCCATCATAATTTGTTTAGTCCATAGTTCAGCATTCTTAGTATAGTTTCTCCTTCTCTATTATACCAAGAGACAATGAAATCTGTTTCTTCTAATTTATCATTTACAATTTTGTGAGTTCTTTACTAGGTCCATACACCAGAGTCACACTGAGCAAAGCTCTCTGACTTGTTTTCACATATGTCTGTCAGTATGTATATGGGCGTACACCGTAAAGGCATACACTATTTTGTAATCTGTATCATTGTATCTACAGTGCATTAAACTTGAATTGTGTTGTCAAATGTTTTGCAATATCCTAATTGTAAACATTGAAGTAGTACTTGCTTCTATAAGGCAAAGTAACAGAAACTATAGAGGTAATTAAATAAATAGTAATATAAAAATATTTTCCTTTATATTCTGGTTGCATTACTCCTGTAATAAGGTATAGCTATGTGGTACATATTTTTCTGCCTGTAGGGTATATCCAAACCACTTCTAGATCTCAAAGAGAATCCCATCAGGGGCCTGAGGCACATGGTTTTCCCAGAAAGCACCCAGGAGTAGCCTTTGAGGGAGTGACAGAAACACACAGATCTTAAATTAGAGCAGGATGCACACGATTTTCCATTCCAGACCTCCCCTCCCACTGCTCTTCACATATGCTTGCACTTCTGACCTGAGCCTCTAGCAGTGTGTGGGGAATTTGTACTGTATGCCACAATGTGACTCTGTTCCCCAGCAAAGCTACTGCTTGGTGCATATCTCTCTTTTTTTCGCTCTTTTTTTT
>VZRW01003482.1:0-10090 GCA_013398125.1 Aegotheles bennettii | reverse complement strand
ATTGCTCAGCCTGGAGAAGAGAAGGCTGAGCAGCCTTCCAGAAGGGGGCCTGCAAGAAAGCTGGAGATGGACTTTTTACAAGGGCATGTAGTGATAAGACAAGGCGTAATGGTTTCAACTGAAACAGGGTAGATGTAGATTAGATATTAGGAAGAAATTCTTTCCCATGAGGATGGTGAGACACACTGGCACAGGTAACCCAGAGAAGCTGTGGCTGCTGCCTCCCTGGAAGTATTAGGTTGGATGAGACTTGGATCAACCTGGTCTAGTGGGAGGTGTCCCTGCTTGTGGCAGGGGGGGTGGAACTGGATGATCTTTAAGGACCCTTCCAACCTAAACCATGATTCTAAGTGAAACATTTCATTGTTTTCATAGAACCTTACTCTGCCAAATGCATTACAAATCAACATTGAATGGCCTACTAATTTTTCCCATACCTTTAACAGAGCCTGACAGCTGTTTTGAGGAGTAAGCCTCTAAACTGGGTTTGCACGTACACATTTGGATGGGATGTTTCTACGTATGTATATGGCTGTGCAACAAATGGGTCTGTGCAACAAATATCTGGACTGATTTAGACCATGTGTCCAGAAGCAAATGAGGTATGTGTGCAAGTTGCATGCAAGTACATGCATTATTACATCTAGATACATGAATACAGGTGGCATTTTGAGGGTGTAAACATTCTTTGTCTTGTAGCAGAAAGCAGTATATTTCTCATGTGGTGTCACGATAGGGGAGGAACAGAAGGTACGTAGTGTTGAGAAAGGAAAACCAAAGCCAGTACAAATGAAATAGGGTTGTGTGATCTGTGGATGATTCTGCAGGATTTAAAATAGAGATATAGCATGAAGCATATGCTTTATGTGCAGAGTTTATGCACATGACACCATTATATATACAAAAGTCATACTTCATTGACATTACAGAAATAGTCCCATTTCCAAAGTATTAGAAGATACAGTGTTAAAACTCTTCCTGAAGAAATAGCAACATATGCACTATAGATTTTATCCCAAACCTCTACAACTAGTCCCACAAACCTTTACATTTCTCAAAAAACAGAAACATTAGGGCCATATCCCCACAGAAAACACAACAAATCGAAACACTAGCAGTATATTTTTTCTGAAGGGATTTATACTAAACATGGACTTTTTCCTTCCACTGTCATTTTAAGGTACGTGTATGTAATGCAGTCATGGACAATGTAAGAGCAATTGTGTCTGCTTTTATTCAGAGGCTAGCAAGCCTTTGTGACCTGATGTTCTTTGGAAAAAACCTACATATGCCTCCACAAAATCTTCAGTGGAGAGCACTAATCACTGTCATGGGCCTGTCAGATAAATTAGCTGTATCTGTTGCTGATTGATACTTTTACTCTTAAAAAAAACCCCAAAACAACAAGAAAAAAAAACCCCACAAAACCACCACCAACAAAACAAAACAAAAACTCCAACAAAACCAAAAAACAACAAAACAACAAACTTCAGATTTCATTTCAGAAGACAAAAGGCAATTTGAAATTCTCTCCTGATGTCATGGATTTTTGTTGTCTTTTTTCCCACTCCCAGCTTCATGTTCTGAATAGAAGAAAACAGAGACAAAAATAAGACAGTGAGAATTTTTATAAAAACCTTTAAAAGATATGGGAGATCTAAATTAAAAACCTTTGTAAAGTGAAAGGTGACTGGAGGGAATGTGCAAGAATAGTCAACTACTGCTGGCACGTTTACAGGCTTTGAAGGTTCTTCACATCTAGCTCAGTGAGAACAATTAACATCAGCTCTACCTCACACTAAGGTTTTATGGGATTAAAGAAGTCTTTATTAAACCAAATATCTGCAGTTTCTATTATTGCCAATGTATCTACAAAACCTTCACACTTGCCCATATGTGGTAGAGGATAAAATTGGAGCACAGAAAAAATGACTGGCTACTTTGACTTTCCATTCTTGTTTTCATCACTATTTCTACTGAAGAAATGGATTTATTTCTACTGACACTGTATAAAATGAAAGTTGTTTGGTTTTTTAACAGCCATAGATTTCTGGCATACATCCAACCATGTAGGAGAGAAGATTTTGTGGAAGATAAACTGACTACTACAGGAAGAATTCTGGAGATTACGTTATCTTGTTTACCTAAAGATGATTTTTCTCCAGAACAAATATGGTGTAAACCAAAAAAACCTTCTGCTACCTGGTCATCCTATTTCAATCATTTGAAATCCTTGTCTCACAGCTACCTGCAAATAATGGATCCAGCTACAGCATCTATCTACACATGAACTCAAGAACTATAATGGCAAAATATGCTGCAATCTAATATCACACTCTTTCACAAAATTCTGCAAGCCAACACACAGTATCTTTTTACTCCACTGTTATAAAGACAAGAAAGAAGCTTTAAAAAAATAGGAGCTTCTGTTCTATGTTCATCTTTAATTGCAACCTGGCTCTCTTTCTCCCACATACAGATGAAATACATTTTTTATTATAAGATTTAGAGAAAGATTACAGATTAGAACTCTTTAACATTATGATTGTACCTCACAACAAATGTGAATGTAAAAATATATTACTTTTGATAAAGATGTGTCCTCCACTTTTTAAAAACTGATTTAAAGACTCGTAAGTTTAAGGAAGTTGACAGGATACATGCTCAGAATGACAGAATTTTTGTAGAAAATGAGTGGCAGGTTTTTGGGGGTTTCTTATAAGAAAGAATGTCATAATCTGAGTAAAACTTCAGCCCTTTAATAAGAATTACTTTTAGTCTATGATGTTAAAAGAAATTTACCTACCTCTATTTAGCATTTTCATTTTTAAGGATACAAATTAGTTAATTTTATTCACTATGAACAACTGATCTTTCCTGGTGTCTACGAAGTTGGATGGTACCAATATGTTCCACAGGTGTAAAGCCAAACTCTCTTGAAATATGCTCCATGGGGAATATTAGCCCCAAGTTTTGAAACTAGAGCCAAAACAGAAAAGCTATAAGAAGAAAGGATGCAAAGATTGTGCTGCACTCCACTCTCTTCTATTGGTTTGTTGTTATGTTTTTGTTTTTTTCCCAAGGAACACTGCAACAGTATTGAAGCCTTAAACACTTGGGAAGAGCTTTCTTTGAAGTAGCTCAAATAATAACTTTATAATCACACTCCAAACAACTAAAGTAAAGTATGTAGATCACAATGAAAAGCATAAAGTCATCAGGGATGGATATGCATAAGCTGCCAAACAGTGCAGTGTCTCCCATGTCTTCAAGTTTAATGAACACACTGCACCGGATGGCACTAATGAAGGGTCTGGAGAAAAACAAGTAGCTATTCATTTACCTCTTCCCATCTAAGCAAAATCTATGGCTAATGAAACATGTCACACAGTATATCTGACATTACTGCTCTTGCTCAGTCATGAAGCTATACTGTGTCAGCCATTTCTAATGACTAGGCACTTCCAATAACAGCAACGTCATGACATTTCCATGATGACTTTGGCCTCAGCTTTGTAAATCCCACAAGTTCAGGTTACAGATTGAGGACTTAGGAAATGAGTAAGAAAACTCTAAAGGAGAAAGGCTGTGATTACATACAAATATATTCATTAGAGAAGAGATCGAACAGAAATGAACCTTCAATATTTTTTAATGAATTTTTAAACATACAAATGTGCTGCAGGTGTGCAATTTAATGCATTTGACCTTTTAAGGAGTCATTAGCAATGCTTGTTACCAAAAAGTTTTATTGACTGTAGTTTTTTTTTATTTTTGTTTTAAAATGTTTACTTCAAACTCTTGAGCTGTTTTAATTTTTGTTAACAATCATTTATTTCTACTTTGCATATACTGCCCGACATCCAATATACCTATCATTTGTAAGTATTTAAGGTATAAGATAATCCTACCAGATACCCTGCGATAGAACATATCATGGGCTGTGCCTGCTGTATATGACTGTATGCATTTCCATGCATTTTTCACCTTGTAACATACATTTATTTTTAATAGCATAGAATGTATAGCCACAGAATAATTCCTTTCACATTTTTTCCCCAACAAAAACATTTTAGCATTAGGAAGGAGGTGAATGCGTTTTACTAAAGCAATTTCACAGGTCTTCCAAATATCTATGTCAATATTAATTTCTAGCCTGGGTTCAATAAATATGATGAGCTTAATTAAAATATCCACACAATGTGGTAGAATGGAAAAATAGTTCTAATGAGATACCAAACAAGTTTTGAGGTTCCAAATTTCCTGTGGGTCAGGAGATGCCCAATACACACACACACCTCACCCCTTCAGTATTTTTTATTATATATTTTTATTTATGTACTTTAATGAACAAATGAGAAGAAGAAAATTAGTTAGGTTTTGGACTCAGTAAGAGAAACCTCTGACATTGAATGCCTTAAAGACAATAAAGCATCACCTTGTTTCAGTGTCACTTCTATTTGTTATGAAATGGAGAATTTTGAGAAGTAAATAGGCATTGCTCCCTCAGGTAAGTGCACAAATAAAAGTGAGCTCCTCCCAAAGAAGCAAGAATGTCAGCATTAATCTCTGCCTGCTATTTGGCTTTCAGCTAATACCATACCCCAAAAAAAATTTTCTAGTCACCTTTTCCTCTCCATTCAATCCTTACGTACGTATGAGAAATTATCTGATGGAAGAGTATTTCACATAAGGAGGAAAAATGCATCTTCAGAAGATGCACCTTTCATAAAGCACAGGACAAAATTTCCATTTGCTGTTTCAGGATACTATCCATTAGTAAAATCAAACATTGCATGCTAAAACAGAAGCATATTTACCACAATCCTATTGAAAAGTGCTCAAAATCTCTGTGCACACTTCAGTGCTCTTTTCAGTGTATTTGTAATTAAAAAAAAAAATCCTCTTACTTTTACAGACTCTAGTTCCACAAGGCACTTAAGGAAATGTTTTTCCAGTGATGCATTTATGCATAGAATTAAAAATATGCAAATATTTAAACCAGGCTCCTATTTCTCCTGTTCCCCACATTACATCTTTCTGATGGCAATTTTACTGTTTACAACCTTTTATTAAAAGTGTGTTACACAAATATAATACTTAAAACAATATTAATAATTACCCAGTCAACTAGTAAGTTCCACTGTGGCATGCCTACCCTAAGTAAATTCTTGAAACTCATTCTACTGTATCCTGAAGAATGATCAAATGGAATCAGGATTTTATGCAGACCAACTTTCTGATTGTAACAGAATATGATCAAGGGAAATAAATCAAAGATAAAAGCAAATGTATGGGAAAATAAGCGAAAAACATACAAACTGTTTAAATCACTAGGTCTTCAGCCTTTGGGGATATGATGTTCAGTATGTCTCAAAATCAAGCATATTTTTTCCTTAGTTTAGACAGAATATTTCAGTGATGTTTTTATAGCAGTAACTGTATCTTATAGGTCAAACTGTGCAAATACTTACATGCTTGTAATACTTCTCCATTTGGACTGGACTGTAACTTACAGCTTTGGAAATCAGGCCAACTATGGCCCACTATATAATTCCACCATCCCAGAAGCAGAATAAGACTCAAACTGGATAGACAGAAGAAGCTGTCACAACTGCTCAAATCTTCAATGTACAAAAATGTTCACAAGAATCTATTTTAAAGATTTCTTGGAGCATGGAGATTCCCCTTATTTGTCTTTACTTCTAAAATCACTGGTTTTCAAGCTCTGGAAAAGGAAAAGTGGATTTAAGGTTTAGGATAAATAATATTGCAGCCACTTGACACAAAATGCTGAACTAGCACAGGCTCAGGCTGCCACTTCCTATTTATACAAAAAGTTTTGTAGAATACCTCTGTCTTAGCAGATGTTGGAGCATTATCCTCTGACATCCATCAGTCAGATAAATCTGATATCAAGTATCAAGCCAAGATAAGTACCATAACATGGTCTCTCGATAATTCAAATAAAGTGCCATAATGCAGTTACATGTGATCCAGATCAAATGTATACTGCTAAGTTATTTGATAATACACAGCTACATCATTAGTGAGCACCAAGCCACAGACTTTGAACAGCTTTGTGTATCAGGACCAATATATAGTAGCT
This sequence comes from Aegotheles bennettii, assembly GCA_013398125.1. Taxonomy (NCBI): domain Eukaryota; kingdom Metazoa; phylum Chordata; class Aves; order Caprimulgiformes; family Aegothelidae; genus Aegotheles; species Aegotheles bennettii. The sequence continues at coordinate 3,981 of VZRW01003482.1, read as the reverse complement.
AGCTTTTACTTCATTTTTTGCAAATTCCTGTCATTTTTTTGCTATCGTTAGCTAGAATTCTTTTTGGGATTCACAAATAATATTTCATGGTGCTCTTGGTTGTATGTCATCATAGTGGCAATGCTGAGAAATTGTTTTTGAAACATGTTCTGCTATTTTATTTTTTTATCTACTTTTGAAACTGTATTAAACCACACTGTTACTTAAACTTAAATTAGTAAACTGAAAATCTCCAAAAAAATCCCAACTTTTTTTTTCCTCCATATGGAATCATTTTCCCTTATGTTCTTATCTATTTTTTACCAGACTTCATGCAGATATCACACTAAGAAAGTACTCAAACCCCATTTTGCTGTTTTTGCTGAGACAAACATTTGAAGAAAATGCATTTTAAATTCTCCTGTTCCCTATGTGAAGAAGATAGAGAGGAATAGCTCTTGTTTTAAAGAATCCTAGAAAATCACTTGAATTTTGCGCAAAAGTTTTATGGAGATTATGGGGAGTAATTAGAAAAGACAAAATATTTGTCATTTGAAACTATCTAGATTGAAAAAAATACTCTGTGTACCTCCTCAAAATGTATTTTTCACGTTTGAAAAGTTAAAGTGATCTGAGGATTATTTTTTTTAATTCAGATTTAATAGTTCTACATCTTTTGAAAGTTAACCATTAAAGTAAGTTGACTGGAAAACTTTGTAAACTATTCTATAAAGGGAAGACGAGCAACTATATTTTCAGTATTATGATTCCAACTTCAATATGCAAAACAGGGACACACAAAACATTTTGTTTCATTGTGTATGGGAAGAGTCAGACAACCAGATCACGTATAGGAATATTTTTCTTCAGTTTTGCATGGTCAACCATCTGCATACATTACTTAGGGATCATCTTTTAAAAACATAGCCAAAAATTTGGCATTTCAAACTTCTACATTAACTATTGTTCTGCTATTAAATACAGATACTTCCAGGTAAGTAAAAGACAAAATCTTTAAAAAAAAATAATAAAAAAAATTACCCAGCCTTCAATGCCCCTACATAAGTATTCTGCAAAGAACTATTCTATTATGAAAGATTTTTCATTCCTCTGTTAAAACTATCAAAATAAAATAGGAATATTCAATCTCCTAGTACTGATCAATAGTTCTTAATCAAAATGTGACAGTCTAACTCATGATCTGCAACCTGATATGAGGTGGAAAGTTAAAATTATTGAGAAACAAACACTAATGCTATTATCTGTAATATTGATACATCATATGTAATCTCTACAAAGCACGAGTAATGTGCTAAAAGCTATACAATAAAATCTGCATACAGTAAGCCCTTCTTTTGGCATACTGTTTACAGTGGGTGGTACCAATCTACTAATTTGACTTCCACAAAAGCTCCTGAAGATAAAAGGAATGTGATAGTTTTTTAAAAATAAATTATTTCAATTAAATTCCTAAGGCAAAAGTGAAAGACAATGGGAGATGGAAACATACTGCTAATCACAGCTGTACTTTGTAGTTCCTCAAGTTGTTCCAGGAGTTTTCCCCTCAATACTGATGTCTGTCTGTCCAGCTATTTACAGTGCTGTCCTGAGCTACTGTCAGGATTAGGAGGCTACTAGGGGCTAGGGTCCTTTACCAAGATTCAGGGAACAGTCAGAGAATATGGGATGCCAAGTTCCATATTACTTCTTTGGAGGATATAAACCCAGGCCACTTTCAAAAGGCAGAGGGGAATATTTTCATCTACTTTCAAGTGTTTCTCAATTTTTAAATAGAACCCAATTCTTAATTTAGAAAAGGAAATTAATATTTGGACCTATTTATTTCTGGTTATTGTAACTTCTCTCCTTTCTCTTCTCTCACCTTTGTTTTCTTTTAGATATTACTAAGAAATGATGGTCTTCACTTAAGGTGCAAATCTGGGAATCAAGAATTTTTTGGGGTTTTTTCTTCACAAATACTTCCTGAGCAGCCACAATCAAACCTCTTAACCTCTGTGTCAGTTCTCACACCCAATAAAAGAACTTTACTTTTATATTTATCTACTATACAAGGAGTTTTGTCTGTCCTCCTGCCTCTGATTTTTAATTGATGACGATTTTAATCCATTCATGTTTGTAAAGCATTTGAGGATTTCAAGATGAAATGTGTAAAAGAAAAACAAAGTATATTATTTTGTGATAGAATGCTTAAAGGAAAACATCACGCAATGGTTTCAAATAAACCACTCTTTCCTGTCATTGACATTTAAGGTACTTGTCTACCCTCAAACAGCAAGAAACAGGCTTTTCTCAAAGACAAGTCATATGAGGATCCTGATTTATGCTGATGCTGTCAGGCCTGAGAGGAGCTTCCCTCTCCAATAATCTAGGGATCCTAGGGAGTTTACTTGCTGCCTTTGTGAAGATCTTCCTTTGTTATCAAGTCCCTAATATTAATTAACTATATGTCTTATTTTGGCATCACTACCAACCCTTCAAAATGCCAAGAAAAGAAGACTGTAAATGAAAGAGCAAATGGTGGGTTGAAAAGCATTTATTCCTTTTATTCACAAGGCTCTTTTAATGTTATAAAATACCAGGATTTTCAAGCTCACCTGTAATCTTACTGGGGAAGATTTTCAAATGAAAGTGGATTAAATCAAGATCATAAACCATGCGGCTGTGGTTTAGAAGACAGCTGTTTTTCTACCATCCATTCTAGAATTTTGGCTGTGGCCCTATTATATCTTTACTGACTTGATCAGATTGCTGCTGTTCCCTGCTGTAGGCAACAAGTGCTTCATTTACTCAGCAGGGCCTCAATTTCCAAACAAGATCCAGCCTCTAGGCAGAGCAAACTGTTCTAGCAATCACCTAGAACTTAGCAGGTGTAGACCACTTATTACCGGTTCTAATTTATTGATGAAGCATCTCCTTTTATTGTTTCCCAAGGGATGCTTTCCACGGTTTACCCCCTAAATGCTCTACCCTCCCTTCATTGGTTCAGGAATCATGACAACAGTTATGAAATAATAAGGATTCAGGTTTACACACGTACCTGTTCCACAAGTACAGAACAAGTTGTCTAAAAGCAAGAAAATTCATTAACACTGTATACCTTATTCATTATTATCTTCTAATTTGGAAAGTCTTTTCATGGGAAAATGGACCTGAGAAACAGAGGAGAGATTACATATTTGCTAACATATTCAGACAGATGAGCCTCACAACACAACAAGAGAACGGGGCCAACCTGCTGAGGTTAGTTTGTAGATTACCACAGACACATCAGACCTGGAAACAAATCCCACTGGTTATGACAGCATATGTTTTGCATGTGATGAAAATGCACATCTTTGACGCAGAGAGTTTTCAAGTATAGAAAACAATCTCATGGTTTTGTAGACTTCTTTTTTTTTTTCAAATAATGCTGACTTATTCATGAAACATTTGTGATTAAATAGTAAACATATAACTTCTTCCTCTTTGATTGTTGTAAATTATTACTTTTTTAATATAAGAACTGCCTCCATTTCTCTATACATCTCTCAGACAGGGGATCAGTTATATCATGATTTGTGCTGGGTAATATCTTTTTTAACTCTATGGAGACATATACGTAAAATGTCACATCTATAATTTTACAGATAGTGAACTGTCTTGCCAGGACCCTCCATTCCCTTTCTCTGGATGAATTTCAGTACAATTTATGCTGCATCTGTCACTGTGGACATGGTAAAACATAGTTTGCTTCCCAGAAATAGCCAGAATTTTAACATAAGCAAGCTTGGATGGCTGAGGAAAAAAGGAAGGATAAGAAGACAGTTGTGAGGAGGGGGAATAGTAGGCTAGAAACATTCAGAATATCTGTCTCAGAATTGACAACAGGAGCTTTCCAGGATCAATGACATTTGTACCTCATTTAGGGCAAAATTTTTGCACTCTCTTCACAGAATCACAGAATAACAGAATGTTAAGGGTTGAAAGAGACCTTGAAAGATC
>VZRW01003480.1:133006-161642 GCA_013398125.1 Aegotheles bennettii | reverse complement strand
CATAGATTCTTTTTTTCCACTTTCAATCCTTAAAAATATCTGATAGTCGCTAATTACACTAAAGCAATTTCTAAATTCACACAATCTGCATTCAAGACCTGCAAAAAGATGCTGGGATGCCACAGGCTTATTGTGACATGAGCCAAAAGTGATAAGCAGCCCTACGAAACAAAAAGGAAATTCAGAAACCCTTGTCCCCAGGCTGTTGCAGCTAGCAGAGATCTCACTGTGCTGATCAACACCTAATTTTATGCAGCCAATGTACGTCAGGGCTACACACTTGCCCATACAGCTGCCCTCTGCCTCCCTACGCAAGGGATGGTTACGACTGATCATTTATTTTCTTAACTTTGAATCACAAGAAAGCAGGGATGGAGGGCAACTCTTCAGACTCACCAACTCCAAATGTGACAGTTACCAGACAGAAAACCTGTCAGCATGAATCCCAGTAAGCTGAAGAGCAGAAGTAAGAAATACCAGCTATGCAGGGATGTTCTGGCAGTCACAGCAAGGTGTTGATTCAATGCACAAGGCAGAGTTAAAAACCAAAAAAAAAAACCACAATAACAAAACCACACACAAACACTGAGCACAAACAGAAATATATTTAGAGATGAAGATAAGTCGCCTGCAAGCAGTCTTTGGTCAGCATGAAGACATAGAAAAGATTAAAATAGCTTGGTTCTATTAAGACAACACAGGAAGGATTCAGGAAACAGCCAAACAGTTATTGCCTCCCAGAACCAAATGGGGGAGGGGGAGGAAGGACATTGCAAGCTCATCACTGACTTCAAATATTAGCCTGAGCCAATTCAGCAGCACCTGGGGTGCTGAGAGACACCCAGTTATTTCAGTTTGTAAATTATCAACTCCATGCGGAAAGAGAGTGTGGCCAGGGAGACAAGCACTGAGGACAGCAGTACACCAGGGATGGTTCCCACGGAGCCTCCACAACCTTCAGGAAGGCAAAAAAGCAGCTTTTCACTGGAGCTTCCCCTGGAACTGCACTAGCAGGGCACCAAGACTTCTGCAGTTACTTGTTAACTTCAGCAATTCAGAAAACTCCTTGTCTAGTTTACCTAATTCACCGTCAAATGACCTCTTAGCCTGAGAATGTTTATTTTAGCAGATGTCATCTCATATCCTTCTATTTTATAGATGACAAACATCTTTATTACATCTGTACACGAGGTAGATATATCTCCCTGCAATAGAAATAACTACTGCTATTCTTTTCTTTACTAAATTACTCAGTTTTACAGTCCACATCTGTCACTGAATCTACATCTCGTCTGGGATTTTTTACTATTGCAAAATGTATTATGTGCTTTATCTCTAACCACACTGGAATTCACATTTTAATCCCTTATTCATGAAATCTTACTTTTGTTAATGGAGCCTTTATTGCCCCTCTTCTTATTTGTTTTAATTGCTGCTTTAATTTCCTTTAACTAAGATTCATTCTCAATAAGAAAACATTTTTGCATTCATGAAATCACAGTTCCTTTGCCTAAGCATTTCTACAGGATGCCCACTCCCACATTTTGCTATCATTTTTCATTTAAACTTTTCAGGGCAACTGTGCCAACACTTTGAAGTTTAGAAAACCTGCCCTTTTCAAAGTCAGAAACAAGCATATTTCTAGGCGAGGCTGTATTCTGCTTGCGCAAACATAACCCCATCTCTATTGAAGGCTGAAGATCAAACTAGCTGGCCTGTGTTGGGTAAAGAATTTTCTATATGAAAGATTAATCAACTTACCTAATAGAAAGTTTCAGTAAAAAAAAATAACTAAAAATTTTTAATTATTAACTGCTGGTGATTTAAGATGTTTAGCAAGCATCCACAGATGAGAACCACTCACTGTATACATTTTTTTTCTTCCTGGGAATCAAAACACTTAAGCAGTAAGCTCCTTTTCTCACCTTTGTGGTGCATATGCACCTGCTATTCCTGTAAAGGAAACTGTGAGAGCTGAGAGAACCATCTACTGAGTCTTGTCCACAGCATCTGCCCCACCAGTCAAAGCACCCCAGAGTAATCCCTAAATGTCTTTACCTTGTATTTACTCAGCTCACAGTCTAACACAGCCCTCAATTTATTCCACCTGACACATTTTGTTGAGTTTTTTAAATATCTTTTTCTTCATTTTTTAAAGAAAAAACACAGTGGATTATTAGATGATTAATGATCAAAAGTCAGTTCGCACCCAGCCGTTTTCCAGAATCAAACAAGCTTTCAGTTCAGGGATAAGATGTGATACTGTAGCCACGGGCAGATGAACTCCTGGGTTGTTATCTGCGGTTGTGTCCTCTCCTTCAGAGAGGATGGTGACAAAGTCACTGTGTTGATCTGCCTTTATCAGCCATGTGCTGCAAACCGTGTGACTCTCCCTGTACCTTACGCCTTAACCTTTCATCACAAACACTACGGCTTTTCTGTTGAAACAGAAAGTGGTTTTGTATTTGCTGATTACGCTTACTGTACTTTTACCTCTGAAGTCATCTATAACGTAAGTGTTCTCTTAAAGTTATCTCTGGATGAAGCAAACTCCCATGTAGCCTTTAAATGAGTTTGGAAATAGTAGGAAACCTTTACAAAAGCAGAATCTTCTCTACCACATATCAATTCCTCTTTACCAAAATACCACAGGCATACTGTAGTGGTTATTTTTAAGCAGCTCTTCTGATAGGTATTTTGGGGATATTGTGACCTATCTTTATCTTCTCCCTCTTCATCACGATTCTTTGCCCTACCCACAGCACTACCAAGAGAAACTTCTGCATTATCAGTCATGTGAAACACCATCACTGCCAACTCACCATGCCCACTGAGTAAGACTATCTTGCCGTATCTTGTGAGCAAGTCACCTAAATATAGATGTGGGGCTTTTTTATTTGACACATAAAATGAAGGGATCATTAGTGTGCCTTGGAATGAGCAGTTTATGTGATGAAGCACATACATTGAGCTGTATTTTCCTAATGCAATAGTAAAATATGAATGAAATGTGCCAGTCCCAGTCAGGTGCACAGCAAGATAAACTGCCAGAACTTAAGAACTGCCACCAAGCTATTACAACCAGGAAAATAAATCCAAATCAGCATAAAAACTTCTTATTGTCTTCAAAAGATGACCAAGACTCGTTCAGACTAGCTTATTTATATCATTATAGAGGCTTCAAATTAGCCGGAGGCTTCATTTTCAGGCACTGTTGACTTAGGCACTGCATAGGAGACCGTGGCCTGAAGTCACAACTAACATTTCAGTCTCAGTTCCAAATTTAGAAGGCAATTGGTATTTTAAGATTGACTGAGATAATTCAGAGAGACTCTCTGCCATGGAACGCCTCAATATTAAGTATTTCATGGTATACTGGAATTACTTAAAGTGTTAGCATCCCCATAGTTACTAAAAATCAAGTTTCTACAGCTCCAAAGTATTTGTTAAAATGGATCCATCCATGCTGCTGCTTCACACACATTTCTTTGTGATCTTCATTATTTCTAGATGTTTTTTCTACTTCCAGTAAGTAATCAAAAATATACAGGAATGCTGAATGAACAGAACCTTGCATGCAACACTGCTAAATTCTTCCTTTCTCCCTCTTCCGTTATTTTAAAAGGAGTGTCCATTCTACTCTTTTTGTAGGAATGTCTCAGCATCTTTGCCGTTCTTCTGTCTCTTCCTCCAGTATTTCACTGCAGTTTTTTGTGAGACTTTTAAGAAAGTCTCCAACACGCAAGCAAAATTCCACAAGCTGAAGTTCCTACTCAACTAAAAATTACACACCAAAACATCAAGAGAGCCAATAAGCATTACCCTACTGTAACATTTCAGCTCAAATCTTTTTTGTATTGTTACAGCATTTTGCAATTTTCTCACAGCTGCTTGCACCTCACTTTCCTTCAGAGAGGTAACAATTCCTATTGCAAGTTCATCCCTTCTCAGCTTTTAATACCACCAGTCCCTGTAAATAATTTCAATAATTAAGGCATGTTAAGCTGTGTTTTTTTAAGACCTAAAAGCACACTGGCTCTCTGTGGAGGCAATAGCAGGTAAGACTTACATTTTTTCATAGTGCCTCATACTTGTAGTAGCTGTAGGTAAGGTAGCCAGCCTCTCTGACCAGCTCCCTCAATGGATCTTAGCTCTACACTTTGGGGGCATTGCAAGGATAAAAGAATTAAACAACTAAAGGAAAAAATAAAATAAAAAAAAATTCTATGGTATCTTTACTGTTAGGTCCTACCTAAATTCAGAATCTCTCTTTCGAGAAATCAAGTTAAGATACTAAAACAATTAAAGAAACAATTACCAGATTTGTGTGCTCAAGACAACAGAAGATGATCTTGGAAAGCCAAAACAAAAGTGAAATTATTGCTTGCTTAATAATTGCTTGATTTTGTTTAGTGAACTTCCTTTTGCTTTAATTTAATACTTATTATTTAAGACAGTTCAATGTCTTTAATATTTATTTACTGCAGCCTTTTGGAAAAATGGAAATCAGTTCTAGAAAGAAAACATACTTGGCAAAGCACAAAGATAATAGTGAGTACTAACCAAGATCACTAGTGAGCTCCTATGGAAGTTTTAATAAAATACATGATGTAATTAGTGAACAGCAAGATTAATAAAGGCATTCAATTAATGTACTTTTTGGATGAGTTACATTTTGCTGCAATACCTCAGCTCCACAACCATCCCGAAGAAGCCAACATCAGCACGTTGTCTTTTGCAAACCAGTCTGGAAAGTATAAGCATGAACTTCATATTACTCCAGATGTACCTGGACTCTAACCCATCACAGTCATCTACCTCATCCTTTAAACTTCAGATTCTATCAACAACGGTGACCGTCTAACATTATGCTAAAAAATTCTCTCCCTATTGCCCTCTTCATGTCCCCCTACTTTTTGTTTCTCCTTCAGAGACATTAAGCAGTAAATGACGATGAAATGGAGCCTGGACCAGGTGGCTTACTTATCTGAGTTATTCTTACAGCATCAGTCACCTTTCTGGATTAACTACAGACGCACAGATGGAAAGAGCTAAAGCTGAGATCACGTCTCTTCTCTCTGGGTGGAATGGACAGTGTGAAAACGGCTGCTGGATACCTCTGCAGCTCTTGCAGTGCTGGCTTGGCTGCCAGCACTGGGAACTGGTTGCCTTATTGCAGCCAAGCTGCTTGGGCTTCAACTTCTCTACCAAAAATGGTGCTTTTTCACAGCGAGAGAGTGAGATAGCAAGGTGTCCTCTCGAACAGGATTTTACACGACAGTGTTAAAAGTTATGCCATTTGTTCTTCTGCAGTGATGACTTCATGATTTTAATAAGTAAGTTCTTCGTATTATTAGGACTAATCACAACAAAAAAGGCAATAGACCAGGAGTTTTCATTGGTCTGATGCTAAGGAACATGATAGGTAGTTTACCTTGATCTTCCTTTTATTTGTATTTTTTTAAGACCACCTGAACAGATCCTGCCTGTGAGATTCATTAGTTCCTTTTGTGAGCTTTTGTGACATGGCTGAGGGATCACACAGACCTCTACAACAGTCCTTAAAAGAAAGCACCACAAAACAAGAGGCAGACAAACTAGAACAATGAAACCACGATTATTCGCATCACTTATAACTGTGCTATATTCTCTCTGGGCTGGTTAAGGAACTTTAAGGATACAATTACAAACATAAACACTCCTCAAGAATTACAGCTAGAAAACAGAAACAACCTGCATCCAGCTGAGCAATTCCAATTGAAAATTATTTGTGCACATCAGGTTACTTTTTCAAACTGCAATTCAAAGACTTCAAGAATGCAACCAGACTTCTTTTAAGCAATGTCATACGTGATGTATGCATGCATAAGCATCTAATAATTCTATAGGAAGTCAGGACCCTTGCTGATCGTGATACCCTGTCAAAAGAGAAGCTCAAGATAATCTATTTTAAATGAATTTTGGTTCAGAGCCCCTTGTGCTTCGAAAGCTGTCTGCTGCCTCCTGGGTAAAGGGCTGGCAGCAGAGAGGGGCCAGGTGGGAACACCAGGAGTTTGCTCCTGCCAAGAGGAACGCCAAGAACTACCCTCTCTGTCCCAGTCTTTACCTCTGGCACTCCTTGCTCACACCTGGGTTTTCTTGGCAAGGATATCACAAACACTGCTGAAAGCTGCCACCACATGTAGCCTGTTAGATCACGCTACTGGCTGCTCCTTGCATACCTGGCTGAGCATGTTGCTAACTGCAACACCTGACTTGCTGGAACCAAGTCATCCTGGCATTTGCAGCCAGCAGCATTTAGTTTAGCATTCATTATCCTCAGGCCAAGACAGCACTTCTTTCTTTCCTCAGGAAGAAGAAAAAAATAAAGCTGAATCATGTTCTGAAAAAAAAAAACAAAAGCAAAAAAGCAAAAAGGAGCACGGCATTTCTCCTGTGTGTGTCACACTTTATCAATTTTGTACCTTTTATTTTTTAAGCAATCTCTTCTGTCAGTCACCTACTTCAGCTGTATTGTGATCAGTACAGTTGCGTGCATACTTTGTTGCACGACTTTTAAAAGCCCAGTGTAAAAAAGGTGCAAACAGCTCTCAGATTATCTCCATATTTAGCTGCGATTTGAAACCACGAGCTCCAAGGGCACCCTGGACCCATCACCGCAGGCAGCCTCCCATGCTCACAGGAGCAACCTTCTGCGAGACCGTTTGTTGACAATTCCTCAATTCCTTGGAAAGTTCAACATAAACAAACACGCATGCTTCAGATGTTTCCAGACTCACCAAAGAAAAGCCACATCACAGAAAAAATAAAAAAGAGAGGTCTCAGTTTTAAAGTCTTCAAGCAAGCTGATGCCCACAGCAGGGCAGTTCGGCTCCTGCACAGCGCAGCACAGCTGCTGTCGTGACAAGCAGAAGTGCCAAAAGGAGATTATGTGAACATATCAGAATATAACACAATAGGATACAAGGGGACAGCCTTGAGCATTGGGACTGGAAAGTGAAACGCTGTGGCAAAACCCAGGGATTTAAACCCTCGCCCGGGGACCTGCACAGGGGAAGGAGTCGCTGTATCAGTTCTTCCCATCACCACCTAAAGCTGGGAGGGATTACCTGCCTCCCAGGGGAGGTAAAGCGCAGAAATCCCAGCTTTTCTTTCGCCTTCCCTTATTAATTCTCATTTCCAGCCCTACTTCATGGGCGGGGGGTGGGCACATCAATAATGCTCACAGCCAGAACTTTTGGAAAAAACTCCCGGCATGGAAATGAAAACAAACAATATAAAACAGGACCACTAAAATCCGGCGCTCATTTACAATCAGGACCCGCTATTCTAACTTCTCTCAACTCAAAAAACAGACCCTAGTGGGAAAACGTTTATTGGGAAAGGACAGCAAGATCAGAAGAAAAATAACACTTTATTTTCCAGTCACATAAAAAAAGAAAAACCACCAACACAACTCCAGCACACACTGAACAGACTTCTAAAAAAATACAATAAAAATATGACAAAAATTGCAAACCAAATGCATCAAATAGAAAAGGGAAAACTTAGACCAAGTGAGAACTAAATCTCCTGTTAATACCCATTTCAAACAAAATTGACTTTACCTTGCCAGAGCTACCATGACATTCCAATATTCAACTACTTCAGCTTTACTGAAATCAAAGTTAATGCAAGGCCCCGTCTAAATATCTTCTGTATTGAGTGATCATTATTTTTATGCCTTTTATGGTGACTTTATCCCCGAAATCAGGGCTGTAATGCTTCTCCTTAAAAAAGTTGTTTGTTCAATTTTGAAATAACACACAACCTATCGCACTCCATTTTTTACATGTCAGATACCTAGAAGATGACAAAAGAAAGCTAAGTAATGGAATACTTAAAAGGTAGTCACTGAGTGACTTAACTTTTAAACACAGGACTTGCCTGCATGCACGGGAGCTGATGCAGCTTCCTGGGTAGACTGCTGAAAAACAGAGGTTGAAATAGTTTGGTTGGAACCAAGACTCACTAACTGTAAAGAATAAATGAACTGTTTGCAAGATTGGACTTGTGCTCTCTCTTTCTCTAATCTTTTGCACAGATTAGAAGAAGAATGGGATTTAGACACTTCTTCCTAACTTCTCAGCTCATCTCAAAACCAATGCAGAACACCCGATCTCCAGGAACACCACTGGGGGAAAAAAACCCACTGAAACAGAAAAATCAGCTGAACTTGGTGCAGTTGAAATCACTGAGCCATAAGGCTCAGGTTGTAGCTATCAAAATAGCAGTTTTGCTAAAAACTCCTTTTATTATATGCATCTTGGAGATTTATTTTTTTTTTAGTCCATTTCTACTTGAGTGGAATAGTTTTCCATAAGCACAAAGATATTTTAAGGGAAATATTAAAACTTGTGTAAATGTAATAGTTTAAAAGAAACTTCTTGGATTCTAGCATCTAAAGTAAAACCTGCATTCCTTAACCTAAATTTTGCCTAGTGCATTGAAACAACATAGCTGCAGTTTTTAAAGTCTATTCATTAAAACATCTTTAACTGGATCCAATATAAACGTAGGGTAAATGAGGCATATTAATATCACTGTTGGCATTTAAATAAAAAACAAAGTTAATATTTCGGTTGCTTTATTTCCTGACATTTATTTTATGCCCCAAAAAGTCTTACTATTTTACATACACAATTACACTAGACCTTGCTGCAGTTAAAATATCACTGCACAAACCAGAGTACTAGGGAGCTTCACAAGCACATTTCCTGAGCCAACACTGAAAATAACCCACAGGAAAAGGCTGTTGTGGCGCATATAAATGGGTCTCTCATCAATTCTCATGTCACATTTGACTCTCCATTCTACATCTGAGATGTCTCAGGAGCTACACTTTGTTAACCTGCAATTTATACCATGGTTGGCAACTGGAGACAAATCGCTTGTGTTGGAGTTGCAGGAGAAAGGCCAGCATCCAGTGACAAATACGCAACTTTGAGCAAGCTTCCTCCATCTCAAGGAAAAGGAAATACATAAGAAGAACGCTGAAATCAGGAAAAAAACAAACATGGAATAAAAGAGGAAAGAAAAAGATAAAGCGTTGGAGATTAATTTGTGAAAGTGTGTGACACCCGAGTTCCTGTTAACCATAAACAGCAGGGTTAGGATGCAGGCTAAAGGACATGGGTTTTCTGCACCACTTTGCTTACTTCAGGCTCCTTTGCACCATACTAAGCTGCCCCTTGGCTGAAGGCAAGAGCTGACACACCGAGCTGAGACGACGTCACCGGGAGGAAAGACGAGGACATCCTTGTATTGTACCAGGGGGATTGATGGGAACAGCACAGTTAAAACATTTTTGCCGTCTGTAGTGAGCACTTCTCCGGTGTAAAACAAAGGATAGTGCAGTTTACCCTTAAAATGGCTCCTTTAATGCTTATGGACTACACGTGCTTCAAAATTCATGTGACATAATTCTCTAGACTGCACAAGACTGTGACAAAAGTAACCACTAAACCTTCTGGAGAGTAGCAGAGGGGTATGCCCAGCATCACCGTTGCTGCTGTCAGCTTGCTCCTGCTTATACTCAAAGGCATACCCAGCCCCAAGTACACTCACTAAAAAGATAACATCAAGAACTTGAACCACATCTATTTTTATGCAGCACTTGTAGAACCATCCAATAAATAAAAAGTCTTTCATTATTGCACATCCAATTCTGTCAGGTTTCCCTCTGTGCTGTGTCCACATCAACCTGCTTTACCCACCTCTTTCTTCTACCAAAATCAATAGGGAGCCCTTGAAAAGAGAGGTGAAAGAAATACCAAAGCCACTCAGAAGACAAAAATTCTCTTTCATGACAATCTGAGATCTACACAGTTGTTTTCATTTTGTAAGACCTTTCAAACCTTTTCAAGACTGGATTGTATACTAGAATAATGGACTTGGTATTGAAAAAATGAAGTTCTCCAACTGCGTTCTCTCCCTCATTGATGAGGGAGAGCACTGGACCTCAGAATTGAAATGATGATGAAATCATCACATCTCAAACACATTTGCACAAGTCTCTGTCAAGATTCTTTTAAAGTAAAAGAGTTACTATTTATCTTGATTTTTTTTTTAAAAAAAAAGGGATTGGCATACCTCTCTCAGATTGTTTTAGAAGATTTAAGTATTTTCCCACAGCGCATATCTTGTTATATTATAAGCATTTTATCTCAGGTTGTATAGCAGAATATACTATAAATTGTACAACCAAAACCCACCCCAATAACAAAGAAGACTCCTCTTATGGGAAAAGCAGGCAATGGAGACACTGACTTGTGTAAAGATTCTTGTTAGGAAAGGAAAAAAACCAACCCAAAACACCCCAGGTGCTTTCCTAAGCAGAAAAAAAAATAAATAAAAAAAAATCAGTGCTAGTCTTTTGTGTAGTTTAACATGCTACCCTAGTAGTATAAAATAATTAACTTGACACTACAAAATAGAGTAATTCCAGACCCAAGGTCAGTGATTTGATTAACCCTCACCAAAGAGAAGGAGCTCCGAGAGCGGCGTACAGTCCCAGGATGAGGGTCCCACCATCTGCATGCACCCAATTCCTTCCCAAAGTCCTTGTGTCAGAACATCAATATTCCCAAACAACTGTACTACCACTTCTCACCAATATTTCCATTTCTCACTAATTTGGACTCTTGTTAGACACCCCTAACCTTCATTACAGAATTTGTTTCTTCACAGTCCCTAAAAGCAAAACATGAGAACTCAGCAAGACAGCATACTCCTTACGTCTGGTAGCCAAGAATTGCTTTGTCCATTCCCTGCTCCCAAGTGCTGGAGCTGGGATGGTCAGACAGGCTTTGCATTCAGCCTCGCGGGGATTGGAGCCACCTGACTCACTCTTTACTGACAAGCCCTCAGAGTTGGCAGAAGCCTACCAGCTGCATAACATGGACGTGAGAAAGTGAGGTAGGGAGGGGTAAGTAAAAGGCAGGCTCAAGGATGCAGAACACAAAAAGAAAGTAACACATGACCGAAGATAACGAAGTCTGACAGCGTATTACTGAAGCTATTCCATTAAAAATGAAGGTACAATTGCAGAGAAAGAATTTAACATCCAACTAAGGGTGGCAGAAGCCAGCTAGAAGCAGAAAGGGAGACTGGAAGACAGGACAAGACAGTAGAGCTGATGGAGAAAAAGGAACCTGCCTTCAGATCAGAAACTAGTCCAGTATCATCTTTAAGAAGCAGATGAAATTAAAAAAATCGACATAGCTGGCCTCTACTTACCAAGAAACTATCCTTCAATAAAATTCAGTAAAAAGAAAATGTGGTTTCTAATGTATAAATATAACACCTTCAATGCCCAATATGTATTTTGTCCATTTAAATCTTATCATAAGTGTTTGTAAACTGTTTTTAAATGCTATTTAGACCTTGCAGTATTTTATTAATTTAGTGTTTCTCTTGAAATGCTTTTGAATGGGAATTTTGCAGTTGCAAAAAAATACAAACACCTTCCCTAACATAGCCAATCCCTAAACGATGCCACATTTCGATACTGTTGATCAGAAGCATCTCTCAACCCTAACAAAGTTCAGTATATCAAAGAGGGATATGTATCAAAGAAAAGTGCTTAACCACACAGATTTCTATACTAACTTCAATATTGCAGGAAGGCTTTCATGGACACTTAATTGACCTCTGGGGACTCAGTCACCAAAGCAGAATTTAGTCCGGAAAACTAAACTTATTATTTTGCATTGAGATGTTCATTTCTGGAAACCCAGCGAGTTATTCTAAGTCAGCAGGAGTGGGAAAAATAGGAAGAGGTATTAAATTAAATCAACATTAGGATCTCAAAGGATTGTTGTCACATGGCACTCCCCCCCAGCCCTTTCCAAAGAAAAATCCTAGCCAGAAACACAATGGCACAGCTATATATTTCTTCAAAATCAACTAACAGTCATGTACATTTGCAACATCTTGAAGGAACACTGCCAAAAGTAGCCAGTACGCAGTGTGCTGCTCCCTGAAGGGTGAAGGAGCAGACTCACTCGACCCAAAGTACAATTCTCTTGCCTAGAACAACGTAACAAATACCAAAAGGAAGCACACAAGGTCCAGAAAAGTTTGTTTTCTGCAGCATGACAGATGTTCCAAGGCATGCTCACTGTTCCTTTGCATTTTAGATTACTGTACATGCAATTTTACTTTTGGTTTTAAGGAAGGTTTTACTGTCTTCCTCAGAATAAAGGCTTGTCACTAAAAAGAGGATAACCAATGCATAAGTATTTCTTTTTCATTAGGAGGGGTTTTTTTTAAAAAATGGTGTTACTTGAAAACAGAACCATTCAACCAGCTTCTCTGGGCAACCCGTGCCAGTGTCTCATCACCCTCACAGAAAAGAATACTAGGAAGAAATTATTTTCTGTGAGGGTGGTAAGACACTGGCACGGGTTGCCCAGAGAAGCTGTTATTGAAGAAGTTGGAAGTGTTGAAGTCCAGGTTGGATGGGGCTTGGAACAACCTGGTCTAGTGGAAGTTGTCCCTGCCCATGGCAGAGGGGTTGGAACTAGATGATCTTTAAGGTCCCTTCCAAGTCAAACCATTCTATGATTCTATGATTTAACCATACATTTTCTATCCCACAACGTACATTCTTCATTTACTTTGTTTATGGAGTCCTCATAATAACTCATAAACCTTTGTTACCCATTTTAAATTGGTAGTCAAACAGATAGGTTAGAACAAAATAAACAATCCTTAAAAACAGTTTCAAGAGACTTTTTTTCTATAGTGGGAACAAAACATGGATTATCTGCTCCCAAGGTCTTGTCATTACTTACTTCACTGAGAATATTCCTCCAAACAACTTAACACATGCAACACTCATCAGTATTCCATCAGCAGCGCCTGTCCTACTGTATCATGACTCTGGTTCTCTTCCTTTCAAATCCAAGCCCACCTTCAGTAGAAGGGAGGCTGAGAAAAAATCAAGTGGTAAGTGACAAATGATACCCATCACTAACTACCTAGGCCCACCATCTGCATTTAAAACCCTGTGAGAAAACCCAAGCAAACAAAACATATCTGAATTTAATAAGATATATGAAGTCAGGATAAGAGTGTCAGAAGCTATTACCATTCTCCATTAAAGCACACTGGTTTCACCAGATGGGATCAGGAGGAAATTTCTCAGTAACCACCAAAGCACTGGGTACATTATGAAAATGTTATTTCTTCCTCCAGAAAGAAATGTAACATGGGGTAAAGATACCACTGAACTCTTCCGGTAATGACAAGCCTGGCATTCAGACAATATACTGCAAATGCACAACTATGGCTGTAAGTGTAAGGAATCTGTCCATGAATTTCTCAGAAGAACAATCTCATTTGTATGTTGGCTTTAATCATAAGACAATTTGCTTTGAGATTCCATTAGCAGTGCATTACAGGAGTTTCATGTTCATCTATGAAGAAGAGCTGAAGTACGTGTTCTGACAGGCTGGGGAAACCGCGAGCAGTAATCATTTCAGTAACATCAGCACTGTTTCTCTAACCGGTTTTATAATACCACCTGGCCCAGGAAATGATAAAAAGGCTCTTAAAGAGCTATGAAGAAAAGGTAGGACGACGTTCATAAAGAAGCTTCAAAGGGTTTGAGATAACAACGGATGGGAAAACTGGAGCAGCTGCCTGTCTGGCTCCGTCCCTACATTTTACACCCTTGACTCTTACACCTCCCAAGCCAAAGCCAAAATGGGTACCTGCATCTGCTTTTCCAGTCGCAGCTAATCCAGGTTGGGAGACCACTGCCCCACTGTGTCCCTTTTTCTCCTAGGGATTTCTTTGTTCCCTGAGATCTACTTAAGTTAACTGCATGCATAACTCGTTTCCTAAGGTAGTTTCTGGCCATGTAATATAGTTTGAAATAAACACTCACATAGAAGGTTCTGAATACAATTTTCTATGATGTGCTTTTAAAAGAAAAACACAACACAAACACAGTTACATCGAGGACATCCAGCTTAGGGAACAGCTACAGTAGCATATGTGTCAGGGTGCCAAAGATCATTTAAACCCTTAAAACAGAACGAGTACTGGGGAAGATTTGTGTTGAAATGGAGTAACTATGAACCTTGCACACTCATCCAGGTAAGAAAACTACAAACTTTCATTCCAAGACCAACTGCAGTGTCATACTTACCACACTTCAGGTAACAAAATAGTCCTTTTCTTTTCCTAAAGCAAAGACATATATTCACCTGACCCTGAACCACAACACAAACCAAAATAGACTGCATAAAGACATAAAATATATCCTTACATAAGTTTGGTCTCACCCTTCTTAGGTAAACCAATTCAAAGGAGTACTAAGAGGGTGTGGTCAAAAACACAAAAGATACCCAGAGATTAGACTTAAACAAAAAGCATACACTCAGTCAGGAACTGTACCAACACAAAACCAAGAAACACCCTACTGTAAACAAGAAAAATAAACAACCACATGAATAAATATACCAATATTGACCCCATAACCAGATAACCTACTTTCCATGATAAGGTTTCATGCTTTCCATCAGATAGACCAATGCTGAGAATATCAACTGTACGAACAATTAACACAGGATGCCACTTAAAATATGTGTCTCCCCCTATATAAGAGGACATACTTCCCTACAGAATGGTCAGCTCTCGGGTTCTTTGGTGCACGCATTTGCTATGCACACATCCAAAATGAAACAAAGCTTTGTAACAGTGAAAAATTAAGTTAAATGTCACTACCTATAAGCTAACTCATTTATTCTTGTCAATATGCATATATACTCAACAGTGTAAAGAAGTTTGCTGGGGACTACAAAGTATACAGGCTGCATATTTCACTCAAATCCTTATTGCTGGTTTGAGATAAATCTCGAGGATCTGTAAGACCAACTGATTAGCTGAAGTAAAGAAGTTGAGTAATACCATACTGGGTCAAAACAATGCTTCACCTGTTTCCACACTCTGACAGACACAGTAAGTGATGCTATTTAGGGAGAACATACGAGCCTGGTCACTCTTTGTGGCCCACTCCTCTTCCCAGCATCCACACTCACAGTATTACAGATATTAAAAGATCTGCTCCTGCCTACTCCATTAAGCATCTGGTTTGGACATATCAGAATTGGTCCAATCTCTTTTTGCATCTGCTGATATTGTCTCAACCACCTCCTGAGACAATGAAACACAGCAGCAACATGCAGAGTCACCAAACCCTGTCTTTCTGTAATAGTCTGTGAGTCACACAGAACTCATGCACTACTACCTTTACTGGGAGCACAGGGAGATACAGAAGTCTCATCACATTCAAGGAGAGGCAATATCATATTCTGTTATACCCAAAAAGCTTTCAAGCCCTGATGAAGAATTCACATACCCAAATGCTTGCCTGCTTTTCCCAGATCTATCAGCTGACCTAAAAATATATTTATTCCCCCAACAAACCTAGCAACTATGCATTCCATGGATGCTTATTCCAGGTTCATGCCTCTCCATTTAAGTATTCTTGGATACAAATACATGACTGTATCTGATTTGCTTTAAATCTGGAAAATCACACACATTAGCTTCCCAATTTTTTATCATATATGAGGAATAACTAGCTTACTTTTCCTCTTCACTCTTTAACAAGCACAGTTTTGAAAACAGCAAAAGCATATAAAGATATTCAGCAATGACTGTCCCACTTACCTTTAGCGAAAGGGGTACAGCCTCTCAAGTCACCATTTAAACACGTTTACAACTAATAGACATGCAATGGAGCTGTTTAACTTCCCTTTTCTCTTTATTTTACCTGCGAAGTCTCAAATGCCTGCTTGTAGCTTCACCAGGGTCCTCAACCTCATAGAAACCTGGGCTCTGGTCTTCCACACTGCTGGAGTTGTGATATTCAAAACAGAGATCTCTCCTAGCACCCATAGCAAAAGGCAAGTTCTCATACTCGGGTATTTCCTCATAGTGACGCACGTTCTCATACTCTGGAGCACAAGTGCTGGTTACAGAATTCAAATGCATTTGTGACAAGTTCTCTCCCAATAATACATGCCCATCTAAAGACTCCAGTCTTTGGTTATTTCGCATCTCAGGTTGACTTCTGTTTCTCTGCCTCTTCTTCTGTAATGCTGGACTACATATTTCTATAGAATGTGCCTTGGCAGATTTAGCTTTCCTCTCACAGCCTACAGATGCTATATTCCGGTTGCTGCCACTTCCATACCTGTCCCTGGTGGAAAGGTTGGCAACAGCACTATCCATTGACTGGCTGCCTTTAGACAGAAATTTTTGGAAGTCACTTTTCATTAAGCAAATTGACAGTTTCATGTTGAGAAACTTTTTCAAGCTATTTTTCTTCTGATGGTCTTTGCAAGGCTTGTCTGTCCTTTCCATATCCACAGCAGAGAGAGATTTGGCCCTAGGCTTTGTCACAACAGTCAAATGGTTGAAGCTGGTAGCAGTTTTTAATGATTCGGAATTTCCTGAAAATGGAAGAATGGGATGAGGTAACTTCCAGACAGGTTTCTCAGAAGAACGTTTGGGTATGTCACAGGATGACAGTGCACCTTGCTCCTTGGTTGGTGGATGTGTGAAGTGAGATCCTTCCAGAACACTGTGCAATTTGTCCTCACTGGAGGTGTAAGCACTTTTTTCCACAAGTTCTGCTGATGCAGCTTTTTTCAGCACACCAGCAGCTGGTAGGCTGTGCCTCTGTGGCTTCTTAGGAACTATCCTTGGAGAACTTTCATCCTTTAATTTAACTTCTTTATCTTCCAATTTTTGTGAGGAAACATGGAGGCTATTGGAAGCAGATGAGTGCTGACTGCTCGTTAATTTGAGTTGCTTTGGCAAACTCATGGACAAAGCATCACATCTGACAAAGTTAGTCCTTTTGTCCACAGCATCTAGCATACCAGCATCGTCTGTCACCTCATCCATGGAGTTAACTGAGTTATGGTCTGTATCTAAAGAACATTCAACACTTTCCACCAAATCAGACATTTTGTGTGACAACTGAAGCAAAAGATTTTGTGAAGTTGGCTCTTTCATAGCAGTTTCCTTCACCTGATGCATTTCGTCTGCATTGCTTTGAGTTATCTCACATTTTTCAGGATGAAGCATTTCTGTATTATTGTTATAACAAACACTTTGACCAAGGATATTAATTTTTGCTGGCTTTTTGAAGCTTTGTTCCACGAGCCCAAAGGAATCTTTCTCTGAATTCGATGATTCCTTTATTCCTTCTCCTGTGGTGTCTATGCCATCCTGACGGACAAGACATGCAGCACGTGGCTTTCTTGGCTTAGGGACAGGAAGCACTTTTGAGGTCAGGACTGAAGATGTTTCGCAGGAGGCTTTACCAGCATCTGCTTTCCTACCCGTTTCACCTGAAAAGCTACTATTGCTCCTTAAATTTTCATTATCCAGGATTTCGTGGTCCAATGGGCAAGAGCAACTGTGGTTATTTTCAGTCAAACTAGGACAAATTTCAGACATCTGAAACTCATCAGCAGTGAGCTTACCATCAGTAATCTGTTGCTTCCCTTTGGCTACCTCAGAAGTCGATGAAGACTGTACAAGTTCCATAAACTCTATTTTAACGTCATTCTTGGAACTGCTGACATCTCTTTTGTCAAGTTTATCTGCATACCTGTGCCTGACAGGACTGCTGTTAGGAAATACGCTATGAGTTAGAACATCCTTAAGTTTCTCTTCCAGAATGCTGGCTTTCAAAACCACCTGATTTCTATTTGCCAGTTTTTCACTGTGACTATCACCGAGAGCTAGTGCAGTTTTTTCACCGACTTTGATGTTCTCCAAGTTTTCAAAGTGCTCGAAAATTATCTGTGTTTTGCAGGTGTTCTCCCCATTTCCAAGCTTATGAAGGCATTCAAATTTGCAAGATGACATTGGTAGAATATATGCTGTGTTATCAGTACTCCCTTCTGAGGCTTCATTTTTGTAGTTCAAGTGGTCTAGTGTTTGAGGAGAATCTCCCCTATGCTCCTCAAAGCTTTTCGTGGTTTTTTGTGTAGATGATGGAGGTTTAACTTCTGGAATGGATGAACTCTTGAGAACCTTTGGTTTCGGTGCAATTGCTGGCTTAGTTTTCCTTGCTCCTTGAATAACACCAGAAAGTACAACATCAGGCTTCGGTGCAACAGGTGGAGGTGTCGCCTTATGTCCTACCACAAATTTTGGTTTGGGGGCCACCGGTGGCTTCTTAATTTCTAGGAAGGAAGGAAAACAAAGACTTTAGTCACTATCAGCCCACAGAACAACTCCACCTGCAGCACAATATTATTGGGAGTTTTGTAACATTTAAATCACGCAATCTACAGGATCTTTGTGTGTGTGTGTGTATGTACATATTTTTCTCCTAGAAGTATGCCTCCCTTCCCTACCACTGCTTTTTTGCTAGCTGCCTTTCTTCATTCTAACAGGCACAAAGAGTAGTGGGAAAAGTCAAGTGCAACATGTCATTAAAAAAAAAAAACAGTTTAACTTTATGAAAGTGCATGTCCCTGCTCAGATAAAAATATGATGTATGAAACTAATATTAGTATGATGATAATTTAAAAAGTAGATTAGCCTGGTTTTGCAGTTTGAACTATTAAAATACTGTTTAAAAGTGGTGCAAACATGTTAAGTGCATTGTGTATAACAAGCTATGAAGATAACAGAACCGCTAGGGTAACTACCAGTACAGTTCAAGTCCGTTCCCCTACCACCTTTGGAAATGTGCAACCTAAAATTTCCCTTTCCTTTCCACTTCTTTTCAAACAATATTGAGATGATTTACCACATCAGCTGTAAAACTGGCATGTCACTACCATCAGATTAGTGAAATGAGTCTGTGGGGTGAAGTTAATGCAGTAATTTTTAACAAGTCAATGCTTTCCTATTGTAAAATACTATTTCTGTGCATCTTATAAAATTACTCTTCCCAGCATGTTACTGTCTGACCAAGAAACAGTCACCACTGCTCTATGACTTACAACCCACTTGACAGCACAACATGAAATACTCTTGGGAGAGCGGACGGCAGGAAAAGGAGCACATGAGGAACTTGGAGATTATGGAGTTTTTAGCATGTTGTTGAGTTTGGGTGGTTTTAGTTTTTCTTTTTTTGGTTTTTTATTTGGTTGGTTGTTTTGGGTTTTTTAAGGTATGCCTGAAATATTTTATTACTGCAGAAGGTCACTTAAGACCAATTTATTTTCATATGCTGGAAACACTTCAGATTTCCAAGTGCTTTGAATGATTTTTGACATATGAAAACTGATATAAAAAGTAAACAATTTTCTCATTCTATTTATCTACTACCCCTGTATTTATTATCTTTGTTTTGAATAATATTTTGGTATGTTTTCAGGAAGTCATATGCATGTTAAATAAAACTCTCAAGAAAGCATGCTAATAAATGTTTCACATGCAAAGAGACCAGGTAAGCCATTGATTCATTGCACCTTTGGAACTGCGGGTTTAGCGTTTCACCATGTTTTATCACCATTATTATTATAGATACACAAATATATCCTAATCCCTAGCTTAGAAACACAAGAATAAAATTTCAGGGTTATTCTGATTGGGATTTTTTGTTTGTTTTAAAAAAATCTAGATGGTAAAAAAAAAGGCAGATGCCCTCAGTTGCAAGCATTTCCCAAACACTAGGCCACTGCTCTAAGCAGACAGCCAGAAACAATGCCTCTACTACAGCAACAGGAAAACAGTGCTTTTCTAGGACATGAATCATTAAATGGTATCCAGACTGAATCCACTTACACTTAGAATAGCTGCCCTTGATGCAATTATTTTAGCAGAGAGGTAAACCTGATGGCAGTGACAATTTTTGAGACATTTTTCTAGAGGAAACGAAGAATTTCTTTCCAAAAGTACAACTGCCTAAAGCCACTGACAACAACCAAGAGCAACCCAACTACCAGCTACTGCAAAGGACTTACCACCTTCTGCTACCTGTCCAAAGACACAGCTTTCCCACATAGTGAAGGATCTGTAGTTTGCCAGGAAAAAAGATAAATCTGATGGGAAACCAGTGATCCTGAAAAGCTGCACACTCACTTTCAGACAAGGCACCTGCCTATTCAGTTGGAGAATGCAGTGATGGCAATAAAGGGGCCCGTTTCCTACAGTAAAAAACGAGGAAAAGATGCTCAGTTTGTCATGGAACACAATGCAGTAGCAGATCTGGGCCATATTCAGTAATAGCTTTAAGATATTAAAGCTCCCTGGAAACAGGAAAGACAGTCTGCTTGGGAACCCTTCCAGTTGCCCAAATAAGAGAAACAGATTGCAGAAGATCCAGGAGATTAAACACTGGCTAGGTAAGCGATAACCTGTGGATTATTTGTTGCAATTCACAAACTGAAAACCATAACTTTGGAAGTTTCTCCCTCTCTCATGGGACTGCCTAATGTTTTGGATAGCAATCAAACTAATTTACTCCGCGGGGTTTTCAACTAGTATTCATTCCACTTCTGAGGACACTCAGAAGATACGATAAGATGCCATTACCTCAACAGAAGATTGAAAACCAAAACATGAAAATGTAAAGAGGTGCAAAGGAAACAAACCAGCTGTTTATATGCTAATAGTGGAAACCTGGGTAATGAACAGAGACAGAAAAACTCACTTTTGATAGTAAGTGCCATTCAATACAATCTCTGAAGCCTACTAGAATTTTTCAAATTACTTCTATGTTAAAAAGCATTGGGACAGACAAAAGACTGGCAAGTTGTGTGGCATAATAAAGACACCACTATCTGCTTTAAAGTGATCGCTCATTTCATCAAGCTTAGATATGGGTACAATGTATTAACAGACACGTTGCAGTCTTGGTATCAATACAGACCTGCAGTAGACTGCCCATCAGGAAGGAATGTGATGAGAAGCCCTTTCAAACATAAGTATGATTGAGAGGAAAGACTTTGGGAGCGGAATGCATACCGATAGTATTTTTCAGAAACTTGATGACAATTTGTTGAGGAGAAAAAGAGATGAACTTCTCAGAAAAAAATCACAGCAGCTAGGCAAGGGTAAAAGTATATTAGATTTCAATTAGAAATAGAGAATTGAAGTTCAGTTGATTATAAACTAATTTCATTCACCATGTGTGGATAAAAACCAGTTTCTACATAACACAGTGTTTTAAAAGGGACAATTTCCCATCCTGAATAGAAAGAAAACTAAGTAGGAGGCAACTGTTATATATAAAGGTGTAAGGAATGACTGGAAGTCATATGAGAATGACTTTTTGTTAAATGACAAGCATAAGCAAGTCTCTTTGGTGAAAAGTAATAAATATAATCAAGGAAATGTTATACAACAAGTACACGGAGTGGTGGGTTGTTTGGACAACGAGCTTTTTCCTGGTGCCATATGGAACCGTTCACATAAGAACAGGGATGGTTGGTTACACTTAGGAGAGTAAAAACTGAGGAGAACTTGGAAATAATTTGTAGATAGTGTATCAGCTCCATGCAGGTCTGCAGCTAAGCAGCAAATCATCCTCCAAATTACAAAGAGATAAATATAAAAAGATGAAGGGAGCTGAAAATATTTCCGTACACAGCACTTGCCAGACTGTTAGTGACATGCTATGTCACCTTCTGGCACTTTTAGATTAAAATTTGGAACAAACACAAGAAAATAACTGCAGAAGTAGCCAAGGTCTAAAAATTATGCCTTGAATCCCAAGATAGCTCATTCTGCTTAACTTAACCAAGAATTTAAGAAGTGGGATGGTAACAGTATATATACTTATGCACATGTGAAATATTTTTGATAACAAATGTCTCTTTAATCAGGAAAAGAGACACAATGAGATGCCATAGTTGACCACTGAAGTCGGACAAGTTCAAATTAGAAAGCAAGCTTCAAAATTATTATTAAACCCAAAGGATAACTAACTGCAGGAACATCTTTCCTAGGGTTGTGGTGGAACCACCAGCACCACAGTGAACCAAAACTCACGGAGATGCATAAAAGTTTAAAAGGAAATTTTGGACTGGACATCTGGCTTGTCTTAGGAGATTGGAATAGAGAATCACTCTGATTTTACCTGGTAGATGAAAGGCTGGAAATGAGCCAGCAATGTGTGCTTGCAACCCAGAAGGCCAATCATATCCTGGGCTGCATCAAAAGAGCAGTGGCCAGCTGGTTGAGGGAGGTGATTCTGCACCTCTACTCCATTCTGGTGGGACCCCGCCTGGAGTACTGCATCCAGCTCTGGAGCCCTCAGCACAAGAAGAACATAGACCTGTTAGAACGAGTCCAGAGAAGGGCCACAAAACTGATCAGAGGCCTGGAACACCTGTACTGTGAGGAAAGGCTGAGAGAGTTGGGGTTGTTCAGCCTGGAGAAGAGAAGGCTCCAAGGAGACCTCACTGCCACCTTTCAGTACCTAAAGGGGGCCTATAAGGAAGTTGGGGAGAAGCTTTTTAGTAGAGCCTGTTGTGATAGGACAAGGGGTAATGGTTTTAAACTGAACAAGGGTAGGTTTAGGTTAGATATAAGGAAGAAGTTTTTCACCATGAGGGTGGTGAAACACTGGAACAGGTTGCCCAGAGAGGTGGTGGATGTCCCATCCCTGGAAACATTCAAGGCCAGGTTGGATGGGTCCCTAAGCAACCTGGTCTAGTGGAGGATGTCCCTGTGCATGGCAGAGGAGTTGGACTAGATGACCTTTAAGGTCCCTTCCAACTCAAGCTCTCCTGTGACTCTATGATTTCCCCTGCTCCCACCTCCAATCTTACCCCATTTCTCAGAGAAATGATCCCTACATCCAGGGGAAAAATGGCTGGAAAGCTGCATGGTAGAAAAGGACCCGGGGGGGTTGATTGACAGCCAGCTGAATATAAAACAGCAGTGTGCCCAGGGGGCCAAGAGGNCAGCAGTGTGCCCAGGTGGCCAAGAGGGCCAACAACATCCTGGCCTGTATCAGAAATAGTGTGGCCAGCAGGAATAGGGAGGCGATTGTCCCCCTGTACTCAGCACTGGTGACGCTGCACCTGGAATACCATGTTCAGTTCTGGGCCCCTCACTATTGAGGTGCTGGAGTGTGTCCAGAGAAGGGCAACAAAACTGGAAGGGACTGGAGCACAGGGCTTACAAGAAGTGGCTGACAGAACTGGGTTTGTTTTGTCTGGAGAAAAGGAGGCTCAGGGGAGACCTTATCACTCTCTACAACTACCTGAAAGGAGGTTGTAGTGAGGTGGGGGTCAGTCTCTTCTCCCAAGTTACAAGTGATAGAACAAGAGGCAATGGCCTCAAATTGTGGCAGGGGAGGATTAGACTGAATATTAGGAAAAATTCTTTACTGAAAGGGTTGTCAGGCACTGGCACAGGCTGCCCAGGGAAGCGGTCGATTCACCACCCCTGGAGATATTTAAAAGATGTGTAGACATGGTACTCAGGGACACGGTTTAGTGGTGGACTTGGCCGTGCTAGGTTAACAGTTGGACTTGGTGATCTTTAAGGTCTTTTCTAACTAAAATGATTCTATGATCCAGGGGTTACCAGAAATAAACCCAAATGTAAGAGCAAAAACAGAGTTTTATTTGCATAAACAGATGAAATTATTAGGAGCCAGAGAAGCAGTCAGAGATATCCTCTGACTTGCTTGCCTAGGCAAAGGAAGAAATCCATAAATAAAGTGACTAACAAAGCTGCCATCACCAACAGGAAATCTGCTGCTCATCTAGGAGCAGTCAACACCATGTTCAGTGCTGAGGAAAGAAAAAAAGATGCTTAAAAATACCAACACACCCAACACCTTTAAAACAAATGTGGACTAAAAAGGTCATTATTTTTCTAACAATAAACAGCCACAAGCATCACCTATTCAGGTTAATGCATATGCTCTTTGTCCAACTTCAGACCACAGTGCAGAGAACAGACATTTGACCCTCTGGTGAATTATCTTTTCCATGTGGAAGATGTGGAAGAAAAAGCAACACCTATACTCACCCTGCTGAGCTCCTTTGTGGCACTCGTTATTGCTTAACTAGCACATACTCCTGTCCTGCCTTCAAGTTGTTTTAGAGGAGTATGAGAACACCCTGGAGCAACTTCTGCTATCAAAGTTTTGGCCTTAAAGTGTCCATTTTTGTTCTTTAGATGATAAGATTTAGCAGCTGAGGACCTCACTTACAAATGCTTGTGTGTCTTCTCCTATGCAGTATCACAAATGAGTAGGAAAGCCAGTAAGACAGTGCAGTCTTAAGCACTATTATCATACAGCTTTAAATCTTCCCCTCAAATTTGTACCTCTTGTTGTTTTGCCTGCCCAGCAGGACAAGGAGAAAAGAAGACATACAAAGTTGAACTAAGGCAAAAAAAAAAATCAAATAGCACTACCCCTTCTGCAATAAACACCACTATTCCTAAAGGAACATTTTCCCAGGTTATCTCTATGCCTATACATTTGAGAACGTGTTAACGTCTATGCTTGGGAACAGCAAAAGCACAGGTTATGTTCAACTGCACCTGTGCAAGAAACTGGGATGAATGGTTCTGGACACTGTCGTGCAAACATAACTTGATACTCCTTCCCCTGCAATACTACACAGAACAGAGGCCTCTCTCCTGGAATTCAGGGTCCCCTAAGGGACTGTCTCTAGACACCCAAGAGATACCCCCATGGCAGGATCCTGCAACTCACCCTAAAGCAATATCCTTTTTGAACCAGAGAACAGTAGGAAGACAGTAAAACAATTTATCAGTGTGATGTAAGATTTTGAGAGCAGCTGGATCTAAATTTATGATACAGGTACACAATCAAGTTACTATGGGGTAAGCTAAGGTGTGAATTTAACCAAGCAGCTACTCTATAGAAGCTGGCCACATGCATACTCTCATCTTACCACACACTATTTGAGGTTGTGTATTCCTTTTCACCTTATAGGTGAAATGTATTTTACATGTAGTAAGAAAAGAAAATTAAAGGACTTGAAACAGTTACCGCTTAGCAGTGGGCCTACTGTAAGTGTACATACTGGCTTTATCCTGCACAATGTATTCTCAGAGTGAGGAAATCACATCTGTAGGCTATGTATGAAAATAATACGATGCCCAAAAGGTATCTACCAAGGGATCAGTGTGCTGTTCTTTGTTACATGAAGGAGGAGCTTGCTCCAACAGCGCATTGACTGTCCCCGGGACTTCTTTTGGCATAAAACACTACAACTCCTGGACACAAAACAAGAAAGCCAATCCAGCATGTAGGGAGAGAGATAATTATTGCTGTATGTTTGGGATACATTCAGAGATTATTGCAGTGGCAGTTAATGCACTGCGCAGAGAAACCGATCAGTATTTTAAAACCCTCATTCTCCAGCAACTTAAGTTTTAATGACCCCCAACAAGGCTTTTCAGTTCAACTACTTTGCTTTCTGTTACTGAAAGAAAATTTCATTAGGTAAACACCTAAAAAAACCATATTCTGAGGTCATTAATTTATTTCCTGCTCATGTATATTTATTTTTTCATTATGCAAAGGCTCCGATTTTCTCAGGTGCCACAATGCCCAAAAGAAAATAAAAAAAGAAATGAGTCATGACATCCTGGAAGATAACAAATGGAGTTTTTAAAATACAAGGGAAAATGGTGTTTTCCAAGTCACTACAGTTTAAAACATCCTAAATAGACAGCAAAAGGAAAACATTAATTTCAAAATCTCAGGTTGTTCAATGACTTGTTTGAAATAAAACATGAAACTTGAGGATAACTTTAGAGTAAGGACAAGAGATGAATAAACAACCTTTTAAGATTGCAGACAGCACGAGAGCTGAGTAACTCTAACGAGACTTGACATACTAGAGGGTTAAAGGGACATTAAACCCTGTAGGCCTCATTTTTTCAGTCCTTGAAAGCAGTGAAGTTTGATTGGAAAAGTCATGTTGATTTTTTTTTTTTATTCTGTCCCTGCTATGTTTTTTCCCCTTTGAATCACATTTTTCACATTAAAATACACTACATAGTTCTCATTGCTGTTGTCAAATCAGATTTCAAATCTGAGCTATACATTCTGCCCACATTAAATAAGCTGTACAGATTCACATATAAGGTCTGTCTCTTCAGCAAGAAATAATAAACGTCAAACTCGTAACTCTGAGCTTTTGTTTTTCCCTTTTAAAGACAAAGCACATACTTGAAGACAGCACAATAGTTCCAGGCACAAAATAAGTAAATGCACATTCATCAGGACCTTATATAAAGAATATGCAGTACTTGAAAAAGCTATAACAGAAGAATAGCTATAAATGAAGGGTGGAACCAACATACAGGTTGATCACTACAATAAGATAATTTTTAAATCATCTAGAAGTATTTTAAGTGCCACAGTTCCTTAGTTCTAGCAAGTCCAGATTTACATATACATTCTATATATGTAAGCAACAGCTAGGGCAGAACTCCTTCACCTGTAACCGAATTAGGTCCAGCTCTGGACTGAGATGTAACTGAAACAATTTTGTAGAGGAACTAGAAAAGTTATACAGCAACAAACTGAACATGCTCTGCATTATTTAGAAAGGCAGCTGGAGTGGAATTAAGGCTGGGTTATCAGTGTTGGACCTTTTGCAACTTCTGTCCATGGACAGTACCTCTCCTGAACCACAGTCCCCTCAAACAGCACAGTATCTCTTACAGAGAGTCCTGCATACCCTCACTCAGACCTGCAAATCCTACTTAAAAATACTAAATCAATACCGAGGATGCTGCACCAGGTTGCTTTGTTCTAGAGGTACATTAAAAGACGACATGAGAGAAACACTCAAGCCCTCAAGTTAAACCAAAAGAAGGGCAGACGGATTTCTAGGCATTTCAAGTTCCAGCTGGAGCCTTCACACATGATGACAACATTTTTAATGACACACTGTTATTACCAATCAGTTGTCAGAAAGCTAGCTTATGTAGCACAAACCAGAGTAATAACTGAACTCACAATCTAAGTAATTTCAACGTAGGAAATAGATCCTATAGATCACAGGACTGAAGTTAGAATACACAAGTTGGTAAGTTTTCACTTGAGCAATAGCTTTATAAAGCATGCCTGTATATTTCAGGAGCTAAATTCTGCAGTGATACAGAGATGGATGTTGAACCTTCAGAACCATCTTTCTGGCAGTCCTCGGCCTCTTCATACCCTGCCCATGAGCTCCTTAACTGACATGTCAAAAGCTATCATGATGCAGTCAGCAGGATCATGAATCTCTGATCCTGTTTGACCTGTTCCCCATATATTTTTTTACGCTCACGTAACTCATCACATACAAAATACTCTTTATTCCCTCTTCAATAGCCTTCACATAGCCCCCAGACTCCCTCTTCCTGCCCACCAGGACACTCTCTACACCTTCCCCTGCAAATTCCACACTAAAATCGACATTTTTCTATGAAATCGTCCCACTTTCTCCTTACTGTTATTCCTCAACATCCCCTCTCTTTTGCCTTCTAAGTGACTTTGCTCACCAGAGCCCCTTCCTCCTCACAAACACCATCACAACACAGACTGAAACAGGGAGATTGGTCACACAACCACAGCTCTAGAATTCCCAAACTCACTGTTTAGTGCTGAAAATGCACCCAACTTTCTGAAACTTAGTACCGTATCAGATTTTATTTTAACAGCCCAGCTCTAAGCTCTTGAGCACCCTCTAACATATCTTTTATTTGCACAGCTGTTTAACTCTTGAAAGAGCAGGGGTGAATTCCACTGCCAGCAGCACTTTGAACACACGATGCAGCTGTTCACTAGGGGTGACAACACGCTTTCTGACATGTTTTTCGAGATCTGAACAAAATCAGTTCCATCATATATATGTTCAAAATTGGAAAGATTCAACGAGGCAGAAAAATGCATTAAACAGCTTTTTAATTTCCAGTAAATTCTGATTAACTAAAAGAGCCCAGATAAATTGTTATTAAGTCCAGCTTAAGTTGACACATTTCAGAAGAAAACCGTGTGAATCGGGTTGATGTTTCTGCTCGACGGCTGTGTAACATTTTTTCTTTAGAACACCCCCACCCTGCTCCTTACGGGATTCGCTGCTCCAAGTTCACACTGGAATCAGCTGTGTTTCCCCCCAACACACCATAACCCGCACATGACATCTTTTAACCGCAGAATCGGCCCCATTCCCACCGCGGTGCAGGGGGAGCGGAACCCGTGCCGCAGCGGAGGGGCGAGCAGAGCCCACCGGCCCCGAGCGTGAGCGGCTCCCGCGGACACCGGGAGGGAGCTCTCGGTTTAAAAGAAGAACTCGCCCCGCAGCTTTTTCAGCCGTAGAACTGGCAGCGGCCAAGCAGCGGGGGCGGAAAGGTAAGGGCAGCGCTGGAGCAGATCAGTTCAGCAGCTGGAGACGCCAGAGGCTTCCCAGGGCTTCCCAGCGCCCCCGGCCTCTGCCCGCAGGCTCGGCCAGGGCAGGCACCACCCTGGGCGCAAAGCCCGAGCTCAGCCGCCGGCAAACTGGCGAAGCACAGCCCGGTGCAGGCTGCCCTGCCCGGGACCCCGGCCGCGGCGGGGGCTCCCAGCAGGTCCCACCCGAGGGGCCCGCTCGGCCGCCGCGGAGAGCCCAGCTCAGCCCCG
>VZRW01003480.1:20223-131819 GCA_013398125.1 Aegotheles bennettii | reverse complement strand
GGGGGAGCGCGGCCGGGGGCCGCCGCGGGGCGTGCGGGGGCTCCGCACCGCCGGGCTGCGGGACCGGGCAGAGCCCGTGAATCCGCCACGTAGCGAATGCGCTCTGCTCATTCGGGCACTGCGAGGCACCCGAACGGCACCTTCCAGTGCGCTCCTCTGCGCGGGGAGCACCGAGGCTGCCGTTCCCTTCCCATTTGGCATTGGTGACAGGGCCCGCACAAAGCCTCCGCAGCGGGGCTGCGTGTCCCGTTAGGGGGCGAGGCCACAGCACCGCATCGGCCGTGCCGGAGCAGTCAGTGCAGCTGCTGCGCCGCACGCAGTGACAAATCCAACCAGCGCGCTGTAGCTGCGTCTCCATGGGGAGCGTACCTGGCTGGGCAGGTGTGCAGGGAAGGTGGGCACAGAGAACACTCTGTAAATTACCAACTGCTGTAACAGGTAAGGAACGCCTTCTGCCTCAGCTGTGTAAGTGCTACCTGCCCATGGCCTGCGTCTGTACCACAACGTTTTGTGTTCATCCACAACCAGCCTTGAGTCCTAACAATAAAATCTGTTGTTTATATCACTGCTACGTTAAAGTGCTTCCTTTAATGGCGTAAATCCATGGTGAGGATTTATTTCACGGGTGTAATGCCTGTCCTCTTCAGTAGAAGTGATACTCGTTTTACAGCTCCACAGTTCTTCAGTTGATGCAGCAGTCACCGTTTTGATTGAAAGAGTTCTGCTGCACAGAAAGTAAATATCTCCCTACTCATGCATGTGTCCTCCACTATTTTCCTTGCGCTTTGGGAATGGATTTCTGCCACTAGTGAAGGCTGTTTGATACATTTCTCTATGAGGTATGTGTGTACTGAGTGACAGAGTAACGTGTCTTTTATATGTTAGGGTACAATTATAACCTCAGATAAGCAACAGTAGGAAAAATACAGATTTTTAGGGGTTGGCAGGTTTCTTGGGTGCAGAGCTGGGGGAGATAGCCAGTGATTATAACGGGTGCCTTGAAATACCCATGAAAATGACCTTCAGAAGTGTTCCTGCTGTTGTAGAATGAAAGCTCTACAGAGAATTATACACATCCTCCACACAGATGAGCCAGAGATGGGAATTAGCAAGGATTAGAAAAGCATCTGGGTAGCTTATGCTACAGTGTGTGTGTTTGTTAGTTACTGTTTTAATTTCTTTCTTGGGCCCCAAACTCTCCACCTGAATTATCTGTGGTTTCTGGGAAGCAGCTACACTTTTTCTGCACCTCCCATTTAGTCACTTCCCAGGTTGTTCTTCAGTGCTCACTGCTTTCAAGGAGGCCTTCAGCATTTAGACCTAGGTTACTCTGAGCAGTGTTTCCTCTGTGCTTTTGAAGCTCTAGTGAATGAGGTATTGGTCAATAGTATAAATACTAGTGATGTGCTAACTGTTGCGTAATTGGGAAAGAAGTGGTTCTTCATGTTTTTCATGCCCGACAGAGGGGGTAGGAGAGGGAGGGGAGGCATCATGGGGTATGCCAGCTCCCACGTAACCTGTTCCGCACGGCAGTTATGGCCAGTGTTATTTTGTATGTGTTTCCTGGGTCATAACTGTCCAACAGGCCCCGAACACATCCATGACAGCTGTCTGCGTTACAGATTTTGCAGTGTCTAACAGATGATGGCCCACTGGTAGATATTTGCAAGCTTCCAAGGACTGATCGTTTCTCTCCCTATCAAAGTATCTTCTAGATTAACGTGTCTCTGAAGGCAGGGAATCACAAAGGTGGCATCACTGCCCTGGGAAAGCAGCGTTTTCCATCCAGTTCAAGAGCCATTGCAGATCATTGTGATTGAATGATAATGAATGGTGGGCGTTTTACTCTGGCCAGTGAGTGCTGCCATACTCTATCCAGTTTATAAATGAATTCCTACAGCAGTCAGTGATTTTCATTCACCGACTGCATAGTCCTCAGCACTTCAGCTCTTGTGTTTGTTACAACCAGTTGCTCTTGTAATTAAAATGCTACAAATATTGGGTGAGGGGAGAGAACCCAAGAAACACAGAGGTGCCCCTGCTGTGCTTGGCCTGGGCTCCTTTGCCAGCAGCGTGTCAAATTAAAGTGTTACAGTGTAGAGCAGACTGTACTAAAAAATGGAGGAACAATGAACGACATTATTGTCTGTCTGTCTTAATTTATTAAGGGAGATCATGATCTAGCAATTTTGATGCTAAGTTATTTGAATTTTTTACAAAGTGGGCTGGAAGACAGAATGCTGTAGTTGCAGTGTAGTTTGTGCTGCAGTTACCGTGTGCTCCAGAGTCCTGTGAAAAACTGCAGTGTTTTGTGTATTTTCATACAAGACTGGGATTGTGTTAGGTTTTTTGTTGTTTGGACAATGAGGTCTCCTCCTTGCCTTCTTTTTCTTTTTTTTTTAAATGTATAGATTAAAGAAGTTCCTTGTTCAAACTAGCTAAATTTCTGCATCATTATTCCAGTGGGAGGACAGTGTCAGAATTTCATTGCTTTGATAGTTAATAACGGCTATCTAATTTCTGATTTAAAATTTATTCATGGCCACTTCATACCTACTTGCACTTCTGCTAATATTGTCCATTAGCATATGTAGTTCCTATATTTCTCTAGAATTTACCTGTCCTACTGTCCTTCTACTACATAGAAAGCAATATTGTCCTGGCTAAGGATCTTGCTGAACTGAATAATCCAGTATATTTTAGCTTCCTTACACAAAACGGATTTTCCTGTTGTTCATTTTTGTTTGGATTTTTGTTTGGTTTTGGGGTTTTTTTACTTCTACTTCAATTTGCGTTCATCTTTCTTTGCCTGAGCTTGCAGCACAGTACTCGGCATTCTTGCTGGGATCTTGTACTTGATTTTTGCTTCTTCTGGGAATACTTTGTTTCTTACATCCTAGGCCTACAAACAACTTTTTCAAGTCATCATACTGCTTGACTTGATTTTTTTGTGGTAGGGTAACCGCTCGTGTCTGTCCTTATTTTTATCAACAGCTTCCACATATTGAAGAGAGTATTTTTATTAGTCCCTCTGTGTAAGGTCTTGCTGTTGTCTGCTTTAAACTACATGCCATTATCAGTACCCACACACTGTCATCCCATTCTTTTTGTATGATGTTTCAATCCTTTTCTGCTTATGTGATGTTACTTGGTATTATTGGGAAGTTTCATGAGCATGCTTTTTTGGTATAAAGTTAATTAAGGAATATTAAAAGCTTTGACCAAAGACTTATTCTTTAGGAACTCCATTAGTAACTTTATTCTGATCTGAGAGCTTTCTGTTCAGCATAACCCACTGTTATCTCTGCTGTCTACATATTTGGTTCCTTTCCCATCTTTTTCGTGTTAACTGATATGGCACAGTATCAAAAGTCCATACCCCATATGGCACAGTATAAAAAGTCCATATGAACTTTCTTCATTTCCTTTATCTACAAAAATTAGCTGCTTTGGCAAAGAAAGATGTCGAGTAAGTTTGGCACAACCTGCCTCTGGTAAACCCATGTGATATCTCCTTTGACGATCATTTGTTTTCTTCTTTGTCTTTGAATTTTGGAAGAAAGAATAATTATCTTCACTAGCATGCTGGCTTTTGATCAGATTCATAGGCCTGATATATTCCTGATTGCTTTTTTTCCTCCTTGTAAATATAGGCACTATGTGTGCTTTTTCCACTTTTGAGTTTATAGATTTATTAAAAATCCTTTCTGCTGGATCTTTGATCTCTTGTGCCCATTCTTTCAGAACACTGGGACGAAGGAGATGCAAACACTGCTCTTTGGGTGCATTTTCAGCTCCCAGTTCCTGCTTCCAGCTAAGTCATTTGTCCTATATTTTAATGAGCTTGTGCAAGTTTGTTTCTTACATTTGGATAGATATTAAAGCTATGCTCACAGAATCACAGAATGGTTGAAGCTGAAAGGGACCTCTGGAGGTCATCTGGTCCAACCTCCATGCTCAAGCAGGGCCATTTAGAGCCAGTTGCCCAGGTTCATGTCCAGATGAGTTTTGAGTATCTCTAAGAGATATTCACTCCATAACCTCTCTGGGCAACCTGTGCCAGTGCTCGGTCCCCCTCACAGTGAAAAAGTGTTTCCTGATGTTCAGAGAGAACCTTAAATGTTCCAGTTTTTGTCTATTGCCTCTAGTCATGTCACTGGTCACCACTGAAAAGAGCCTGGCTCTGCCCTCTTTGCACCCTTCCTTCAGGTATTTATGTATGTTGATGAGATCCCTCCAAGCCTTCTGTTCTTCAGGCTGAACAGTCTGGTCTCTGACAGCCTTTCCTCAGGTGTGAGATGTTCCTTCCTTCAGGTCCACCCAGACCATTGTTAGAACCTAATCCCAGAAAGTCTTCTTGACTGTGTCAGCTGTATGGTTCTGGTGGAAGGACTGGCGTTGACTTTTATTGTTTTCCATTTTAACACTGTGTTTGCAGAGATAAATTAGTCCATGCAAGATTTTTGACCAGATTGCGCAAAAAATGAGATTTTGACACCCATAATATCAAACTGCCACCACCTTAGATTTTTAAGGGCTGTTTTATACACAATGTTTGAAATATAAAGCTTTGCATGTAGAATTGTCTAAAAATACTGTTTCATTGCCATAAACATCTCTCCATTTTTAATTTTTTTTTGTTTTAGGAAAGAAAGCTTTCCTCACCCGGGACATTGTTTTAATTAACTCATGAGTCTTGTGCCATTCCTACAACCCTCTCTGTCCATATTATTTACTTGATGTTGCTATCCACTGGTTGTTTCAGTACTAATGGAAATATATGCTAAAGAATAGTCCCACTAAAGTCTGACTGAGTGTCATGATGGTAGTGTCGCTGTTGAATCTAATCTTTTATTCTAGATCTAGAGGACCTGATCATTAGTATGACTCCAGACTTTTAAATTTGGGGTATACTGTTTGTTCTGTTAGAAATCCCAGACTGAAAAATACAACATAAATTGTATATGTGATCTTCAAATTCTATTTTGTGCAAATGGGAGTATAATACCAAATTAACAAAATGAGACTTTCTTTGGCTCACCCGCATCAACTCTCAGAATCCATACTAATCAGTATTTAAAAAGAAAATAAGCTGGGGATGAACACAAAAAGTCAAAAATCTCATGCCTAAATTCAAAAGTTTATATTCAAGTAAGATATTGAATACAGCTCTACTGAACCTGGAACTGGAACCCACAAACTCGTAACAAAGATTTGAACGTATAACAGGCACTCTCATTTCACAGCCAGCCCTTGCTCAAGCAGTCATCTTCCCGTAATTGGGGGCAAATATGCACAGAAATGGCATTACCCTTTTCAGAGTGTGGAGAGACATGGTCTGCATCCTTTGTCTTCTTACTGTAGTGGAAGAAGCTAATGTGAACAGTGACTCCTGAAAACATTGAAGTGCTTTACAAGCAGCATGCCGTACTGAGACAGAGAGGAAGCCCCAGGGCTCAGCAGAGCTGGCAGCGACACGGCACTGGATCTGGCCTGTGCGGGGAGAAGGTAGAAATGGTGGAGCCCATTTAGGAGGGGCATGGGACAGAAACACTTGGGAAATACTGGGCAACATGATAATGCATTCAAGTATCAGGTTCAGGAAGACAGCTCTCACTGCTTATTTAGGCACCAAGCCAAGATGCTACTTGGTGCTGAGGGAGGATGCCTACATATAATGTTCTGATACACAGATTTCTGTAAGATTTAAAAGAGATTCCAGCAAGAGGCACCACCATTTCCGAGCAAAATACAACTATATTCAGAACAGCCTTTAGCTGGTGTGTTCTCTGTGTGCCTACAAATAGTAAAGGTTATCTAAAATATGGTATTTCTTTGCTTATAATACTGATACATCACTAATTTGAGATGTTCACATCTTCATCTGAACCCTTTTAAACCAAATGGGGCTTTTATCAAAACACTTAGTGATGTTTGTTTTCACAAATGCTTTCTTCACCCAAATTGAGCTGTTCTAAAATTATTTTGTTAAAAAATGAAACAAAAAAAACCAAAAGAGAATAAAACCCCAGGAAACCTAATCTTGGAAACTTTTTGTTATGATAAAAATTTTAAGTCACGTTCATTCAAAAACCTGAAAAGTTTAGGACTTGCAAAGTAATGTGATTTTTGTCAAGCACCAAGCTTATAAATGTTGTATTCTAAAAAGTAATGTCTCAAACGTTATAAATTAGGAAGAAGAAGAAGCTGAAAAAGAATATTCAAACAACATCAAAGGTAGTGTCAGTAATGCTACCTTAACAGGATTTTTCTCACCGAATATTGGGTGGACTGAGGATGTAGTTCTCTCATTTTGTACATATGCATGAAATAAAGCCAGTTTTAAATGCACAGTTCTGTCAAAACCACAGTTCACATTCTGATGAGCTGGTTCTGAGACTGTGCTTTGTCTTCCTGAAGCGTGGGCCGTTGCCAGAAGAGGTGTTTGAGCTTCACTCCTCTTTACCAGCTTATTCCCATCCTTATGCTGGCACCTGGACTTGTGGGTGATGCTGTAAGCTGACTCAGGGGACTGATTAGACTATAAACTAACCTGGCAAAGAAAGAGAAAAAAAAAGATGGATTTAATTTTTTTTACGATCAGATCAGTTCCTTGTTCCATCTCACCATTTGGCTCTATAAATATCACCGTTAGCATTAGTGTTCCAAAATGGTACTGCAGCTTTCATCTGCGTCCACTGGCGACAGCAGATTAAATTGACCGTGTAAATGCAGCCTGGGGAGATCTCTCTGCTGCAAATTGCAGTGTACTGTAGAGGCACCTGGACTAGTGACGGATGGGCTGTTTCGGATATTTTGCTTCTCAGCAGTCCGCGAAGAGGAAGAGGAGGAGAATGTGTGCTCCTTGTCATCACGTTGGTGGGAGGCAGGTGATACCAGAGGGCAAATGAAATAAACTGCAAGCTTAAAACTGTAATGAACAGTCTGGTTGTTGCAGAGGCCAAGTAAACTCATCAGGCATTTTTGGATAACACTAATGTCATACCTGGAAGGACAGAGAAAAGTATTATATGGGCCCTCTAGTGTGTGAACCCATATTGCCTTTATTAGTTTTAATAGAAATTTTGAAGACGAAAGTACATGATGATCCATAGTAAATTTTGAGGTCTGTTGTTCCCCAGATTTTTTAATCCTCCTCTGTATTAATTACTCTGGGGTCATGATTACAGGAGGGTTAACACTGCAGAAGTGCTCTCACAACTTCAAGTCATGAATCAACTTCCTTTAGACCCTTGAATAAAAAAATTGACTCACTATACTTTTCTTTTAGTCTTTACAATGTGACTGTCTCTTTTGTTTCGTAGATGCTTTTCACTTCAGTGAAGATGTTTGCTTACAGTGTGTTGTCATTAGGAATCAGAATTAACATGATTTATAATGGATAAACAAGTTAATTATTTGGAGCTCATGTTTGAAAGAGGTTTCCTAAATGTCTCAGAAGTAATCCACTGGTTTACCAGTCAGATGCATTAATTTCCTTAATTTAGTTTTGAATGTAAGTGAAGGGTAAAACCTGTGAGTTGTTAGTAATTGATATAAAACAAACCAGTTTTCCTGTGTCAGCCTGGCCCGATAACTTGCATGATCAGTGACTTCCCACGCAAAGCTCCAGGTACAGAGCCTGGCCGGCCTGTACCCTCAGCAAAGGTAACATTTACCTCTTTTACTTGCAGTTTTTCAGGTATTTTTCATCCCTGTCCTTGTCAGAAAGGTTCCGCTCAGGTTTTCACCTGTATTCTCAGGTTCACTTTTGAACAGGCAAATAATCCAGATCTCTCAATGAGTTTCAGGGCTGTGTCTAGTATGTAATATTTCCTTCTAAGACTTCTCCACAATGGCAGTAATGTGCAACCACCTGCTGAAAATGCAAAGGAAAGAGCTCTCCCGTGTCATGGATCCAGTACAGAGCTATACAGAGGATATAAAACTTTCTTAACCCCTGAAGACACGTGGGTGCACACAGAATTAGATCTATATTGTGCATCAGAAAATATCTAGGAACAGCAATAGATTCATGGCTTCTAAGTAGTTCTCAGAGCCTACTTCTAAAGCAGATGATACACTAGTGCTGGAGGAACCAAGGTCTACGCTCCTGTGGCTTTGAAAGCAGAATAAGAAATTTAAATGACTCCTTCACTGCCTGGAAGTCATTGTCTAATATTAGCCCTGTCAGCGCCTGGCTCTTTGTCCGTTGGAGCACAGCAGGAGGTGGTTACCAGCCAGGAGAATACAACCAAGGCTTTAAAATACTGTTGCTTGGAAAGTCTTATTAATGGCTGCATGTAAGATTGATGTGCAGTAATTCTTTCAAGCAGTATCTTGTTAAAAGCCTTTGGCAATCTGTCATCCTCGTCTCCCTCCCCCCAGTGAGAAAGCCACATTAGTCAGGAGAAATCGCATGGTCCTGGGAAGTTTCAAACTGCATCCGCTGATGCTGTCAGGAAAATGCTACTGTGCGGGGGCACAGGTGCAATTACACTGACGGCTGCTTCTCACCTCGGCTCGGATCATCCTGGAGGGACAAGCGGAAAGAAACAGGGAGGCAGGCGAGGTTCTGTCAGGTGCATGGGAGCAGTACCGAAGAGAAAAATGGAATGCCCTCTTCCAGGAGACAAAGACCGCGCTGTCCGTGAGTGTTCACTCAGCTTCGTCCGATCTGTGCTTAGAGGGAAGGGGGTAGATTTTAGTACTGTTTATTTTGTTCTGAGTTTAGCCACCTGTTCAGCATATCTTAGCCTTTGCTGTCACTGTGGTAGAAATGGGTAATGTGGTTTTTTTATAACTGATAATTCATAACTTGTAGTTATCTTAGAGGTGGTTTAATCTCCCACAGTTATTTCTGGCATATTGGAAACCTCAGCTTTGAAAAAACATACCTGTATTTTATTAAGAGATCTTTGAAGCTCTTATTCTGTGCTATGGCATGGAGTTTTAAGGTTAATCTGCTTCATTAGCTGTGGTTGGAAACTAGAGCAGGGGTTTACTAGGTAGTAAATTTTATCACAGTATGAATATTCACAGAGAACACTGGGTGTGGGTAGCCCCTGTCTCTAACAGAGAAATCCTGAGTCATTTACTTCATGATGCATCAGCAAAAATAGTTTGGGTGTGGCTTTGATTTTCAGCTGCTATTGTAACAAGACTATGAAAGCTAACAGTGTCTTAATCTGATTCGTGACTGCGAAGCTTTTTCTTAGAATATGCACAAAATGCCTCACATATTACAGTGCAGTATATGTGTTTGCAAGGCTGCTGTGGATTTAAGTATTTGAGTAGATATCTATCAAAAGTAAGTACTTCTCCAAAACTAGGGAATTCTCTGCTATAACCTTTCCATCACATAGCAGTAGGTAACGTTTATATATGTTTGATTATCTTTTAATGTTTGGCTTGGTTTTGATTTTTTATTATTATTTATTTTTACTGTAGGCTTAGAGTTGCTCTTCAGTTTAGGTGATGTTTTTTTCTAACTGAGTCAGTGCTGTATGGCAAGTAGCATTAAAATAAGCATTGGGAAAGGGTTAAAGAACAAAATTAATTTAGTGGACTGTTCTTTAATCCTGCATAATATATCTTGGGTTTAGAATGAGACTCAATTGCTTTCAGCAATGAAAGGAGGAGAGTAATTAAGTATATGCATGTGAGTGAAATAAATTTAGTAGATCTAAAATAAATATGCTCGGGGAGTTATGAATGAGGAGGAAAGGATTTTCTTTCTTGATTCTGAAAACAGAAGCTTATATAAACCTATAGTATACTATAAATATCTAGTTACAATTGAATGGCTTTGCAGTATGACTGACTGTAGTGAATTAGAAAAATCATATAAAGATAAGTGGTTTTTGTGTTGTCAATCTCTGCCAAGTCCC
Source organism: Aegotheles bennettii (assembly GCA_013398125.1). Lineage (NCBI taxonomy): Eukaryota > Metazoa > Chordata > Aves > Caprimulgiformes > Aegothelidae > Aegotheles > Aegotheles bennettii. The sequence continues at coordinate 121,929 of VZRW01003480.1, read as the reverse complement.
CAGAAAATCCTAATTCTTAAAATTTTAAAAGAACTATATTCCTACTCAGTACATTGACTGTTTCTGACTACCTTGCTTTGCTCGTTATCAAGATTTTCCATGGATAATCTGTACCAAGTGCACCAAAGAATAATGGCGTTTTGTCTTCTGTGTGTCCTGGAACTGTTTTCCATTTCCAGCACACATTTGGGACAAGTAGCATAGTCAAAAAATGCCCTGGCTGCAAGTGTAATGCCTGTCTCTTGTATCTGAGTGGTCCCAGAAAGTGTCTTGGAAGAAGAAAAAACTGAGAAGAAACTTCAGAAATAAATACACAATATTGCTGAAAATCCTTGGTATCCTCGCTTCCTTTAGATAAGTAATCAGCAGCTGGTAGTATGATGGTAACATAATAATAAGCTGAATTATTAAACTTTTCTTTCTTCTCTACTTTGTAAATTATTCATTACCATGTAATTCTAGCAGAGACATCGAGAAATAAATAATAAACAAACCTGACAATCAAACGTGAGTAATACTAGTTGCTCTAGCTATTATCTACGTTGAGAGTGGTTGAAAGTAAAGATTCTAAAATACATGGAGATTCCTCCGGAATAATATGTTGCTGTATTAATAGAAAGATGAGATTTTGTATTTAAATTTCCTTTTAATGCCATCCACTGAAACAACCTGGCTATTCCTTTACCTCACATTTACCACCCTTTACCTCACTTTACTGCCCATGGGAGGGGCGTTGGAACTAGATGATCTTTAAGGTCCCTTCCAACCCAAACCAATCTATGATTCTATAGAATAGGCTATTTTAATGGTATCGTCTTGCAATTCTCTAGTTGCATAATTAATAATTTTCTGATTCTTTGATAATACTGGAACTTCTGTGTGAATGTTCATGTACATAAAATCCACCCTTTAACTTTTTAAAATTCCTTTACTGGATTTTCTAGTATTACTTACATATGCCATGGGAGAAATTTGCTATAGACTGTTGGAGACATCCTCAGTGCATTATACAGACCACACAGCTTCATAAGTGACAGGCTTGTCAGTGTCATTTAAAGTTGGGCAGTATCTAGGACATGAAATATAATAAATACATAGGGTGTGTTTTTATTTTAGCATAGGCTAATGTATATATATCATCAGTGATACTTCTAATAGAAGAGGAGTCTGATCTTCAAATTTCTGAACAAAATGTACAGCTGATCCTGCCACACAAGAGATCTCATTCTTAGTGGAAGAATTTTATGATTGGTTCATTAAGGCTCTTAATAATCTGCTTTCACAAGGGCCTCAACCCACTTTTTATTCATTGCTTTCTGTACCCACACCTAACATGCTACTAATGGATTCAGAAAGGGGGACAATGGTGGTTTTACTTATAGCATAAGGGATTTTACTCACAGCATAGTTCTTGGCCATTTAAGTTAATAAAAAAGAGGTTTTCCAATGTACACTTAAATTTCGCTAATAATCTTTTAGAAAAGAGTGGGAAAGAGTAAGCAAGTAGAGTGAGAGAAATGTGTGAGAGGAGGATTGTTGTAGCCTGAATACTTTCTGAGAAACTGAAAGAGGAGAACCCTTGAAGGAATATGTGCTAAACATTCAGGTTAAATTTTAATCAATTATCATCTATTGACTTAATAATCAAAAAACTGATTTCCAGTTCTGAGCAGTGATAAAAAATTGAAAATCTACCCATAATGAGACCGTGTGAAAGCCTTTGAAAAGTTGATCAGAATAAATTTATGTAAAATTTGTAAGGTGCCTGTATTTCACCTTGATTACAAGAACAAATAAAATTATTCATACTAGCCAGGGGCTAAATTTTCAGTAACATTTGGAGAGATGGTGTATTTTTTATTATTTCTGTAGAGTAGAAAATGTACTAATTACAGTTAGATGGAAGGTTTAGATGTTGCCAAACACTCACTCAGTAAGAGGGAAGAATTGAGCATTCTTACATCTATGCAATAGTTCACTTACTAATGTAGCATTCAGGATTTTAGTTAATTCTGTCTATTTAGTGGACAGTCTCTGTCTCTCTGCCTTCCTTCATCCATTTTTGAGGAAGTGGAACTAATCTAAACAGCGTTAAACTGGTTTTCTTGATCAGCTCTCAGAAAATTCTCTCATCATGGACTCCAAAGCGAGGTGGATGCTGAGATACTAGTGGAAAAACTCCTTGATGGTTTGGGTTATTTTCTCAGCTGTCTGCATGTAGGTGAGTACCCATAAAGTACAAAAATGATGACTGGCCTTGCTTGTGACAAGTATGATCAAGGTTATGGTCAAGATGATGGACAGGTCTGCCAAGAGCCTAAATGAGATTTCCTTGAAGGCCTGCTTGGAGCAAGCATCAAATCTATGATTTTGCATAAAACATACTCTGTCCACCTGCTGTTTTGTCTATGTATCTTAGTGTAAATAGGGAAAATTCTGTCTGGTTGTGACTGAAACCTCCATGCTACCCAAAGCCGTCTCGTGTGGGGGTGTTCAGGTTGTTCCAGCTGTGCTGGCAGTGTGCAGCCTGGCTCTGCATGAAAACCATTTTAAGAAGACAAGATTATATATATCCATTCATATTCCAAGTTTTGGCAGGAGTTATTAAGCAAATTTAATGGTGTATTAAGTAATAGAAGTGTTATAGTTGGTTATGTTTTCTTTTCCATTTTAAGTAATTTTTAGAGAGAAACATATCTTCTTTCCAGCCAGTCCAGAACAGCACATTGTTTAATTAGAGTTAGATGCATTTGCAAAAGTACTTGACCATGGAGGAAGGATATTTGGAGAAAAGGTAGGATTGAGTTGTCACACTGGAAAAATTCCCACAGGAAATGAGTCATTGACCTATCCTAACACTTTGCACAACTGTTGCCATTGTGGGTGAGGGGGATTTTCTGTGCCTGTGAGTTGGTACAAATGTTTGAGTTTCAGGTTATGACTGGACACTGCATTTGTTGTGAGTAAGTCAGAGCATGCAGAAGTATGAATTTGCATGCTTTCGATAGATAAGAGTGATTAAAACAGCACTTTGGTGATGGGGTTAAAAAAATCACTACAGGTAAGAAGTTAATTTGTTCAGCTAGGATGAATGATTGCTTCCAAGTTTTATTGTATGGCAAGCAGTCATTTGAAATTTGGCCATGTTGGTATACGGTCGTAGCAGACGGGCTGCCTTTGCAACTTGCACCAAGAAGTTAATGATAGTTAATGTCACAATCTGTAGATGTACTGTTGGTGGTTGTTTCTGCAGACCTCTACAACGGTGCATTATTTACTGGAAAGTTTTACATTTTATTTAAAGTATTTTTGTTATCTCATTGATAGTATGCTATAATTCTTAAAATTGTTTGTGTTCTTCCTGTGCAGTTTGCTAGTGTTTGCTTACTACTGTGGGATGTTGATAAAATTTTTCGGAGGTCAAAATGAACTAACAAGGCTATTTAAGACGTTGCTGAGAGGTTTTCTTAAAAATCAAGTCTCTCTACATATTCTGAGTAGAACTGGAGTTACCATAAATATCCTCTCCATCAGATCTATCCTAGATACTGCCACATGTGTGGTTGTAAACAGAAAAGTAAGAGTCAAGTGAATCTAGGTATTTGATGCAGATGACAACAAGAAATTTCAGAAGTCTATATAGATAAATATCTAAACATGTAAAAACCTACTCTCTGGCAATCAGTATTCCATACTTTCTCTGAGAAGTTTTATTAAGGACTTTTTGTGAATTGGTAGTTTTACCAGCAACTTAAAACAGTTGGGATTGTGGAGGGTTTTTTTGGGTTTTGATTGTCTTTTTTTTTTTTTAAGTATCTGTGCTACTCCTTTGCCAGAAGTGCTAATATGATCCTTGGAGAGAGCAGAAACCTTTTTCTAATTTGTTTTTGCGTTTCTGTAAAACACTTTGTATTCAGGTTACACTGAGGTTTTATTTATGGAAGTCTGAAAAGTGCTCTAGTTTTAAAGTTTGTTTCAGTAGAAGTGGTTCAAAGTATAATCTACTCAATTTTTATAAGCTTTAGGAAAACAGTGTCATTAAGTGTTCTAGAGCCACACATTAATATTTTAAAATATATTACCAAATACATAATTTATTTATTGAAAACACTGAAGTCATAATCTAAAGGACTCTATTAGGTGACCTAGAAAAAATATTGCAGGGGGAGATTTGATTGGTTGCATGCTTATTTCTCATCACACTGTTTTGTATGTTGACTGTCTTGCAGTATCTTTCATTATTATTAAAACTTAAGGGAGGTATTTAAAGCAAAATTTTGGCTTCTTTGCTATTAACTGTGTTGATTTTTTTTTTCTGCTGCATAGAATCACAGAATGGTTTGGGTTGGAAGGGACCTTTAAGGATCATAGAATACCAGGTTGGAAGGGACCTCAAGGAGCATCTGGTCTAACCTTTCTTGCTAAAAGCACTGTTTAGACAAGATGGCCTAGCACCCTGTCCAGCTGAATCTTAAAAGTGTCCAATGTTGGGGAAAAAGATCATTCAGTTCCAACCCCCTTGTCATGGGCAGTGGCACCTCCCACTCGATCAAAGCCACATTCAACCTGACCTTGAACACTTGGGGCATTGTGCACTTGGGGCACAGTTTCTCTGGGCAGCTGTTCCAGTGTCTTGGCACCCTGACTGTAAAAAAATTCTTCTTTATATCTAAATTAAATCTGCCCTCTTTTAGTTTAAAGCTGTTGCCTCTTGTCCTGTCACTACAGGCCTTCATAAAAAGTCTGTCTCTGTCTTTCTTATAAGCCCCCTTTAATTATTGAAAGGCTGCTATAAGGTCTTCCTGGAGCCTTGAACAACCCCAGGCCTCTCAGCCTGTCTTCACAGAAGAAATGCTCCAGCCCTCTGATCACCCTCATGGCCCTCCTCTGGGCTCGCTCCAAGAGTTCCATGTCCTTCTCATGTTGAGGACTCCAGAACTGGACACAGTACACCAGGTGGGGTCTGTGGAGTCAGTGGAGTCAGTAGACGGGGAGAATCACCCTTCTCGACCTGCAGGCCAGGCTTTTGATGCAGCCCAGGGTATGATTAGCTTTCTGGGCTTCAGTCGCACATTGCCAGCTCATGTCCAGTTTTTCATCCACCACTACCACGAAGTCCTTCTCAGCAGGACTGCTCTCAATCCATTCATTGCTGGTTGTATGATTGCTGTATTCACAGCTGTGTTTAGTGGGAAACAAGGAATGATTTTTAACATTGTTTTTTTCTCCTTTTTCTTTTTTCATTCTCTTTCAGAATTCCCCACTCTACCAATATCTGCAGGATTTGGGACACACGGATTTTGAAGTATGTTCATCTGTGTCGCAGAAGGCAGAACAATGTGCAGCAGCAGAAAGCCAAAGAGAGCGGACTGTGCATGCTGTCCAGAAAGTGAGCACTCTCCTGTTCCTGAGTATTTATCTTCTCGAAAGAGAACTACATTACTTCACAAATAGGCAAAATCAGAGGAGATAAAGATAAATCTCACTGTACTTAAAAAAAAACCAAACCAAAAAAACAGCAAAAAAAACAGCAAAAAAAACCCCAACCAATTGTCATAACTTGTCTGCAAATGTGTTTGGAAACACATGGTTTGCCAGTATAGTTTGGAGTGTTTCTTTCCACTTATGTAAGCTAGGGAAGCAGGAGACTTTGATAGTGAGTTTTTTGAGTGTTGTAAATTACCTTGTTTACTGGATATTGTTATTAGCTTAGTGTGACTTTCTGGGAATAAAACATGTAATTTTCTGGAACAGAATATTTACAGTTCCCATCCCTTCTCAGGCATTCCATTGCTAAATATCACTTACTCTGTGACAAAACATCTTAAGAAAGAGGATTTCTGGGAAGTATAAATACAATAACCAATGTGAATGAGATAGTAGAACTGTGCTTAGGTTATAGCAATTTTCTAACAGTAACAGCTGACAAGGATCAACTGATAAGCTCAGACTTCTTTTCTCTATCGTTTTAAGTAAAAGCTTGTGAATTTTTTTAAAAAAATTTGGTATTAAAATTATTTTTGAGAATTTGGCCATTTAATGCCTGCTATGGCATACACTTTTTTGTTTTCCTTATTAAAGATAAATGGTATTTTACTGTTATTGGTATTGTACAGGCAATGTGGCTCAGATGAGGATCTGTAGTGTAGGTGAGGAAATTCCTCTTTAGAGGCAGCTAATGTAAGAATCTCTTTGCAACAAGTATATTGAAAATTCAGTAGTTAGGCTGTCTTCTCCTTAGCACCCAGTTGAAGCATGCAGAGAGCAGTTATTTTCTGCCTACCTCTTTCACTTCCACTGTGGAGAGTTCAATTTTCGGTGAATACGCTCCAACTATGTGCTAAGTCAGGAGGAAAAGAAGGCCTCCATGCAGACTTCTCTGTCCTGGCTACTGCAGGCTGAGGTGGACAGCACCTCACAGGTAGGAACCCAAACCAAGCATTCCATTGCCTCTGACGAATTACCATTTCTTTCTCCTCTCTCCTCACCATCTACAGTGGCTTCTTTGTGCACCTTAGGTCATCTGATTCTTGCCCACTGTGGCTTTTAACCTTCCACTGGGACTCAGTTTTCCTGTTGTTCATTCCTGCTTTATACCTACTCAGCCATCTTCAAATTAGATGTTCACAACCCCTTTCCTCTTGTTTGTAACTGCTGCTGCTTCCCTGCTCCACAATGTTCCACCCTCCCAATTAGCTGGCAGTGAACTGAGGAGAGCATCCTATTTTTTCCAGACACAGGCAATATGATACGAATGGCCCGGAGATCTCCAGAAGGTCTCCCTCCAGGTTTTGATGGATGAGGGATCATACGGTAAATGAGGAGAGCAGGTGCTTTTCTTAAGATCTTTTCTCAAATAATGGCATCTTGATGTATATCCGCTACTCAGTTCTCAGATGCTTCAAGGAATTAGCCAAGTAATAGCCACAGTTAGTTAGGCTTTATTTTAACAAAATGTTTTCAGTTTTGTACATGTCCCTCTTGTTCCTCCATTGGTTTATCATAGAATCATAGCCTGGTTTGAGTTGGAAGGGACCTTAAAGATCATCTAATTCCAACCCCCCTGCCATGGGCAGGGACACTTCCCACTAGACCAGGTTGCTCAAAGCCCCATCCAACTTGGCCTTGAACGCTGCCAGGAAGGAGGCAGCCACAACCTCCCTGGATAACTTCTTCCGGTGTCTCACCATCCTCACAGTGAAGAATTTCTTCCTAATATCCAGCCTAAATCTACCTTCCTTTAGTTTGAACTCATTTCCCCTCATCCTATCACTCCATGCCCTTATAAGAAGTCCCTCTTCAGCTTTCCTGTAGCCCCTTCAAGTACTGGAAGGCTGCTATGAGGTCTCCCTGATGCCTTCTCTTCTCCAGGCTGAACAACCTGTTTATGTCAGAAGTATTTTTTTCTTGTCAAATTTTTAATCTGTCCTGCTCTGTGTAGGAACTTAAGAGAGGAAGGATTTGGAAGTGTATGATTGATGCAGATGACATCAGTTCGTTTTTTCCTGATCTGGGGAAAGAATGTGTGGTTTTTGAAATGTTTGCAGTAGTATGGTATACTTGCAAGGACTGACATGCACAGCCTTTGAAGTGGAAATTTAGAAGTTGCAGTGTGAAGCTTACTCATCTAGAAGTATTCAGAGAGGTGTTGATGGGTCATATTTTCATATCGTGATATTAATTTTGAACACCGTATAGTCTATAAAAGCTTCCTCACACACTCATTAGTCATTTTGAAAACACAGGATAATAAAATATGAAACATTTTGCTTTGGTCTTCAGTCCTGTTGGAGTCTATCTTCATGGGTAGATTGGTCATAGTTTGTGTTTATGTGTAGGGCAGGCACACTACACACCTTGCTGCACAGCCTCGATCTCCGGTTTCTGAGACTTATAGTACTATGAAAATGTGGAATGTCTCCCTTCTCTCATGCCCCGCTTTCTGATCAAAGATGACCATGTAGATAAGATGCAGGATGCAGGTTGATTGAACAGACCAGGAAGTACCGCTGTGTGCCCAGCACATGGATTAGACAGAGCCTGTAAAAAAAAATCATGCTATAATAAGAATCCCTAAGTTTATACTGTTCAGCTGTGTTCTTGTAGAGCTTACAGCTTTTCAAAGAGTTCAGCGATCATGTAGAAAAAAATTATGAAGGAGCTTCATGCAGAACTCCAGTCTCATCTGCTGAGGATTTGTCAGCCCAAGAAACAGATGAATTGAGGCGTGGAGGAGAACTGACTCTTGCAGTGTCTCCATGCTTTCTTGGCTGGTTTTGCTCATGTACGTTTATTTTTAATGTAATTAATAAATTGATTTCTAGTTACTATTGGTGTGGATAGCTATTGCATTTGTAATAATGATTGTATCTATCAGTGGTCACAAGGCAAAGCTGAATTTAATTCAGATTTTAACTCACATTTTTTATACTTTAATTTAAAAGTATTCATGGAAATATTAGGTCCACTACCCTTATTTTTCAGAATTGTCAGCTGGTACTCAGCATAACCTTCAAGAAACCACCTGAAACTATATTTTCCCTTTAAAGCTATTGGCAATTTTGTAGTACATTTGCATTGAAGATACTTATTCTGGCTTAGTGCAGTAAGACTTTAATTAAGCCACTGTCAATTGAAAATTAGGGTGGCACATTTCATTGGCTGATTATCTGTTCATTACTATGAAGTAGACTGTTGCTTGTTAGCTGCATTACTTTATTTTGCATAACCACTTTTGTGGAAGTCAGTAAAGCAGTATGATGCTGTGTTCATGTATATAGTTTCCACCAAATTTAAAACACAAGTGATGTATTAAATATTAAGATACTTATCAAAAGTATTAAGATATACTGGTTTTAAAATCTTCAAGTATTCTGGTTTTTTCTCTCCCTCCTCCTCAAGCATTTTACACTTAATTTTATTTTGCTGGGAGCAAGTTCACCAGTATTGTGTCAGATGTAGAAGTAGTTTGTCATAGTTTGCCTTGCAATGTGTGGGTGTGGGGCAATGGGCTGTCCATACCAGGATGACATTCACATTGTTTCATCTCTGTCTAGACAAGGATACATAGGGGAAATAAGGAAGAAACCTGTGTGTAATTTCAAGTGATAAAATGTTATAGGTTCTTCCTCCTGCTGTTCCATTACCAGTTTGGGAATGTCAACACTTGTCTGTCAGAAAGTCTGGTTTTGTGATTTGATTTCTGTGTCCCATTTTGGTAGGGTGTCTTGAAAGGAAAGAGAATTAGGGGCAGGCAGCTGGACGCACATTTAAAAGAGTAGACTGGATTTAGGAGGATCTGAGGCTTTGTTGGAACTTCTGTATGACATACAGGCAAACCATTTACATTCCCATGCAATTATTTCCTCATTTTTACATAAGACTACTATCACTTCCCTTCTCTCAGCCTTTGCTGGCCTACTCCACTGAAATCATAAAGTGTCTGAGAAACAAATGATTTCTGAGTTCTGAATATATACTTACCCACACTCCTAATATAAAATTATCTTAGTTGGGGCTCAGTGTAATGCAAAATATAGTCACAAAGAGTAGGTGATGTTCCATGCTGATTGGTGCCTACTATTGTGTATCGTTTTCCTTCTGTTCTGAAACGTAAATTTACAAATGCCTTAAACACTTAATTAAAATAAAAATAGAAAAGCTGTGGTATTGCTTTGTCTTTGAGTTGAGATTGTCTATTTTTCTTGTATTCAGTCAGGTAGGAACCCTGTGCAGATACAATCTCATAACATGTAGCAAGATTTTGGCAAGGCAAAGACCTTGGGATCTTTCAGGGACTGAACAAACAAATCTGAAAAAAAAAGAGATTCCTAGTGACTGACACAAACATTGCTACTGTGTCTTGCTGTCCTGCCAAGCAAAGCGTATGGTTCAGGCTTAATGAAAGGCAGAGGCATCTGCTGAATTTGAAGCACATCTTAAATAGTTCTCTATGTGTGTGGTTTTGGTGTTGTTTTTTTAAAATCAGAACATGGTCTTAATGAACATTGAACTGAAAAGCTGTAGAGGTGCTTCAAGGTTGTGTGCTGAGGGCTGATGAAATACCAAGCTCTCATCTGAGGGAGTATAGAGATGTGATTTAGTATGGTAATTATAGGTGCAGTGTTCCTGGCTGTACCAATTTCTGGAGAAAGTTACAGCTAAAGTTATGGTCTTATGATCACTTGATACTCAAAAGCAGTCAAAAGAGCTCCTAGACTTGTTTTCTGGAATTAAGTCCTATTTGGGTAATTCTGCTTGATCTTTAAGGAAGGTATTTTTTCCATTTACATTTTCCTTTCTCAGACATTTTCCTAGACTGCTGTGCATATCTGAATGCTTAAATTGATTATACTGTCACACCTTATCCCATCTTACATGTGATAATATTTCATCACTAGAACAGGGGTGGTGCTGGAGGCAGCTACTGAGGGTTGTGCTGGGGCTAACCCTCCGTAGCTATACAGGTGACCTGGTGTGGAAAGGCAGAGGGCCAGTCCTTTGTCTTTGTCTTGGGCTCCCACCCACTTAATGCTAGCTCTGGGTAGCTGGAAGGTATTTAGCATTATCTTCTTTCTGAAGTGCACAGAATTCAAAGGTGCCAATATGAATGATGGTATTTTAGATACCTGCTAGTTTGCAATTTCAAGTTCATCCTGTACAAAAGAGAGATAGTCCTTAGAATTTTATTTTAGATTCAAATGAATGTACCGAAAATGTGCCTTTCCTATGCTATCTTAAAAAAGTTAGGAGTTATGCATCTTTGTTATTCAGTTTACAGAGAGTTTGACTGAGTGCTGTTCTGAAGGTGTGAGAAGAACACTCCAGAAACATTGGCAACATGACCTGACTTGTGTGTTGATGAAAGTTGTTTTACTTGTCAGTAGCACTCCCAAAGGGAATGCAAACTGTGAGACACTATTCCAAGGATCTGAATAATTTAATGTGTTACTGTACTCTACTGGGTCACAGCCTAAGACAGTGGGTTGTTTTGTTTTGTATTTTCAAGCACTGACATGTCTGTTGAGTGTTTATGCAAGCTCAGATTTTTATTTTTAAACTAAAACACAGAAAATAAATCAAAAGATTACTTACGTGGTGCACTAGTATGGTGAGGTATTTTTTCAGTAATTCCACACTTTAGTTTAGTCAGCTGGTAGCAGTTTAAAATTATCCTTAGAGTAGTTTAAATGTTCATGATAAAAACCCAAAGACTTATGAAGGCTAAGCAGTTGAAAATGGTAGGCTTCACACAGAATCACACAGAATCACAGAATTCTAGGGGTTGGAAGGGACCTCGAAAGATCATCTAGTCCAACCCCCCTGCCAGAGCAGGGTCACCTAGAGTACATCACACAGGAACACATCCAGGCGGGTTTTGAATGTCTCCAGTGAAGGAGACTCCACAACCTCTCTGGGCAGCCTGTTCCAGTAGTAAATTGACAATTCTTTCTGTACTCTGCTTTCAAAGTATGGGGAAAAGTACTTCTGAATGAAGTATCTGACTGCAACTCAAATGCAGAGCTAGGACCTTTGTTTATTTAATCTCAGTTTTCTACAGATGTAATTGGAAAATTTTGTTTTATTTTGCACCACTTTACAAGAAAGTTGGAGGATAATCTAGTGCTGCAGTTTGTGACATTCTTCTCCTCTTCCAAATGATGTCAGTGCCCTTGAGCAACATCAAAATACAATCACTTGGATTTATTCCATAGTTCAAGAAGTCTGGATTGCTGGGATAACTCCTCCTAATAAGCCACAATGATGTCTGTGTATGGGGAAGAGCTATCATTATGAAACCCCTATTACTGGTTTGTCTCTTCACTGACCTAAAAATACTTCCTTTTGGTGTAGGTCTGCAACTCTAACTGTGCACAGAAAGGTGAGACGTACATAAAGAAAAACCTGAGTTAGGTTACCTAAGTGGATGCCAAAAGTAAGTTATTTCAGAAGCTGTTGAAGCATAAGGGCTTTAGGGTGACAGTCTCTGATGTTACACAAAGCTATTCTGCTCTGGTTTGTGCATCAAACTTGTGTCAAACTGCCTTTCAGAGGGCTCTCAGGCTGATCACAGGGCTAATCACAAAGATCCAACCTCCTGTTGCTTGGTTTTACTCTTCTATTTCCCACTTTATAGAAAATAAAAAGAAACAAGATGAAGAAACAGAAGCTGATTTAATGCATACGTCCTTTATACATTAAGCTGTTATAGTCTGTTTGGGATTTTTATTATTTTGAAACAATATGCCACAAAATGTAAGTGCTCCACAATTATTTTTTTTTTGCATGCATCTTGTTTGTATTATGTGTCAGGAGCCTGAAGATGAAGAAGTATGGCCTTAGAATTCAAGAAACATATGTAAGCAAATATTTTGAAAAATACTTCCTGTCAGCTCGGTCTGAGGAAAGTAGATATACAGCACATGTCAAAAACTCCTTTGTTTTTTTCATTGAATGGCTGCAGAGTGAAGCAAAATCATGCATCGATTTAATTGTAATCTTTCATGTGTCATATTTTAGAAAGATACATGGGCAAAATGTGTGGTGACCAAGAGGAAGTCCCTCTAGTTAGTGACATTTGAAGTTATTTTTACAGCTCAGATGAAAGTGTGGATTTCGGTTGCATGGGAAGTAGCATGGAGACAAAGTACCTGGTAGCACGTGCTGGCTGGGACAGGGGCTTTCTGGGACAGTTCCTCTTCTTACAGTCACTCTTCCCTGTTTCTGTTCACAACTCCTCCGGAGCCTTGTACTCAAGCTGCAGTGGGCTGCCAAGGAGAGGTTGTTCCTCTCCTGGTCTTTACTTTTCTTCAGTCCCTGTCAGCCATTTAACTTCACCACTTTTTTTTTTATCCTCAAGGAGAGAGCAAGTCTTTGTATCGATGCAGTAGCTGCCAACTGGAGATCAAACTAATTCTAGCTGCAGTTATTTTTAACATTGTAACATAACAATCCATTATGCTCCAAATAGGTGGGGTTACTGAAAGCTTTATTTCACGCTCTTGTGTACAGGCAAACTGACGGGAAGCAGATGTTCCCTTAGTGTACTCTGAAGTTAGGCCAGGCACAGTAAGCGAAACTTCCTTACAGGTACTTGGGTCTGAGTTAACAAGAAAAGCAAATGCAGAAATAAAGGATTTGTCTGTTATTACTTATTTATTTTTGGCCTCGGTTTTGTTTTTTTTCTTAACTGGAGTAATTTCTGTTCCCTTCAGCAAGGCATCCTGTCAAAACTAGTTGAGTTCTTTAGAAGCTGGTTTCCTCTTCCACAATATAAGAAAAATGATGACCTACTTCACCGACTGGTAGGTGATAATTTTTTTTTCCATATCCTTTCCTAATCCACAACTCTTCCTCTCCTCTGTACTCCATCTTTGGTCTGTGTTGTTGGTTTCTGCTCTTAAGAATTTTACTTATTCTTCAGATAATATTGATTCTGGTTTTCAGAGTTACTGTGCCAGGCAAACTGGACACACAGGAACAGGAAAAATATCAGTAGCCAGGTTGAAGATGTAACAAAATCTGGAAGAGAAATTTAAATAAAATGTGTGAGAAAGAGTTTTTTGAAAGCTGAAAGGAATTAACCTATAGTGTTGCTACCCCATTTGGTGGAAGGCAGTGTGGAGACACTGACTGAGAAAGACCTGATCTTGCAGCTTAGTGCCTTGCAGACACAGCTCAAGACAGAAGTCTCTAGAGCTCCACCTGAATATTGCATCAGCCTCTGTTTCAGCTTGTTAGCTCAAACACTGCAGTGTAGCTGTACTACCCCTGGACCCATCCTGGCCTGTTTGTTTCTGCACTGCTGTCCACAGTGCTCCTGTGTTTGGGAAAAGCAAAGCAAACTAAGTCACCTCCATTACACTGCTTCAGAACAGTGTTAAACATTGAGAACAGACAACATCCGTGTAACAGTCTGGATGTAGGGAGAGGCAAGAACAGTTCTCTGTACTACCTGTGTGCTCTTATCTCAGCTATTCAGAAGTAGTTAGGGTGTCCATCTGCCTCACCAGAAGTTGTATTCTTCTACTCCTGGAGCATGCAGGAACTTTTAGGACCTGTGTGGGGTAGGCCTAAAGGGTGATAGTTGTACCCCAGATAGTTAAAAATAGTTTTATGCTGCCTTTACACCTGTTCTCTGCAGCATCACTTTCTAGCCAGTTCAGTCTCTAGCCTGGGCTTGTCTGAGATCTGCTTTAACTTGCACCCAGCTGCTTCAGGTTCCTAGTCTGGCTTGCAAGGTCAGATTAGTCAGACTGTTCCAGAATCTAAAAGAATTCTTATTTATTTTTTTTCTACTATGATGTAGGGATGATGTCTTCAAATGTAGCTTCAAAACAAAATGTTGAGCAACATGAGAAGTTAAGGGGTTCCATTTCTCAGAGGATTCTGCCGAGTCCAATTGCTCTCTCTCCCTTATCTCAAGAGGACAAAATTTCCTCTGAAACCTCTCATTAATGACCTTTGGTTGTCTTTTTTTCTTCCTCCTTCTTCTGCTATGAATCAAAGGTATTATCTTCACAGCTTTCTTTAGCCTTGCTTTCTTGATGTGGAGGCACTACCAAAGAATATGGTAAACGTGTTTCTCCTACTGCATGCTACAGTAGGGTACTGAAATGTCACAGGCTGCGTCAGAGGAGGGCAGAGTTTCCTCTTGCACACAGTCCTGAAACAAGTGTTGTCCATTAAAAGTAGAATGCAAGTTATCACAAGTGACATCAATGTATGGGATTAAACTTTTGACTAGCTATTTTATGGTTTCATAAATAATCTCATTCTGGCAATGACAGAACTAAACAGATTTTGTACTGTGAAATGTCATACTTCTGTTAATGCTCCTATTAGAGGGTTTTCAGAAATACTCTCTTTTTCCTCCTGTAATCCAGCTAGATGCAAAGATGCACGTGTTCAGTGTTTGTTGGGTTTTGTTATGACATTCTTAACTTGAAGTGGTTTGTAATTATAGTTTGGTGCAGTATGCAAATTAAAAATTCAGGGGGCTTCTCTAATGGAAATTTGTCTTCAAGACCTGTGTATTTGTCTTGAAGAACTATAGCTGTGGGGGAAGAAAATAGCAAATGCTTATCATGACATCAAATCCACAAGTAAGTAACTCCCTGAAGTTTGCCTGGATTTTAGCAAGTGTGAGGTCTTCAGAGTCCCACCCACACTGTTTTATGTTTGGATCAAGTTCCCTTAGGAAAGGCACAGAATCCTGCAGGAAAGGACTTCACTGCCTTGGCTTGGGACTTGAGTCCAGTTCATTGACCCTACCCTAAGTGTCCACCAGTGACTTTTGGTTGGCTAATTTGCAATATCTCTCTAATTTTTGTTTGTTAATGACCTAAATTATGTCATGACATTTAAAAAAACCAAGTGTTTGTTGTCTTATTAATGATCTTCTAATAGATACAGTATCTCTCTGATTCTTACGGAAATATATTGGCAAAATCTGTGGCATGTTTCCAGGTATTGTTACTATCTAGGTCAGATCACAAAGTCAGCACGATGCATCCTGCAAGTCTGAACTGTTAGGTAGTATGCAAGTTTTTAAATTTAAGCAAGTTCAATAAAAATGAAGTCGCTACTTGGGATATATCCGAAAGATTCCTGTAGTCTTTGAGAACAGATTGTTGTCAGTAAAGTGCAGAGTGTTTTCCTTGTTCTGCTAACTTAATTTAAAGAATTTGCATATTCTTTACTAATACCTGTTTTTTCTCCTGCCTGTTTGTGGCAAGGATGTTGGATTTCGATTTGACACGCTCCGTACCATCCTGCAACAGGAAGTTCTGCTGCAGGAGGATGTGGAACTGATTGAGTTCCTTGACCCCAGTATCCTGTCTGCAGGGCAGTGTAAGCAACAGGAAAACCAACAGCTTCCAACGCTACGCTCCCTAGCAACTCCTAATATTTGGTATTGTACAGAGAATATCTATGACTATATTCACTGAGAAACAAGCAAAAAATATATTGTGTGTTCTTTATATAAAATGCAGCAATAAAGTAGCTACTTTTTTTCTCAGATCTTTAAGTCTTTGGTCCACTAGTCTCAAAATTTTTGCATAAGCATGTTTCTTTCCTCAGGCATTTTATTGAAAGAGTGTGTTTTAATATGAGATAGCTACATGAACATGAATGGATACTTCCAAACCCTAACATGTGCTACAAGGAAGAACTAACATGGTTGATCAATTCATGAATTTCTAAAGCTATACAATGGTGATTTTGATAAATGAGATATGATTGTGAAGACTGAATAGAAAAGTGTTTTCTTTGCTGTGGTCTTCATAAAATATATTGGGGGAGTGCACAATTAATTTTCAGATGTAGAATACCAGAAGAACAGGCTTAATAATATTTAAATAAGATGCATTCGTGTCAGCAGAAGCTGGTGAAATTCACCCTAGAATGCTGAAGGAGCTAGCTGCAGCAGTGTCTGAACAGCTACCACCTGTATTTGAAAAATAACAAGGATGGTGGTGTTCTCACAGAGGGACTTGCTCAGAAATGGACAGGAATCAGTAGATAAAAATATCTCATAACACAGCCCAGTGCTATGTTTTCATATATAAGTTAGGAAAATAGATAAAACTATTATAAAGCCACAGCAGATTAAAAAGTTGTAATTATGTCATTTTTGATGCTCTCTGTCAAACAAGAGAACTTTTCTACCAGATTTTTCCAGTGGTTTGTCCTGGTCCCAACACTATTCATTGTTTCTTTAACTGTTCGGGTGATAAAGTACACGTACAAAATTTGTGAATATTGCTCAGCTTACAGGTGACACCAAGTTTGTAAGTGTTTTGGCAGAATGGAGTTCAGAAATAGCTTGGAGAAATGTCTTGAGGTCAATAGAAAAGTCAATAAAAAATCTAATGCTACACTTGGGAAGTAAAAATCAAAATCACAAACACAAAGTGGTAAGTAATTGGGTAGTCAGTACGACTTCAGAAAATGATCTGCACATCATTGCAGAGCATAAATTGAATGCATCAACAAATTACTCAAAAAAACAGCAAATCTCATCATGCCGTCCTTGTTATATGCAGGACACAGGTGTTTACTCTTCTGTTTCCCTAAGCCTTGTATTAGACTACAGCAACTGGTTTTGGATGCCACACTTGGAGAGGCATGGGTAATTTAGACATGGTCCTGAGCAGAACAGGCAGAGTAATGAGTTTAGAGAATGTAAGCTTTCAAAACATTAGAGTGTGCTAGAATTGTTTGGCCAAAATGGAGAAAATTGAGGTGTCATGAAACAGTGTTATGATGTGTAGAAGGTAGTTAATAAGAAGATGGTGATCAGTCATTGTTCATTCTGTTCAGAAAAGGGAAGGATAAGAGGAAAAATAATGTGGTTGATTTGCCAATGATTCAGACTGGTCTTGGGGGGAAATTTTTTGAATGCTAAGGACACTTATGAGTTGGAATAGCTACCTGAGTGGGTTGTGGAGTCTCCATTTTCTTTTTCAGTCTGTCCATAATGATCTGGATTAACCAGAAACTGAAAATGGGCAAAGTGAGCTCTTAAATCTCTTCCAGACCTTCATTGTTGTGATTCATTTTGTGCGTGTGTGTGTGTGTGTTTGTGTGTTTTTAATGTACCAAGGAAGTTATAGACTGTGTGTCTGTCCTTTCTAAAGCTAATTACATATCTGGAATATTTTAACTGAAACTTGTCTGTAGCCCTGAAGAGTTAAGACTTATAAAGCTTGTTGAAATAACTGTCCAGAAAATAGAAACCCAGAGATCATGTCTTATTTTAGAAACGGAAAAATATTCCTTGTGAATACTTCTAAAACCAAATAGAGGATATGCAGTGAATATTTTTGTTTCAAAAATTTTGAAAAATTAAAATTGTGTACCTTGAAGCCTATGTTCCATCCAGCTCTGTGGAGACTGTCATAATTTTACAATACTGCAACTATAATACTATATATGAAACAAAGTATTTTCTAGCAGTTACTGATTTTTGTTTAATTTTTCTAGATGAAAATAACAACTTTATAATAGAGTTTTTAAAATTTTCTTGAGAAATAGCTGAACTGAGATATTAGTAACTCTGTTCTTCAAAGATTTCAAAAGCTGTCAAATTATTTAAAATTATTATTCAGGCCACCATTATAAAAATGTGTTAAAAACTAGTGGTATGTTGGTGTCCAAGTTAAATGAGTCGGAATCTGGAAAAAAATAAAGCTGACATTACTTGAGGGTTTTGTTACCAAAAGAAACATGCCCTTCCCTACTGTACTCTTGAACCTGGAAGTACAGATATTCCAGTGCCTACCCACCCTGGCTTATAATGCTGAGTAGACAGGTTTTTTCATTTTCTGTTTTCTGTTTTGTTTGGTTTTTTTTCAAAGTCATATGTGTAAGAGAAACTGACCTTTCAAAATAATACATCATTTGTTTACTCGTGCCATAAAAAAGCTGGGTAAACATTTCCTTAGAGTGTACTGATCAAGTTATGTCATGTTTGCAAACATGTAAATCTGCCACTAGGAGTAGTTTTCTCTGTTTACAGCTCCCTTCAGGACCTACATAAAGGCCCTGCAATAAGATGTCAAATGTAACCTAAAGCTTCATGATTTTCCCACTGGTTTGACCTCAGGAGTCTGTGGTTGATGATACTTTCTCTGCCTGCAGGGATGTCTCGCTGTTGCTTGCTTTTGTGAGTGCACTGCTTATGCTTCCTTCGTGGTGGAAGGAATCGTTGTGGCTGCTGTGGGGACCAGTTCTGCTTGTCTACGCAGTCTTTCGTGTGTGGGGTACATGGAGGACAGCCAAGCTGCAAATGTCCCTGCGAAAATACTGTATCCAGCTGGAAGAAACAGTGGCGAATAGCCGAGCATTTACTAATCTCGTGAGGAAAGCTCTACGACTCATTCAAGAGACTGAAGTAATTTCCAGAGGATTTACCCTGTGAGTCTGTATTTCACTTTATTTAATACACAGACCCATTCAAGCCAGATGCCTTCTAATATTGTCTTGTTACATTGTCTCCCATAACAAGTGACATTACTGAAAAACTTAGTACTTAAAGCTTTTTATTTACATAAAATAGTATGATTACCATTCATAATAAAAGTATGAATCTTAATAACTCAGTGTTAAAACCCTGCATCCTGAAGGAGAATTAAGTCTCACAAATCTCATATGCCTTTGAAATCTCCTGCTTGGCTAGCGATTAAATACATGAAGAAATGGATTTTGAACCAATTTAGTTAACTATTTTGGGGGGTCATTTAGAGGATTGTTTCAGGATTTTTTGTATCTTATATTACTAAATCTATGTAAATAAACCAACCTGCAAGTAATCACTAGTATTTTAGAAAACAAGATGACATGAAAACCATTCTATTTTTAACAAAGTAAAATCTGAAATAGCAAGAACACAGCAATCAGCAAAGACATCAAAAGTAATTTCCCACCTCAAAAAAGTTTACTATACTTTTTTTTTCTTGCATACAATTGTTGAGATATCTAGAATCTTAAATTCTCATCCACTTAAGGGGTATGAAAGTGTTCCTGGTTATTTAACTCTTGTAGCTATTTGGTAATTTTTGCTTATTTGCTATATGAAAGGACATCAGAACATGTGCAGTGTGTGCAATGATCCCAAAGCCAACAGGCCCACCCCTTCTGTGCACTCTCATTGCCTTGTGTGCTTTTCTCTCGTAACAACCTATGGTTAGTTATGTACCTGTGACAGTTAGACTGAAGGTTAAAGGAGGTGGGAAATGCCAACAACTAAAATCCAGTTGACTTTTTCCTAAAAATAATAAAAAATTTCCCTACGTGCACCAAGAAATTGTTTGTTCATGCCAGACCAACTATTCTGTGCTCAGGCACATGTTTTTACATGCAAGCTTGAAACTGTAGACTTAACATTTTGAATTAATTTTCTAGCTTCAGATACCTTCAATATGCTTCATTGAAGAAATGTTTCATTCTCCCTTTGGAACGCATAAGCATGTCTTCAATCTGCCTAGCTATGTGTTTTGTTTTGGGTTTTTTGCTGAAGAAGCAGTTAGTTAAGCAATAGTCTTATCTTTGCAAACGGGTTCTTAAAAGAAATTATTGTTAGGGCTTGTCCAAATTACAGATGAGAAAAACATTTGGATTTTTTCCTAAGTTTAAGCAAATGAACTTGTGGTCAATGTCTAAATTGCTCGTGCCTTGTTCTTTTACTACATATCTTAGATAACAGATTAGCAAAAACCAGACTGGTCTTTAAGCTGATGCTTGATCTAATAGCCTCTTTACTTAAAACTTTGGCAAGCTTTTCAAAAGACCCTGGAGTATGGATGGAGTGGGAGAAGTCTGACTGAGCCAGCGTCCTCATTGGAACAGTTGTCCAGTCTGAAAAAGTCAGTGCTGTACAGGTTTTGGTTTGGTTTAACGTGAAGGAAGTTCTGACTCCAGAGTGTCCATTTATGCATCCACATATGCAAGAGATGCTGCTGCACAGAGCACCGTGGAATTCGTTGCTTGAGATAGCATTTCACGTACGATCCAAAAAACTAGCTACTCTTTTTTTCCTCCAGAATTTTGCTACAATAAACCTTAACAGAACAAAGTTTAGAATGTTCTTCTGTATTAACCTCATCAAAGCCTTAATACTTTCTCAGAAAGAGTCATGTGGCAATAGAAATGGTTGCATCTGAAAGCTAATGAATATCTTCTTCTGTCATTTTACATCCTTGAAGGAATGGGACTTCAACCAGGTAGCACAGCACCCTGTTCAATGCTGCTCTTTTAATGTACTGCTAGCTCAGCGTAGTTTGGACTTTCCATTAACCACGTTGTGAATGGAAGCATGCTGAGGCTGACATTTAAATAGTACTGAGTTCAGATTTTGGCTAGCTGTACTTAGCTAAACTCTGATATTGCCAGCTCAGGTCTGCAGCTTTGACCTGAAGTCCCTTACGTTCCACTGTGGTTTTTTTCTCCCCATTGCACCATCCATTGCTATGTTCTCATTGGCTAATTTACATACGCTTTGAAACATCTATGGCTTTGCTTTATTCTACCCTATTTGCCCCTTCTTAATTGATATTTGGCTGTCTCTGTAAATGCTAAATGATTCTCGATGAGGTTTTGGTCAGTTGTCGACCGGTTCACTGGTTTACTACTGTGTGGTAGTGACTGCTTAACCAATTCAAGCATAATTTTGCCTTCATTCCCCTCCCACCCAAAAAAACCCACAGCAGCCACTTAGAAAAGGAACTAAGAACCCTGTCAGGCCTCTCTTATATTAGTTGCTCTCCAAGGCAACTGGATATTCTGATTTCAGAATGGCCTTCAGAAGTGTTTATCAGTGCTGTTGGCATTTCTGGTATGTCTGTGTGATACAAGCTCTGCAAAGCAGAGATGGCCTAGACCTCACCACAGTAGTCTGGATTACAGAAGTTGCGTAGCTGAGGTAGGGCAGTGCTCTACTCAGACAGAATGTCAGTGTTTCTGTCTAATTGCTTCATCTGCAATTAGACAAATAAAGCCTGATCATGGGCTGCAGCCTGGAATTTCCAGTGGGTAATGAAAGTATGGCCATTGTCTTGCACATTAGAAAATGAAAACTGTAGGAATACATAATGAAAGACTGCAGCAATAAGAAGTAAGTGGTTATTCCCTTGTCTGTCACTGAAATAATTAGCTTTTCTCCAAAATGTTCCCTTTCTACTATATTTTAAACTAGAATCAGGCCTCTGAGCACATATTGGTGTATATAGCATCTTTATAGAACTGTTTTCATGTTGGACTGCAGTAACAAGTTTTTATTAGTGTGTCTATACAAGTCTGTTAAAAGTTGAGTCCCTATTTAAAATTTGGCTTGTGAGATTAGTGGAGAAATAAGTCACTGTTCTTCACAAGTAAAATGGATTTGAAGCAGTAGGAAAGAGGAAATTCACCATTAACCTTTTTTTCTTCTTGCTATTTGTGCCTGATATGCAAAGCTGATAATGTTTTGTAAGTCCAATTGAAATATATAGAAGATAAACGGAACATTAGGAAGTTAGGGATATGGCATGCCTAGTACATAGACATTTACATCAAGTTATAGTAGTTTAAGATTACTGGAATAAAGAATTCTTTTGTAAGAAAACCCACTGAAAAAAGCCTTCGCAGAAGGAAAGCAAATTGTTTTGCAGAATACTGGCAGTACATGTGGTGCACGAGTTGTGCTATGTTCTGTATAGGAGCTGGAAATGCTTATATCGCTGCAGCAGAACATAGATCTGTCTTTTTTTGCAGTGGAAGAATTTTGCTCCTTTTCTTTGAGCCTGCTTCTGACAATTCACCCAGGGCCTGAGCCTACAAACTGATGTGAGAGTTTATCCGTAAACACTTCCAGTAGTTACCTTCAGAAGCTAGGGAAAAATTAGAGGTTGGCATGTATTACATTACATGCTGTGTTCCCCAGTGAAACACATGGCAAGACTAGCTTTTTAAATTTACGTTTAGAAATGTGAACTAATACAGTTTGGTTTTATTTTATTCAGATTTTAAAGTACTTTATGAGATGTTATGTAAACTATTTTAATATCGCACATAATTTAATATAGTACACAGATATTTTAATATGGTTTATCAGCTAGCATATTCAATATATTGCAGTATTTGGCATGAATCTCCTTGTGTTAATCATATTTAACATACTGATATGGGTCCAGCCTTACTCACTGGGTGGGCTGCATTGCTTTTCATATTTGACAGTGAAGGCGATAAGCTATTTCCCCTCCCGGTCAATGTGCTGCATGGTCCAGCTAAGCACATGCAGTGGGACTGACATTTTTCCAGCAAGGTCACATCTGCTGGCTTAGTCAGCTCTTCAGTCAGATGGGCTACAGAAATAGTTTCCAATGCAGCAACCCACCTCAGTCTTGCCAGGTACCCTGTATGATTTTCCCTTTTAAGTGACTGTGGATATGAAATCACCTCCTCGCCATGCCCTGGGAAAGGTGTGAGCAGAAGCAGGCTTCCAGTTCCCAAACAATTCATCAGAATTAATTGTCCTGTTGTCCACACTACATCCATTTCTGAGTTGATTCTTGTGAAAACAATCCCAGCAAGTAGAGTGCACCTAGGCTATTTTCAGTGTCTCAGTCATAGGCTTGGCATCGGACTGCATACGAATCAATATAACTGGATATTAATCTTTTTTTCCTTTTCTACAGCTTAATGTTACACAGACATGTTTAACATTCACCCAGTTCACAATTCAGTTCATTTCCAGATGAGGCAATTTCTTACTAAGGCCATTCTGGAGTATATTCTAATAGGCAAATGTCACCATTTCTTTTAAATGGTATATTCAAATGAATATGTAGACATTTTCAAATATGCTTGTATAGTTGCATACATTTCATGTGTTTACCTGTCAGACTCCCACAAACACAGCTGTCATTCATTGCATGGTTGATAATATCTTAAGTTGCCACTCAAATACTATTTATGTTGACCTAGAGAAGATTCTGCGTGGAGGAGATTGAAAGAGTATAGTGTTTTGCGTGAAAACCAATATGTAGTAGCATATTTTTTCTGCAAAAATTGTTTAAAGAACAAATTTGCATACAAAGAAGTATATGTTGAATATCTGTGTGTTAAAGCTTACAGTGGGCTGGTGATAGTTTTGTATCAGAGATAATGTTATGGCCTGTATACCTTTAGTGTATCATCTTGGAAAACTTTGGAGAAAACAAATGTCCTCAGGAGTTTTGCTGTGTCTCAGATGAGAATAGAATCAGGCTGTCTACTGAGGAATCCTGACTGTTTATCTAAACTTTTCATTAAATATATCATTGATACTATGGAATTTAAAAAAAAATTTTTTTTTGCCCTCATAGTTATTGAGTGGTTTGAAAAAGTTTTCTGTGTAATGAAGTAAGAAATCTGATGTACTGTCTTTTAAAAATACTTTAGGACATCTGTACAGTTGTATCACATTTTACTTTTCAAGTTTGCTTGACAGGGTCAGTGCCGCTTGCCCATTTAATAAAGCTGGACAGCATCCTAGTCAGCATCTTATTGGTCTCCGGAAAGCCGTTTATCGATCTGTCAGAGCCAACTTTCGAGCTTCAAGACTGGCTACTCTATACATGCTGAAAAAATATCCTTTTTTTGTAAAAATCCAGGAGTTCAGATATTCCATGTTACCTACTTGTAATTGTGCCAATGTTTAGAGTTAACATGTCTAGAAACATACAATATCTAATTACATAGCTAAACAAGATAAAGGAAGCACGGTAAATGGGGACTTATGTTTGATTTGGAACATTCTTTAAAATTTTGTCGTCTTATGTGCTGTGCAGTGTGAGATAAGATTCTGTGCACTGAAAACATTGTCCCATTACTGACACCCATGCCTTTGGTATAACTACCAATAAAGTGTTTCAGAGTACTTTGGGATTTTGTTTTAGAATTCTTCTTTGTCATCTCTTTCCCTTGCTCTAAAATACCCTCTCCTCTGAACAATATGGCCTTTCATATTCAAAGGTAAGTTGATTTCATGTTTCAGACAAGCTAGATGAAACTGCTTATATTAGTCAAAGGCACATTTAAGAGCGAGTAATTCCTACTGTGAATCAAAGCAGAACACTATTCAGATTTCATTTTGTGAAGTATCATCTTTATTTCTTTGGTGAAGTGTATATTTTCTTTAATGGCATTAGCACGTCAATATTTTTTTCTATGTGTATTTTGCTTATTGTACTATATAGCAAATAACAATGTCTTCACCCTCTATTATAGCAAAAAATAAAACAGATGTTCCTGATCTGAAAAAATGCATGCAGGGAAAGAAAAGCTGTTGGTAATGTGAGTGTTGAAAATCTGACATGACAAATTACTTTTTTTTGTCTTCCTAGAACATAGTGTTTGACTAATATATTTTGCCTGGCAAATGGATAGATATATTGAGTGATGGTGGTGTGTACACACACAGAGGCATACACAAAGCTATGAGTGCATGCGTTCACTTTGAAGGAAATGAGTATTTGTTTGCAAAATAATTTCTTGTGTAGGGATATGGATCCTCATTCTGGGCCTAAGGCTTCACTTTTAGCTCTGAGGAATAAGGTGTATCTGCTATGTAAAGAAAGGAAATAATACTCTGACTGGTTCAGGCATATTGATGAGAGCAGCTGATACCTACCTTGGAAATAATCAATAATCAGTTCTAAGAACATAGGGAGAGATCTGAACATGGGATCAGTTAACATGGCCTTCCCAAATATCCTCCAGCATGAAGAAAGGAAGTCGAGCAGTGGTTACGACAGCTGTGTAGATTGTTGCTGTGTCTGGGGAGGTTAGAGGTTCAAGGAACATTGGTGAGTATTAGACTGTCCACCAGTTTTGTAACTACTAAATTTAAGAATGGTTTTTAAACTAAGGAAGATCAGAGAAAAAAGTCTTCTGTTTACTTGAGGTAATTTAACATTTTGATCTGTCTTTGGAAGATATGTAGGGTGGAAGTTCCATTATACCAAATTATCATGCAGATATCACAGTAGTAAGGGTCAGCAGAAATGGCCCAAAATTTATTGAAGTTGTGTTTGTGTAGGTTCTTGACAAATGGAAAGAGAAGCATTACATCTGTGTGGAGCATAGTGGCAAAAACAGTGGCAGCATGTGAGCTGAAATGCAGGCTGGGCCCACTCGGCAGTGCATGAAAATGGAAAGCAAGGGATTTAAATGTAAGGAAGTCGAGTAAAGGATTCTTCCTCTCCACCAAGATAATAAAGAACGGATTTAAGGTAGTTCCAGGTTGCCTTAGTTTGAATTTTTCCCTACATACTGTGAGTGCCTGAAAATGTTACGTGTATTATATGAGCATTGATGGCAAGGAGCATCTTTCAAATAGATTCCACTGCCTTCTACAGTTAAATAGTACTCTTATGCTGGAGGGGCCAAAGATTCCTTCATGTCAAAAGTATTCACAGCTGCCATTCGTGACAACTTTAAGGCCCTTGTCTGTCATCAGATTGTTAGCACAAATGTGGCCTACAGCAAGGAGAAAGAGGAACTGGAGAGATTAAATAGAGGAGTGAGGTGATAAATTGAAGGGACAGAATGTTGATAGATTAAAGTAAAGGAACTTCCGTCCAAAGTCTGTAAATGAGATCCCAATTCTGACTTTTACAGTTATTTTTTGTAAGCTCTGCTTTGTGCAAAATCAGAAGATATTCGCAACTTTAACTCCACCATGTTACTGCAGTATGGACTAATGAATTACTATTTGAAATTTGCTTTTTCTGAGTGTTGTGAAAGACATGAATCCAGTAGTACTATTAGTGATTTACACTGGCAACAGCAGAACAAAATGCTTTGTTAAGAGAAAAATAATATTAGAGAAACATTCCAGATATTTAATATTTTTATTAATATCACAAGTGACATACAAAACCCCTCAAATCCTATTTTTCCTTGATAGTCATAATACTACTTAAATAAACATTCTTTCTTTTACTGGATATTGCTTGGTATCTTTGTAGCAGTGCAGATGTATCCCTGTATTTGAGAGAGTGGAAAATGGAACAATTTTCAGTAGTAATTTAATATGTGAAACACCTCCTACTCTCAAGAACAACACAATTTTAATCTTTCCAGCCAAATAGTTCCATTTTAACCAATGGCTGTTCATTCTGTAGGGTCTTTTTTCTCTTTAAGAAAGAAGGAAATAGTGGTTCCTTAAGAGTTGAACAAATATGTAGGACAGGCACTGCTTTGAACCATGGAGTGGGCATTGCATGGAAATATTTATGTTTGTATAGATGGGAAATAAATTTCCATATTACAGTTTGCTTTCTGTGGTTGGCAGTATTCAGTTGATACTGCCACATGTGTATGATAGTTGTCATTCAACAACAGTGGTGAGCCTATGTCTCCAGAGATCCTTTCTGTGTGATGTCCAGTTATCAAAGTAAGGTCCTAGTCTGTTACTAGGCTTCCTGGGTGGTATACTCAGTACGGAAGGATGATAATGAGAGGTATGCCCTATTTTCTTTCATCCTTGTGTTTCTTAAAATGGACCTGGAAAACTGAGACTGCAATTCACAATGCAGTGAAGATAATTGTTACCTTAAAGCTATGGTAAATATGCCTTAAACTGGGACAGGTCTATTATTACATATAATGATTAAAGTAATATACAAAATGGTATTAAATTTACTAATGTAGTAAAAGGTACACTTTGATTCCAGTTAAGCTTTCATTTTAAAAAATCTTACATATTCAGAACTTACTAGAAATATCTGTGGCAGAATTATTTTTCAAGCTTACTATGTCGGAATATCCCTTTCGAAGATAATTTGCAACAAGATCAGTTTACACATTTCTGGCTTCGTCAGGGCTGATAATTTTCTCTACTTTGAAAATATGCATTTCTATGTGCTTAATAAAATCAGCCAAACAGCCTTTGATAGGAACTGTTTTCTAAGACAGGTTGCATGTTGGTAATGTTAAGTCAAATAAGTGTTCAGAAATAAGCAAAACCTATTTCAATGGGGCAATTTTTTCCAGAAAAAGTCATTTCAGTGCATGATGTTGTACAGACATACGTTCAACCTAAGTTCTACTCTGAATTTTCATACTTACATTGTTTTAAATCTAGACCTTTAAAACTATACAGTTAAATACACAAATGTTTAATCTTAAAAACATTTATAGATTTGTATCTCACTTTGTCAACAAATGCGAACGGCAAAGCTTATTGTTGCTTTATTTTATACTGCCTTCAGAGATTTTTTTGTTTGTCATCTTAAGTAGGTTGCTAAACATATACTATAATATATTTGATTATTTCTGAGATAAGCATCAAATTTGTATTTTGAATCAGATATTTTGGGTTAAGTATTTAGGATTGTGCGCAGACCAGTCACTACTAGCTTAACAAATCTCTGCACTGTGCTCCCTTGAATTGTGTAATACCTCAGACAATACTTCAGTCAACGTACTAGTTGCTTAATAGTTTTATACTTAAGAGCCTTGTGGGTTCTGCGTCATGGGAATCTATGGTTTATTCAGATTTAATTGTATGCAAGCTGGATGGAGGAAATTTTGTAGCTCGTGTTGCTGGATGATGTTAATAGTCTCATCCTCAGCTGGTGCAAGATGGTGTGATACTTCATTTCCATTGAACTCTATTGATAGGCAGGACCTGGGGTTTGGACCATATAAACTCAAGCAACTTTAATTTTGTTGTAAATATAAAGTGTCAATCTCTGATGGGATGGCATAGTGTTATAAAAACAGACATGGGATAGCAGTATTTTAAACTGAATGCTATCTTACCCCACTATGGTGGAATGGATATAAAATGTATTCTGTGTATTTGAGAGAAATTCATGTATGTCCAGACTGCTTTTTATGGTGTTCCTGCTGTTGGAAATGTCTTGTTGCAGGAAAAGAACAAGAAGGAATATAATTAGTCTCTGAGATAACAGGTTGTGAGGGGTTTTGACGTGAATTTCAATCTCTGACAGTTACTGTCCTCATCCCATGTGCTCCATCTGCTGGGCATACTGTCAGGTTAACTTAACACTGTGTTTATGTGAGGCAGCAGCTGGTGGCAACAATATATTGTGTTTCTGAGTGATTTGCATTGCAGGATTTTGTCTGCATTCCTGCTTCTGAACAACACTCTTCTTTCTTCCTGGACTTAGGGGGAAAAATAGGGAGAAATGTAGCTGGTTGTTTAGAGCCTGGACACTTAGTGTAGCTGTTTCCTGGGGCACAGAAATTTGATTTTATGCAATGTATTTCTACTCAAGTGGTAAATTTTTTCTTGAGCAAATAATTATTACAAGTTTAATCCTATGAGGATTTAGCAGTTGGAAAAATTGGGAGTGAAAGCGGGTGGAACTTGTAGCTTCCCCAGAAAACACATTGGTTGGACAGGAGACAGGTGTTTCTAACGGGCTTTATGTGCCCCAAGAGATGAGAGTGTTCGGTTTGTACATCAAAATATAAATGAAAAAAACATAGTTTAAATTAAGGCCTTATTCTCATGAATTATTCAAAAATATTTTTATTATGTATTTCTGTGGAACAAATGTGTTTATGATCATAAGTTGTAAGTTTCTGTTTTAAAGCAAATGTTACTATTTTGTGTCTGGGTAACTATCCAAAATGTGTAGGAATCCTGAACTGTTCCTCCTCCTCCTTCCCTAGCATGAAGTTAGCCTAAAATTAGCCCTATTTTAAAATAAATGCTGCCTAGTCTATGAATTATATTTATCTGTCTTCTGATATCACTTACATTGTGCTTGCTTCCTACTTTTTAGGCATTTCTGAGGACTGAAAGTACATTTTCATATTCAGAATTTAAGTGTGCTGAATAGTGTCACCACTTTTCCTGCCAAAATCATGATGGCTTTACAGCGATGTAATCAATAAACTTAATGGTATGACAATGGGGAGCTCCTGTTCTTCACCCTATCTGTCAATGAGCTGTTACTGTAGAGATCTCTGAGCGATCCCTCCACAGGCAGAACTCACAGGCTACCTTTGAAACTTAAAATTGCACAAGAGTTGTTCTCCTCTTTCTTCTGTTAAATGTATGGTTTCTGGTTTAAGATTGACATGAGTTACTTCTTGGAAACTTAATCTGTAAAGATAAGATCTTTTCTTCAATTGAAAGGGATGCAAGGATTTTTCATCAATCTGTTTTGTTTCTTTTTATGTGTTTGTATTTAGACCTAGGTGTTTTGTCAATGTCTTATCTTTCATCCTTCTAAGAGCCTTAAAACTTGTGCTGTGAATAAGGATTGCAAAATGTTCAATTAAACAGGATTCAGGTGGATTTGTGTGGAATGTATGTGCTTTCATAGAAATTGCAAGAAATAAGAAACCTTATTAGGTATTTTTTCCTTTTCTGTGTGTTTAGTGCAAAAGTTGCTTTGTTAACCACCTTAACTCCAGCTAAACTTACCCATTGAACTCAGAGAGTGACAACGTGACCAGCTACATTTGTGTAGTCCCCTTCAAGGAGCTGGGTCTGGGACTGAGTGAAGAGCAGGTGTCTGAAGAGGAGGCACACAATCTCACTGACGGCTTCAGCTTGCCTGCGCTCAAGGTAACCTCTCTTAGGAGGACATACACATCATGAAAATCTCTTTCAGTTGTCATGAAGCCTGGTGACTCATATATGCTAGCTTGTAGTAACATGGTCAACTGAGGGAGAGATGTAATCAGCCTCATATCATGGGTTTCTACATTTATTGGCATTTAGGTTATTCTTTTTGCATGTAGTTGAAGAGAAGTTGCACAATACAACATCAGGATTTTTTTCTGCAGATTATGTAAATTCAAGTCAATGTTTTATGATCGGCTTGATCAATCTTCTTTCTAGGCATGTTTTTTCACGTTCTGATTTCACTTGATCCCAGCTGAATAAAATAACTTCCAGATTTCTACTTACATCTTTTTTAGCTAATCTCTTGACTTAAATAAAAAGAGAGACATCTAAAGATACAAATTAGTTGTAATTGTCAAAGGGAATAGCTGCATTTAGTTACACTGAGGAGTAGAAATCATAAGCTTGGACCCCTGCTGCCATGAGCCAATGTTGTTCTTTGATCTTTGAAAAGCATTTAACTGAACAGAAGACAAACATATAATGGCCTTTTTATCTATTTTGTTTTGAGATGTTAACTATTTTTAATTTGCATGAGTCAATGTTTGCAATTGGAAAGAAGATCTAATTTTAATGCAAGCCTTTTACACTCTAGTGGTTCTCTGCTGAGGCAGTTCCCTTTTAACATTTTTTTAATGGAAAATTCCATTATTATGTGACTTCTTTGTTTTTAGGGGGTTGGCTCTCATTGCATTTTATTCACTTAATTCCTAGACTTCTTTTGTTCTGGCATTAAATGTTACCAGTAATAGCGATTGCTAAGCTTTGTGGCTTTGTCTAATTAGTTGTAAGCTAAGAGCTACATCAGTCGTAAGCTTTTGGGATTTTTTTCTTGCCTTTTCATTAGCTGAAGTTCTAATTGCAACCATGCAAACCCACTTATTTACCCTCTTCTTTTTAAGCACAAGAAGCCAGTCAGAGGTGCCAGACTTGTAAGCTAAGTCTTTGTTTACCTGCAATTTACAGTAATTTAGCTGAAATCTGTTTTAGTTAAATGGGTTGGGAAGCTTTCCGGGTACAGTTTAGCTCACAAAGAGTAAATCCCAGTTTACCTTTACTGGTAACAGACAGTGATGTAGGCTGGGTGTGGTGTAGTTGAACCAAACTAAGTTAACATAAATCAATCCTAAACAGATTCTTGCGCAGGTAATAAAATAGATATACTACGATAACCTCAGGACATATTTGTGTTGCAAATTTATATGGATTTATATGGAGTCCTCTTCAGGTTTTTTTTATTTGAGAGGACTTGTCTTTATATTAAAATGCAGGTAGAATACAGATGTGTATCCAGATCAGGCTAATATTTTAATTTTCATTCAAGCCCGTGTCTAGGCCATATGACAAATGTAGGTTGTGTCTTTGGGCTACCTTGTCCTTGAACTAGACCAATTTAAAGAGTGAAAACTTTTGGCTTAAGAAAAAATACTGATTCAAGCTGAGGAGAGACAGTTGGATGTTTTGGGTGAAGTTTAATTGTCAATAAAAATCACCAGTAGTCATTGACAGAACAAGCTATTTGCAACCCTGAATACATTTGGAATTTCCTTTTTTTCTCATTTTTGTGCTTTTTTTCAGGTAGGTTTTGGATTATTATTTTCAATTCCTGACGTTCACTACATTTGTGTGCTACTTCTTCACTGCTTTTGCCTTATGTCTGGAGGAAGGGATTGGTCTTCTTTTGTGTTTATTATAGCATGAGCTCTTGACTTTCTGTCCAGGGCACCACATCTTCAGGGACACTTGGGTGATTGCTAGCCATTTGCTTGCACTAATCCAAATCACGGTCTTGCATATGTGCCCCAAATTAATTTCATATCATTTTGTGTTCTTTCTTCTCATGACCATCTTTTGTAAATCAAGAATTTTTTTTCTTTTGGAATATTTTATCAGTTTGCATCCAAATAGTTTGTATATACCTTTGGGTATATCATACAACATCTCTCTGAAGGCATTGAATTTTTTTGTGTTACTATTCTGAATGTCTTGCTCTTGATTGTACAGTGGGAAAAACTGCTACTTGTTCATAGTAGTATAGTTCATTCTTACAAATCCTAGAGATCAAAAATCTCAGAACAAGTAAATTGTTAGTCCTATTCTGTAGCTGAGGGGGGCAGAAAAAACCATGATGAGTAATTACTTTGTCTTCCTTGGTCTGGAATGCTCAGGAACAGATTCAGACTATACCTCGTACTCACCTACAGTTGATCCCTTTTAATAAGGACCAGTATTGCAGAGAAAAGTGTCATAACCTTCCCCCATTTCATTTTAGAGGTATAAGATGCTACTGTTCTGTTGTGGTCTACTGAGCCAACCATCTTCTCTAAACTAAGAAAGCAGTTCTTTTCATTTCATTGGAAGTTCTCAAGAAATCAAAAATGTGGGTGTCCTTACTCCTTGATTGACTGGCCTCTTTTGTACCATTTATAACATTGTGAGTTAATTCATTTCTTACAAGCCTTTCCCTCCTTAGTGGCATTGAAGACACTTCTCCCTTTGGCTGAAAAAAAACCCCATTAAATTGGCAGCTCAGCTTTCTTCAGATGTAGAATGTTTTTTTATTGAAGTACAGTGCAATTAGACTCGCATTTCAAGGTTGGGTGTGGGGCAGTGCAGTAGTTAGTAGATCACAGAAATGATAGCTTGGTGTTATAAAGGAAAAAATGTCTTTTCTGCCACTGGAATTTTGGCAGTCCTTTATGAGCTGTAGGGTGTGTGAAGATTATAGCAAATAATGAGACAGCCTAATGAGAATATAAGTTTTTAGGCCTCTGACAATCTTTTCAGCATAATTGCATATAATATCCTTCACTGAAGTATTAACAGTTACCTAAAGTTCACAAGATCTGAACATCACATGGTCTGGGATACCCTTCAAAAACGTTCAGCACATTTTTGCAGTTTTTTCAGAGTTCCTGTGGCTGGCTGAGGAATGTTTTCCCCTGGTGTATCTGTACATTTACTTTGGTGGCTGGCTGTCTTCCCAGGTGTACACAAATAACCCTGCCCTGCTTTGCAGGTCCTCTTTCAGCTCTGGGTAGGACAGAGTTCAGAATTCTTCAGGAGGCTGGTGCTGCTCCTCTCCCCAGCCAACACATCCCCCAAGTCCTTGATCTCCCCTGATCGGCTGCCTCATCATATCTTGTCTGATGTAACTCAAGGCCTACCTCATACACATGCTGCCTGCTTAGAGGAGCTTAAACGAAGCTATGAGTTTTATCGGTACTTTGAAACTCAGCATCAGTCGGGTTTTGAACGGCCAACCAGAACAAAGCAGAAGTCAAGAGAGCTGAACAGTCTTCAGACAGCAGTACGCAGCTTGCAGCTTCATCTCAAGGCACTGCTCAATGAGTAAGTTTACACATGAATTAAGAGAATATGCCTGTAGAAAGAAGGCTTCAGATTGGAGTTCTTTGGGTTGTCAGCTTCTATCCCAGATTAAAAACAAAAAAAGGCAGATACGTATTGTCATTGCAATCATAGGCATAACTTCACATAATATGTGGTCAAAGGTCCTTGTTTCAGTATGGGATCTGATATTGTTTCCTGGTTATTCTTTAAGTATCTGGTGAAAATTAAAAGCTAAGCAGTTCATTAAGATCTCGCAAACTCTGAAAATGTACTTGTCTTTCATTGATTTTGCAGCATACCAAGTGCTTTATAAGAAAGTTCAGCTCATAGTAACTACTTAGTAAATATTTTTAAGGATTCATCGCTGTCTTGGTGAAATAGTTGAAATTGTCTTACTCCTTTAATCTTACATATATATGAATTACTGTAATGAATGCAGGTGAGCAATGTATCTTGGTGTGGAAAAAAGGATGTAATTTGTAAAATTTTGGGGCATCTTGGAGGAGCTGGCTGAATTCGATTCTTAAAACTTGCAAATAACAGGCTATTAAAGGCTGTTAACTTGGAGGAATGGTGAAGTCAGTTATGTATTATTACTTATTTCTGTTCATCTCCTCACCACTTAGGGTAATAATTCTTGAGGATGAACTTGAAAAACTTGTTAGTACTAAGGAGACACCTGAGTTGACAACAGAAGCCCATCAGGTTCTGGAACAAAAACTGAAGTTTATTCAGCCTCATATGCAGGCAAGCAACAGCTGCTGGGAAGAAGCCATTTCTCAGGTGGAAAAAATGAGTGGAAAAAACCCAGATAAAAAAGGTAAATACACTTGGGATACACTTTAGAGATGGAATGGTCAAATGGATCAAAGAGTGTTTAGCCCATGTATCAAAATTTTTGCTGAAGAAGGACTTACAACCATACACTTTGAAAAATCATATACATATGTCTAACTTTTTCATTGTGATGACCTTGAAGCTTTTGTTTCAGCAAAAAAATGTAAACATGTTAACTCAGTCTGTTAGACCTGTGGATTCAATTGTTACATTTCCAGGTATAGACTGACAGTGGTTTTTTGCCTTTGGCTGGTGAATCACATGTGAAGATTTCGATGAATCATCCCTGAGATTTTAATTTATTTACTGCATAAAAATTACATAGTTAATTGAAATTACAATAGCATGGTCATGAAACTTTCTTGACAATGACATTTTCTGAAACATTTTAAATTGTAGAGGATGTATTGAGCATATAATACCCATTTACGTGCTCTGTCAGACAGAATGAGCTAGTGTTCTGTGTGCTTAAAAGTCATACTGAGCAGCATATATGAACGTTTTGCCTCTCTCCTTAGTGACCTGTACTGCCTGTGCTGTTCTCCTTGTGAATCCTAGCTACATAATCCTAGCTTACATAATGGAAGTGAACTTCGGCTCTCCTGACATGGAGTTGAACCTATAATTTCTAATCGGTCTCTCTTCCAGGAGCTTTTTTACTGTCCTAGCAAGGCATAGCCCAGCATCTGAAAAATGCTGGTAATGGAGACTGCATTAGGAAAAGTATGACTTGGGGTATGAGCAAGTTACCTACAGAAATCCAAACTTGTAGTGGGCTAAGCTCTTAATGATATACAGGTGGGATATGCAGTAGGAGGATTAATATTGCTGTGGGCCTAGAGGTGTGCAAGCTGAGCTTGTTCATGCGTACATCAGAAGTGGGAGCACTGGGAGGCCTAATGCAGGCTCCGTGCAGGTCTGGACATGGTATAACCACATTTTTGTGTACTTTGCCTGGCAGTCTAGTCATAAAACTTCTCTCTTATTGCTGCATAAAACAACCTATGAGGATATTTGATGTAGTCAGATATATTTGCATGTGCTAACTTCTTGTGTTTTGATGATGCCTCCACAATCAGCAGTTCCCTGATCTTTTTTTCCCCTTCCCTTAAATGTTCTTTCTAGACTGTACGCCATAGTATTTTTAGTTATTTTGGGTTTATTTTTACTTTGTGTATAAATTTCACAGCAGGCACTTTTATTATAACTTGCTTCCTTTTAAAGTTCAGTACAAAAATAACCTAGTGTGTGATCTAGAAGGGAGTGATTGCGTGGGAAATAAAAAATAAAAAAATCCTTCACTTTCACTTTTGCCCGGTGACTTTCCTGGAAATGTGCTGGGGTTGAATCTGTACTTTGCAACAAGTTTACTGAATTACTCTACAAGACCTACTTTTAAATTATGTTAGTAATTGAAAACTATTTTTATCTGGCTATATTTGACTTTCCTGATGTATTTCTAAGCGATTCAGCTTCTGTGAGTTGACCTTTTCAAGCTGTGTATGAAATCAAGTCTAATTCTTCTGCTGTCTTTCTACAAATCTTAACAGCTAGCCTGTTGGTCATAATTATGTAAATTACTTCATTAAAATGTCTTCGTTTTTTTCCAATGCTTCCTGAAAACTCTTTGGAAGAAGATACGTTCCTGCTGAAATGATATAGCAGCTAAGCACATCTTTCTTTTGTCTTTATGCACTATTATTCAAAACCAAATGGGTCGTTTGACAAGAGCTGTAGCAAGAACCCCATGGTAGCAGAACATTGTGTCTAAGCGGATGCCCAGTGCTTCTGCTTCAGTAGATGTTTAGTTCAACTGACTAGATCAACCAGTAGAGTAATGGGAATACTATTTTCAATGTCAGTTATGAACGCTGTTGAAGAGGGAGCTGTTTCTGATGGCTTAGACCCAATTTTGAGAGGAAATACTTCATTATATAAAAGCTGTATAGATTTGTTAAGTATTTTTAGTGATATCTCATAATTGTTTTTACTATTTAAACAAAATAAGTGTTTTTTGCTTCTTCATCTATAAATGCAAAATATGTCCCATATATAAATTTACTGTTTGCTTGGATTTTGTTCTTACCATATTTATATACTGAGCAAAAATGTATCTTTTCTTGTCCTTGGTTCTTACCGCTCTCAGCACAGGAAAGTTTACTTCCATGAGAAGTAGAAGGAGTTGCAGCAAAGGGCCTGTGTTGCTGCACGGAGAGGAAGAAATTGAGAAATTGCTCCATCCATCTCCATCCAGCATCAGAATGCTGTTGTTGAACGAGGAGCTAAAAGTTTCCAACCACTGAAGAACTGTTTTGAACTGTGGTCTGTCCTACTTGTGGCATCTTACATAGCTGCCTATTGTTTCTTTTCAGAGCAGTTTTGCATATCTTTAGTTGTTTTCTATATAAACAGATGGATCTCCTTCAGCAAGCCCTGCATGCTGCTTGCCCTGGATCATTCTGTGTCAAAGCAGGTTTCTCACAGCTACAATAAAGAGTTTGTTGTGTCAAACTCTGTCAAAGGAAGCCTTTAACTGATTAAACATTTATACACTCGCATCAGTGTTTCATGGGTGATGTTAGCCAAACAACTCCTGTTTGGCTTCTTTGTTGACAGAACTTGGTGTATTTCTAGAACCAGTGCCCGTTAGTCACTGATCCTGTCAGATACAGAACAGAGCCTGAGAGCAAGTGGGCCTGTAGCACCTTGAGGGGAATTCACCTCTACTTAAATTCATTTGGCAATGATAGATATCACTGATTTATGTGTTGATCTTCTCTCACTTCCAACATGAGTTGATTCTAGACTTTCAGCCATCTTCTCTTTACTCTTTCACATTTTTTCATCACTGATAAAACTAATTTACCACTTAAGGCCTCAATAATTTAAGCATGTAGTAACCTGATTCTAATTTTACAGAATGGAGTACCTTTTATGGCTGGTTACAGTGTTGTTTTAATTATCTTTGAAATACTACCCCCCAAACCTTTTAAATTTCATCCTTTTTCCTTTTAAACTGTCTCTATCTTTGTAAATGTATTCAACTTTTTTAGACATTTATTAGACTAAGGCCACAGTAAGCTGGTGGATCTTGCAGTCCTTTGATTCATTAGAGAGGAACTAAAACAGCAGTAGTTCTGGTTAAACACTGTGAATTCATGATCTTGAAGCATATCCTTAGCAATGGTATCATCCCATATAGGCAGCAAACAGAGCAGCCTATACATATCAGAGCAACTGGTTTACTCCTCTGATTTGGGAAGGCAAGCTTTTAATTAGTGAATTTCATGTACTCTTCCAAATTTGTCTTCAGACCTTCAGAAGCGTATTTCTATTGTTGCTGTTATTATTATTCTTAAAATGTTTTTATTGCAAAGCAGAGTTATGCAATGGACATATGCAGTGGCTTCATATTTATAAAATAAACATCTCTGACAATTTTCCACTTCAAATTTCACTACATGCTTCACTTTCCTTTTTAACTTTAGATACTTCTGGAATGTCAAATCTTTAGCTCAGCCCAGGCAACTAGGGAATTACATACTTTCCTTGTTTACAAAAGCAGGTAACTGCACACTAAAATTGTCATTTATGTGAACTGCCTACCTTCAGAATACCATCTCTAAGTATTTAATGTATAGATTAGAAACTGAAAAAATGCATAGGTTGGGCTTGGCAAGGTCATCTAGCCCATTTCCCTTCTCCAGGGTAAATTAGTGCTTGTGAGTAAATGTTGCTTACCTGTTCCTAAAACCCTCTCTTCAGAGACATTTTACAGTATTTCCAGGCATCTGTTCCAGCACTTAGCTCTATTACCAGTAGAAAGTTATTACTGAATATAAATATCTCTTGCTGCAATTTAAAAGCAGTACTTTTGATCCACCCACAATGGAAAGTC
This sequence comes from Aegotheles bennettii, assembly GCA_013398125.1. Taxonomy (NCBI): domain Eukaryota; kingdom Metazoa; phylum Chordata; class Aves; order Caprimulgiformes; family Aegothelidae; genus Aegotheles; species Aegotheles bennettii. The sequence goes on along the minus strand of VZRW01003480.1, from coordinate 83,710 downwards.
ATTTCTTCTTTATAGCTCTTCCATTTTTGAAGATAGCTAATATATTTGTTTCTCTGCATGACTTTGTATCCTTCAACTCTTCCCTAACAGCTGTACTTTATTTAGTCCTCTGATAATTTCCACTGTTTTCCTCTAGACTTTCTCTAGTAGGTCCACAATATTATTGAATGAAGGAGCCACAGACTGGGCACTGTGTTCCATTCACAGCCTGTTCAGTGCTAGAGAAGAAATGTAATTTCAAGCGTTTAACAGTCAGTGCTGCTGTTTATGTGTGCTAGTATGTAGTCTGGCTTTTTGCTTGCAGCAGGATGTAGTTGACTACTAGGCTCCTCACATCTTTTTCTCAGTGGTGCTGCTCGGTCAGCTGTCATATATTTGTGCATTTCACTATTCCAAAGCACTAAAATTTGCAGCCGCTGTCACCAAACTGCTGTAGTTGAAATCCAATTCTTCCTGGGCTTTATCTCTGATGTTCCAGTATTATTTTTTATTCTAATTGTGCCCTTCAGTATCCTTGCAGGTTATCCCAATGGCAGCCGATTTAATGAGCTTAAACAGTTTTTGTTCGCCCATTGGAAATATTAAAGAGTATTGGATCCTCACTCAATATATTGTTCCTGTCTGAAAATGGTAACTACACTGTGATTATCCAAGAGACTGTTTTATGCACCTAATAGCAACTTCTCCTGGGCTATGCATTTTGCTTATGAGTATGTTGTGACACCAGTCAAAAGCCATACTGAAAACAAAATGCAGGCTGTCTTTGACTTCTTTCTATTCATAAGACCTGTTATTGCATTGGAAAATGAAATTGGAGTTATTTAACATCTTCTATTCTCAACAAACTCACACTGGCTATCACTTATCTCCTTGCTACCTTCCAAACAGCTTCCTGTAAATTTTGCTTGATTATTTCTTCCAGTATTTTCCAATAATTTGAGGCTGATGTGCCTCTAATTTTACTATTTTACTTCTATTTTTAAACTTGGGCACCAAGACTCTTTTCTGGTTTTACCAGTTTTTCTTGTCATCTGCAGGTTTCAAAGTCTGTAAAATTTTTCAGATTAGTTAGTTCAAGTATTTCAAGAGGAGTTTCATCAGATGCAGCTCATATCAAAATAGCTAAGTTATTTAAGTACTCTCTAACACAGTGTTTCAATGCATCCTAACCAGCCTTCTCACCATTTTTTTCATGTGCGCCAGTCCTGTGTAATGAAAATGCTGGACCCTGCCCGAGTGACTCAAAAACATCATTCAACACTCAATCTTTTTCTTTTTTTTTTAAAATCCCTTTTCTTCTTTCCTCCCTAAAGGCAAACTTGAAGTTTCCTCTGACAACCTACAGCGTACTACGGTACCTTTAACACAGCCTGCCATATACATAGAAAACAAAGATCCAATCCCTGAAGAGCAGGTAAAAAAAATAGGACCATTTGAAATAATAACTGGGGCTTGTTTGCTGTATCCATTCCTTTTTCAGTGGCTTGTCTTGCCAAGGCAGGTCAAGTAAGTAGCCATTTCATAATTGGACTTACAGAAAAAAAATATGTATATTCCTTTTGCTGTTCCATGGGGAGGTATTTCCCATGCTGGAGAACAGAGCGCTAGCATTCACTTCTTCTCATATATATCATTAGAAATAAGTGACAAAAGGAGAGCAGCAACACAAGTCAGAGTAATACAGAAAAAAATGTGAATTGCTAAAAGGCAGTGTATAACATAGAGTCCTACTTGTGTATGTTAGATGAACTGACACAGCTGCAAAAGGGACAAGCTCCTGAACAAACCAGCCTGTCTTCAGCTTGAATAATCTCTTCATTTTCTGATACGTCAAACGAACTGACACTGAACAGTTTTGTGTTGTTTGGGGAACTTGTGTGTGATGGTTGGCCTGCCTTGAAGACAGGCTGGCCTCTTCCATCCCAGAACTGAGTGGCAGATGCATTCTGAAAGCAGATTGAACACCCATGCTCTGCTCTGTCCCTCCCTCGCCTTCTCCCAAGCCTACCCCACGTGTATTCTTTCTAGATTTTTTCCATATCAAAGAGCTGGGACTAATAACTTTACTGGCTGTCTGTTATAAATGGGGCTCTGTGTTTCATGCTTTTAAGCCAATTTAGTTGAAATTGGAGGAGGAATTTGCTATTTTCAATATCCTCTTAATAAGAATTTACGTAAGTTAAATTAGCAAGGTGCCTGACTGAGGAGGAATTGCTTAAGGTGTAAATTAAAACAATAAAAAAGAAGCGCACGCTGGCATTGCTTATTTCCAACTGTAATTATGGGGAAATGGACTCCCATTTTCAAGGTATATCACTTGATCATACTTGTATATGAAAGTAAATCTTAGATGACTGCAGTAATGTTAACTTTCAATGAGTGGACTTGCTCCGAAATTATGCAAATATAACTCTGCTCAAACAGGGCTCCGTCCTGTTACTGTGGTTGGCTTGTGTTGACATCATTTATCATGCATCACATTGTAGGACAGGATCTACACTGACAGTGAAGATCAAGATTTTTTTTCTTTCTTTCTTTCTTTAGGAATTGGAAGCATATGTTGATTATTCCGATACGGAGAATGAATACAAAAGGGAAGATTTTTACTGCTTTTCCCAGGAAGAAAGAGAGAGACAAGAACGAGAGAGACAGGAATCTAAGAGGGTATTACAAGAATTGAAATCTGTACTGGGATGTAAAGCTTCAGAAATAGAAAGGCAGAAATGGAAACAGCTGCTATTCAGTGACCGTGGTAAGCATTGCTTTTGAAAATTAATTCCTTTCTAAGAAAGGGTAGGTGTCTGTTTGCCATCAACTTATGACTGTGTTAGAATTCAGACAGTACTTAGCTATAGGAGTGTCTTTGGTAGAGCTGTGTGGCCTTAGTTTGCTATTCTGTCTCCTTCTATTACTTGTAGCAATCATTGTTGCTAGATATTGAAAAGAACTCAGAGAAATGGGAATTTGGGTCTAAACAAAATATTGACCTAAAATATTAAACACACAAAATATTAAGACAGCATAAAGAACTATCAGGCCATAAACCATGCAAACTGAACTGACCTTCTCTCAGGCCTTTCCAGTGAATATGAATTTAAATCAGGGTGCATATATAAGTTACTTTTCAGAATTTAAAGAAACTATCAGAAATTATCCCGGACTTAGAAAAATATATAGGTTGAAGTGAAGAGCTAGACTTTGAAATACTAAAGACTCATAAAACAGTAAGACTGGCTTTTGTTTTCATGAAAGAGTGAGTATGCAGAATATGTTTTCCAAAAAAAACCCAAAAACCCTGACAAGAACTGTTCTTCCAGACTAGCCTTTACTAACTCCAAGGACTGCTGGGTAGCTCCATCCACTTGCACTTGAAGGCAGGAATATGAAAATTTCTTGTCTCAACAAGACAGTCTGTCTCTGTTTCAGCAATAAGACTGGATACAACTTGATTCTTTTCACTTTCTTGAGCTGTTTGATTTATTATCTTTAAAATTGGCAGTATTTTACCTTTTCCTTTTCCCTAATTTCATCCCTTCCTCTTAAAAACAGGAACAGCCCTCTAAAACATTTCATGTTCTATGTTAAGAAAAACAACCCTCAATTCTGGCAACATATCCAAGGATTCTGCCTCTGACAGTGTCTACCAGGAAAAAAGTGGATTGTGTCTTTCAATAATTCAGTGGGAACACACAGTAGTAGACCATACCTATTTATGGGACTGTTCCTTTTGACATCAAACCCACAAAGATATTTGTTCTTCACAACTTTCTTCTTTATGCCCATTTAGCTAACAACTATGGTAAAAGAAATCACTTTGCCATTGGTACTGACTTCTGTTCTAGTTAAGTTTAAAAAAAATAAGACATCAGATTGCATCAGAGTCTGCCCAAGAGCAGGATTTCTGTATTACCTTTCTGGTGCTAGATGCCACACCACACAACTCTTCACATAAATCTCTTCAAGTCTTCCTTTCCTCCCTGCTGAAAGGAGAAGGAAGGAATCCTGCCACCAGTTCAAATCTTGACAGATCTAGTGACTGCTGCAGAAAGAGTTCTTGTCAGGAGAGCTTGCATAAGGTATTTCTTTATCTAGGTTAGCAGCCACTACCTGTCAGCATCAGTATATCCTCAGGCCGTTTGTGGCCGTAGCTGGAAAGAGCCAGCTGACTCCTGTAGTCTTCAGTAACTGTTCACCTGAAAGCCTTTGTGGCTCATGTCGGTTCCTTTCCTTTCCATGTATAGATATTACATTGCTTTAGGATTAGAGATTCAATGGTGGGGAGGGAGGAAAGTGCGATTGATTACGTCCATCCTGTACAAAGCTGGAGAACATGAAGACAGTTCATGGAAGTAATTAATAGTGTCTCCTTTTGGCTCAGAGGTTGTGTGTGTCTAATCTAAAAAATGGATGTGGACCGCAGATGTAAAATTTTCTACTGTTTTTTTTTAGGAATTTCTTTATTATTTCTTCAAAAGAAACACAAGTCAGTGGACCCTGACATATTACTGCTGCAGACTTTAATTACCTATATGCACGGGCCATTCCTTAAAGAAACATTTTTGTGAGCTGTGCTTTCCGTGTTTGTTGCTGGCTTTATCTTGCAGATTTAAACCCAGAAGCGTTCATAGTTTTGTCTCTACTGGCCCAAACCAATGGATGGCTGTGATAGGACACTTCTTCATAACCCTCTTAAATGCTTTTAGAGTACAATCATATTCCAGAAATCCTGTGTTCTCTTAACTTGTGATTATTGTGGAAAAAGATCCTGAAAGATTCAAACACAATTCAAAATCAATGGACCTAGCTAGCAAGCCATTCTGATTTGTTAGCGTTTTTGGTTCGTTGATGGAGGGACAGCTGAGGATTTCAACATAGAATCATAGAATCATAGACTAGTTTGACCTTAAAGATCACCCAGTTCTAACCCTGCTACCATGGGCAGGGACATCTCCCACTAGACCATGTTGCTCCAAGCCCATCCAACCTGGCCTTGAACACTGCCAGGGAGGGAAGAGGCAGCCACAGCTTCTCTGGGCAACCTGTGCCAGTGTCTCACCACCCTCACAGGAAAGAATTTCTTCCTAATATCCAACATAAAAGACACCAGTTCCAAACAAGTTGATATGTCTAAAGAACACAACACGAAGTCAACCAAAGGTGCTAGGCTGGATTCTAGAATTAAAACGCCATCTTAGCAGAGCACCAGGCTGATGCAAGTGTGCCCAGGTCCAACATCATGGTAATACTGCTTACGGTCTGGGCAGGAGGTCATTTATGGGAGTGTCGCTGAGCTTATATTTTTGGTCTTTGGCATCCTGTTGATCCAGTAAAATGGAAGTGCTTTTGAAGACATCTGTGAAGTCGTTAGTGCCTTCGTTTTCATTTGTCTAACATTGTAAAACAACTTTCTTCTGGTGCAAAATCCCTTCTAGCCTTTTTACCAACCCCTCCCTCAAAAGAAGTTCAATCTGTCAATGGTTGCGTTGTACCCAGCTGTTTCCTCTTCCCCCACTTTGTCCCTACAACAGTTCTTATGCAGCTGTTTCTCAGATTTGGAATGCTACACTCTGAAAATTGATGAATTCCACCTTGCTTATTAACTAATCAACTCTGCAAATTGGCCAGCTACCAATCTGAAGTATCTATTTATTTTTTGAGAAATTTTTGGCTTTGGAAGTATTCTTTGAAGGAAGCAGGCAACAAGTTTGCTCCCAAATGATAAGATTACTGTGCATATTCCTGCTCTTCAAGCAAATGGGCAGAAATAAGCAGCAGCATGTTTTTCACAAGATAAGGAAAGAACTACCCAGTTAATAATTGAGATTAATCTGCTGCAGTGCTCCTTTGGTATATAAGGTTTTAAAACGAACAATACAATACAATACAAATTCGAAGCCACAGTCTTTCAGTGTGCTAATGACAGTAATTATCCATGTGGCAACCATAATGATGCACCTGCCTTCAGCTAGCTAAAGTAAATATTACTGAAATAGGATGCAATGGAAAAATCCTAATACCATAAATTTTGCTTCCCGTGAAAAGTTTGTGTATTTCCCAGAGTTATTTTCATCTCTGCTTACAGGGGTAAAGTCAGAATGGAATTAGAAAGGGAAATGCCACTTGGGAATCTGCTGTTGCCGCTCTCATTTATGTTCGTGCTGCTACTCTAATGGAGCTACTGCAGTTTAGGGAATCTGTTACTTGGAAATGGACATTATATCGTTTTCTTATAAAGAGAGTCGTCTGTTCTTCAAGAAGTGATTGTACCGAGTTATACTAACCCCTAACACTGGGAGGAGAGACTTCCTGGCAAGCATCCCGTTGCTGGCAATGGGACTCGCTGCTGCTACTAACTTCAAGAGAGGCTAAATTAAACCACACTTTATTTGTGAGGACACCTTACCTGACTGTATGAATATGTGTTGTATTTATATGTTGTGGTGTATGAGATCAGGTATTGCCTATAAGGACTTTTTCATGTGCCAGCTGTCTTTATTGGATTAGGTAAACTGTTGTTTAAAATGAAGACAGTTCAAATCTGTATACAGTGCATTAGTTTTACTTGGTTTTCACTTTAACGTTGAATGCATCACCTGTGTTTGATGCCAGTTTTAAACATCATCAATTTTGTGCTGTATCTTTACATCACAGTTTTTAAGGACTAGTTACAACAAGTAGCTGTCACATTTCACTTCAGTTTTGTGGTTAGAAAACACTGTTTAAGTTTTGTTTGATTGTGGGTTTTTGTTTCTGTTGTTTTGGGTTTTTTTAAAGCTATTTTGACCCTTACAGTCTTGCGTCTTTTCAGACACAAATAAATTATTTATATAAAGCAGCTTGGTTTTAGTTATCATTTAATTTTTTTCCCCCTTTTTAAGCTGCAGTGAAACCCTTGTCTCCTGCAGAACCACTGAAGCTACTAAATAGTTTGGAATCACATATGAATTCAGATACAGAAAAGCAAGACTACAGCCAAAATTGTGATAAACCTGAAGAAAAAGACTCTAATCCAAAAGTGAATGCTGCTGATAAAAGCAGGACAGAATATTTGCATGAAGATCCTGAGGTGGAGGAAAACAAAGACAGTACTACTGATGAAGGTATTTCTACAGGGGCTGAAGAAAGAATGTGTTATCAGCATGAAGGGGAAGTTGAAGAACTCAAGCCGAGCAATATGGATGGAGTAGAGGTCTCACAGTCTCTCTCTAAGGATGCATTATATTCAAAAATCAAGCATAGGCTGGCCCAGCTTCACAAATCAACAGATTTAAACTTCACATCTGGTCTGGCTGCACAAGTTGCTGCCAGGTCTTTCACTTTTACTACAATGCAAGAAGAGACTTTTATAGATGAGGAGGAGGAGGAGGAGGAGGAGGGGAAGGAGGAGGAGGAGGAGGAAGAGAAGACACAGGAGTGTGAAGACCTTGTGGGGGACTGTGAGAATGAAGATAGAGGCTCTGAAAGTGAAGGAAAAGTATAAGTCTGAGCTGAACTTTGTAAAATCAACAGCGGCAATTTAGTGGAAAAAACTAAGGTGAGGTTTGAAGACAAAAATACTGGATGGAAAAAAAAGAGACCTAAATACAATGAGTCTTGTTCTTTCAGTCTGACACACTAAATAGGATTTCTAAGTATATTGAAAATTTGCAGGTAAGAGAGGTTTAGGCTGCATCCAGGAAATTGTTGGCTGTTGCCTTTTTAAGATCCTAGTGGTGGGTTTTGGAATTTACCTTTGTGTTTTCTGTTTTATTTATTTGTATTATAATGTATTGGGTTTTTTCTAAAAAGAAGGAAAAACAATGTATTGAACTGTAACAGACTCTAGTTTTTGCTTTTTGATTCTGTTGTCATGGTATCAATGTTAGTTCCAACAAAAAAGCCAGGACATTTCTTTTGGAAGAACCTGAACTATTCCCTGTGATCTCCCCCCACCACTTTTGTTTCACTTCTTGTCTGCAGTGTGTTGGCTAAGCCACTGTAGGCATTTGTGATTCTGTGGGTAGTGACGTGGCTCCCAACTAAAATGTAGAATTTTAAATAAAAACTTGAAAGAGCTAGTATTTGATGTGTCCTGAGGCATGGGGCTGAAATAGTATAAAGTTAGTCATGCTTCATATTGAGGTTTATTTAGAATTTTATGAAAGGTTAATAAATGATTTCTAGATGTTGTAAATCATGTTAGACAAATGTGTAGTATACATTAGGAAGAGTTATAAGCACGTTAGTAGAAAGTACTATAGACAGCTAGAAGCTATCTGTTGGTTTGATAATAGATGAGAAGTCAATACCTATTTATTAAAACAACTATTAATTATTTGTTAACCTTTTGTAAATTGAACCTTAATATAATTGTTTTATTTGATATAATGATTGTACATTTTTGTTCATGTCCTGAAGTAATTTTCTGAAAGCAAATTTATCTGAGTGTTTAACAACATAAGAGTGTTTAAGCAGCATACTTGCTTTTTCCTAATGTTCTTTCATTTTTCCTTAGATCACAACTATAACCTGTGTGATTAAGAATCCATGAGAGAACAAGAGTCGTGTAATTTCTAAGGTGTTTCTTGTAACTTAGTTGACACCAAAGTCTGGATGTTTGGTATGAGGTTATGTGGATTGTTTTTTTCTTTGTGGTGGTGTTATGAGGAGCAGCAAACTGATGCTCACTTCACAGAGGAGCTGGTTAATGGCTTCACTTCCTTCTCTTCCTTTTGTTCTCTGACACAAAATGAAGCAAAGGTCTCATGTCTCTGATGGTGACAGAGCTGCCACTTTGTATGGAATACTCTAATTGGACCTGGATACATTTTCAGTCACGAAACATCTCACTAGTTACTTAGGGTATTTATTGCCTCTTGCTGATTCTATAAGAATAAAGAGGTTTTTAGATGCAAGTGGTTTGGAGCAGTATCTTTCCTAGGATGCTGCCGTGGGAAGTAGGGAAGCTAATGAAGGTCAGCAGGTTAGGGTAGAACTCTTGAGCATATGTCAGTAAACAAGTGCTTGCTTTCAACCTCCTTCTCTTCTATCAGTGATTTTGTATGAAAGCTGCTAAAAGCTTTGTATGAAAGCTGCTGGGATTTTTTCCCAGACTGTAAAGAGGTAAATATCAATTGATAGAGAAGGGAGTATGTGACTTACACTGTTCACAATATAATGCCCGTCTTCTCCCTCACACACAGATTTTGGGAAGAGAATGTTTTGCTGTTCTACATTAACCAGTAACACTGACTTCTATGCCCTTAATTTTGCATGACTGGAAGCTGAATAGATGATGTCTTGGGGAACTTGTAAAAGAAAAAAAAATTATTCACATACTGCATTCAGAAGCTAAGCTTCCTCTTAGTGGTAGAGTATATTCTTCTGTAACCTGTAAAGGTTAGGCTAAGGTGATGAAACACTCTTTTATTTTCTCTCTGATAAGCAATTTTTAAATCAAGTCTAGAACAACTGCTTTGGATAAATTTTGTTTGAAGCATTGTCCATGCTTCTGAAAAAGAAGTCTTCCTCATTCGTGACTTCAGATCCTTGAGTTCACAAAGTGCCCAGATATTTTTTGTTCCTTGCTAATTGTTCTGACTGCGTAAATGTATGTTCCATTAATATTTTCCCATGAACTCATCCACTAACATCTCACGATCTAATGTTGTGTATCCCAGAACTGGTGCTCCTGAACTTTTCCCATGGGATCCAAATCTTAGTTTACAACGTGTGTGGCTATGATACCAACTTGGAAAAATCATCATATTTAGGATATGAATTATCACTGTCCTCACTGGATAAAGTCAGTAGTAGCATAAGTGCTTTGCATTGCTACTAAAATAGGTTTCAGATCTCACACTGACAAAGTCCTTATTCCTCTGCTGCAGTCCTTGGCAAAAGACCTGGAGAATCTACTTCGGCAGCACACTTGGGACCTAGTTTTATAATACACTGGTCTTGGTGATGAAGCTGACCTAAGAAACCCTATCCATAATTAGTAGTTAATTTTCACCCATCAGCTGGGTCAGCACAGGTTTTTGTGGCCATGTTATAAACCAGCTCACTGAGTCCACTTGGGTCAAAAATCCACCCTTTTTAGGGGTTATTTTTCACCGTTTTTATTGCAGTGATGCAGTTTACAGCATTTACCTCTGAACAGCTGTATGAGCACATACTATATTGCTGGTGTGAGGCTCAGGATTGCTCACATTTAACATTATTGGCAAAGGCGGTGTACTATGAAATTACAGCCTTGACATTAGACATGGGTATGATCAAAGTATGACTTTTTGGAGCACGCTCTGATCCTACTTTGAACAAACAGATTTTCTACAAGCAATTTAACTGATTTTCATGGTCTTACTTAATGCAGTCTTACAAGATGCACATATGAACACCTGGGCCCACTTGCTTTCTCTGCCTCTCATCACATCTATATATAACAGTCATCAGGTCATTTATTTTAATTTATTTAATATTCCCCCTGCAGAATAATATGGCTAACAGTGTATAGCACATAAAGCATAGCTTCCTTTGATTTGATGACAGGTTCCATCTACATATAAGTAGTCTGTTATAACCCAGATTTCCTCATGATGCCATCATTTGAAGGGACTGTGTGTACATGCTGTGGATTCTTTCAAGAACCTGACCTATTTCTTGGCAATCATGATTTATTGTTGCATTTGAAATATATGAACACACTGAAGTGTGCATTAGCACTAAAGAGTTGTGTTAATATATTGAGCATGTCAAGGTCTGAGTGCTGTCCTGTGTTCTTTGGCTCATTACCCTAGATAGGGATTTTTGTGAAAACAGAACATTTGCTTCTTACAGCTTTGTAACTTCTAAAAACATGTTAATCAGGAAGTCCACAGTAAATAATGGGTTATGCCACAGGACGTCAGCAGCCAAAATTCTTTGCGAAGTGCAGCGCTAACAATAAATGCATTTTCCCTGTTCCATTTCCAATTAGCAGCTCTGTGAAGCTGGAAAGAAACAATTATTATAGGGTTAAATAATTTCTTCTATCCTACCCAGAAGGCACTCCAAAGATGGCATTTGCTTCTTAGGTTGGATTGAAATCTAGTGCTAGATGTTTTATGTCACTTAACTTTACAGCTAAAGATTTACATAAAGGCTTAGATGGGGGCAAAGATCTGTGGTAAAAAGATTACTTGTCCCTTTTTTAGGTGTGTGTCTTCGTGACAGAAACGAAACTAGTGTAATGGAAGCAAATTTTGAGAATTACAGATAATCACGAATCTTTCAAATGGAGTCAAATGTGCCTGCATCAACTAATAAGCAAGATTCACAAACATGAAGGCTTCAGCTATCAGATGCAGTAATGAGACAGTTTTACTCCTGAAAGGATTACTAGGCATCACTGAATCTTGCACTTAGTTATCGAAATACAAGATGAAATCTGGTAGAGTAGCCAGTTTTACTGAGATTTCAGACTGTGTCTTGAGCACACCTATCTACCTGTGTGTGATCCAACTGTTTGTTTACAGGGTTGGAAATTTTATGTGTATCTGAAGTGCAGAATTTGCAAATGTCTTGTTAATTTCTTTGCTAGTAAAAAATCCCCAACCTAAATAGTGTTTAGAGTTGTTGGCCCACACTGAATTTTGTAATCTTATAGTCTTGTAGTCTTTGTTCAATCCCATGTTTGGTCAGTTATTACTAGTCCCAATGCCAGTAGGTGCTCATCTTCATTACAGTCTCTTGCAAACCAGAAGATTTGTCAATGACGTTTTTTAATTTTCTTTTTCCAACTGAGCAAGCCCACTTCTCTCAGTCCTTCTGTAGAGGTCATGTTTTCCACCTTTTGGTTGCTTTCCTTAGAAAGCTGTCCAGTTTTTGAAGTATAATAAACAAAGTGTGGTGCAGTACTCCAGACGTAACCTCAGCAGTGCTGAGTATGGAGTAATAGTCACCTCCCATAAAACACTGAACCATTCAAATATATTTGAGTCCATATAGGAAAAAAACCTTTTCAGATCTTTTACCCATAGCTATTAGGATGACAAATGAAAATACTTGGTGTGATGGAGGAGAAATATTTATTCACTGTCAGCAGGATTTGTCTGGACAATGTTTTTCTTTGCTAATAAAACAAAAGTTGTTAAACAAAAATCGTCTTCCAACAGCTGCCACCTGGCCTAACACAAACTAAAGATGCCAAACAACACTGGTTTAAATTTCAGCATGACTTTTCAGAGCTGTTCTGATCTCTGATGAATAAGCATGTATCACAAAATATATTATCACACAAGAATATGGGTATCAGAAATCAAACTGAAGGCTTCTGTGGCTAATTTTTAAAATACTTGGAGATGTGCTTTATTCATATTCTCATGATATTTCCTTCCCTTATGTATATGTTTTTATTTCACCACCTTGGATTTTAAATGCCAAAACCACACTTTTGATTTATTTGACTTGGAAATTTGTTCAGTAATCAGATAAGTGGTAATGGTACTGTAACTGTGATAACAAGACATGGTCATAGGTAGGAGTAAAATCTACCTACTGTGAACTTTGCTTTGTAGATGGATACAGTGATATAGTTTGAGTTACAGATCAGTGTGTAACTATTCTCAATATTCTGCCTTGCCTTTCACACTGCCATCTATTGTGTTATTGGCAGGTTTGCCAGAATAAAATTTAACCCAACAGCTTGAATGCTCTGTAAGCCCATTTTACATTTTCTGAATTGAACAAAGGATTCTGAAGAAGCGACTGTAGTTTAGTAGAAGAGGAAAAAGGGGTTGTTTCTCCATTACAAAGTGGCTTATTTTAAAACCATTGAATAGGACCAAAACTTGAATACTTTCACGTGATCAGCATTTTTTTGATCTTTATACCTTCTCAGCTCTAAATCTTGAAGGCCTCACGGACAGTTTGCTTTAAGGGATGCAGTTCTATAGCAGTTTAAACCAATCCGGGTCCAGGCTGCCAAGGCCCTGCCATGACCGTGCAATCTTAGTGCCCCCTTTAGTCTAGCTTTTGTAACCACTCGGTGACTTAGGACATGGATCTGGCTGAAAATGCACCACCACTTTAACTTTCAGCTGGCTCCCTCTACTAATTCATTGTGTGGCTGAAAGAGCACTAGTAGCATCTCAGGGGAGCGGGAGGGAGTACATGCCTGGGTGATGAGCAGGAATGCCATTGCTCAAATTTAAATAAGTTTGAATTAATGTTTACAGGCTGTGAGTTGACATCATTAGCATCTGTACTGAAGTGGGATAAACTTAACTCCGTATGTTGCTTCAATCATCTCTCCGTATTTTCTGTTGATTGAAGATAATGCTACTCATTATTTTTCTCACTCATTTTGACCTCTCGATTTTTTTTATTCTTCAGGCCTAGACTGCCCAAGACCTGTTTGTGTCTTACTCCACAGAGTCTGTAAGAGCTGTTTAATATACTGCCAGTAAAACTGAAATTACCATGCATGTATTTTCTCTTTTCTGCTTACTGTTTTCACGTTTATGGTCCCTGTGATTTCCACGGTCCTCTCCCTTTACCATCACTCTTAAGAGTTTCAGATTTTAAAATAATAGACAAGTTCTTTTTGTGTGTGTTTGTAACACAGCGTGATTCTTCTGTATCTTCAGCATCTGAATGACTAGATCTAGGAATGTATACTGACTGTCCCAATCTACTTGGGAACTGAAACAGAAGGTGGACACCATAATGGGAAGTACTACAGTGAAAACAGAAATAATAATGTGTGGCAGCTCAAATTTATACCACCCTTTTGGTGTATGTTGGCTTTTATAAGTAATTCTGGCTTACTGAAAAACACCAATTGTGTTTTAGAAATAACTACAATTCTAGTACAAGGTCCCAAAATAAGTGTCATTAGTTGGCTTCATTTGTGGTCAAATCTCAGTGTTAGAAGACTGCTTCCTGACCTTCTCTGGCTGCTGGACAAGAACTGAAAATAATCTCAAATTTCCAAATAGAGAGTGACCAATGCTTTCCGTTACTTTGTGCTGTTAAAAAGAGGTCCATTCCTAAATAAACAAAAAGAGAAAAGTCAGTGTTTAGTATCTTCAGTAGTTATTTCTGGCAGAGAATCATGCATTTGATCTCAATAGAAGCACCATAAATGAGGGCTGTTTATAATCTTTGATATCTGTGTTTCAATAATAACAATAATAATAATAATATGCTTTAAATGTATTATGGGATAAAACCAGAATACTATGAATTGTCCTCCAGATCTTTCATCCAAAGCCACAGCTGGTCAAATTTAAACAAGTTCCTGCTGTCTGTTCCTGCACCCCTCGGTATGACATTGGATTCAGAAGTTTTTTAAGTCCGAACATGAGTGTTCACAGACAATCTGCATGCACCTGTGTGCTCAAGATATGCAGAGCTTGTAGAGATCATGGAACAGTGCTGAGTGAAACCTATAAAGGAGCAGGATGCCTCAGAAGGATTTTGGGTTCATTGTCTCTGTCTTGCTGTATTGCAGCATCCATGCCATATGCAAGCAATCCCACTCATAAACTTTTTCTCCTTCTCAGCTTTCCTCTTTGTAGACCATACAAACCACTTATGGAGAGGTTTTTTTGTTTGTTTGTTTGTTCCTCGCCTAGGTTACTATCCTATAATGCACCAGGTAATACATTTCCAACAAAAGCTTAAACATTAGTGGCCATGCTGCAAAGCATGGGGCTTGGGCACACAAGGACTGGAGAAGCTCTTCTGGTTTCACCACTTGTAGGAGGGGTTGTACTGAGGTGATTGACTGTGGGGGTGCTAAGCTAGGCTCAGTGACTCTGCAGAGTCTTTCAAAGCTCCAGTTTTTGCTAGGTCTGTTCTTTCCTCCCTAGGTCTCTTTCTTCCCTCTTAGCAGTTTTCATCTCTTCTCCAGCATTCTGCTGCCAAGTCTTTAGGAACTTGGCCACTTCTTTCCTTCATTTTTGAACCCATTGTCTAAACTTTATGAAATGGCAGGTTGGAGGGAATACACACTGAGGCACTGCTGCCCTCCGATTCCTTCCAAAAGCTCAGAGCATCCACTTCCAGAAATCTCCCTCTTTAATGATCATAAGATGGTAATGTCTCCTTAGCAAAACTGACCCTCGAACAGATGTTCCTCATTACATGAGCTTTACTTGTTCTTCCCAACAGGAAGGTGGCACAGCTATGGCTGAGTCTCTGTTCCCCTAAATAAACTGCTTCTTCCTGCAGTAACATGCTCTCCAGCTGCTATGCCAGTGTGCTTTGGCTCCACAGCTGCGTAGCCTTGAGCTTGGGAAGCTCTGGGATCTAGTAGTTGTGCTTAAACCTTTCCCCACTGTCAAAAAGCATGTGTTTTCAGAACATAACTACTAAATCTCCCCTGAATTGGACCATTTTGATTTTTTTATTGAGTGTCGTTAATGGGTTGTTTCTTAACTTAATTTGAGGGGTTTGTATGACTTTTTTATCTATGTATATATACACACACACTTCATATTGTACGTGTGTATTGCCAGGTATCATATTGAAAACCTTATCTAGCAAAGAGGTTGCACTTTTCTCATATCAAACTTTCCAGTTTAATTCTTGCTATCGAGTGGCAAAAGAACTGAATTCTGTTCTTACCAAGCAGGCTGTGTGGAAATATTTAAAATGCAGGCTGATTTTACACCCTTAATTAAAACAGCTATTTAACCTGGTTTTCTCTTATCAAGACTTTGCACCTGAGCCTGAGTGCCTGTATGCCCATCTGCCCTGTCTTAAACATGTAGAGAAATGCACCTTCCTCAACATTTCCTGCCTGCTAAGTCTCAGCGTTTCCCCAAACAAGGCCTAAGGGCAGCATGGATTGCCAAGGAAACTGGGAAAGAAAAGAACCTTGATAAGCTGCTGTTTAGTTGGTTACTAAATGAGAGCTGAAATATAAGAGGAAATGTTTAGAAGAACAAACTGCAGCAAGAGACTTCTGGTAGGGCTGCAGGGGAAAATCACCTGTGACATGTTATGATGTTCAGAGCTGCAGGGAAGGATCCACAATTTCTCTTCAGTGTGGAGACAGGAAACATTCACCAGACTGGTAGTCTGCAACAGCTCTTAAAAAAAACATCTATTTTATCTACATTTCGTTTCCACAGAAAGTCTCAGTCCCGCTGCGCTGGTGTATCAAGCTGCATCTAAATCAATCTCTGTATCTCTTTAAGTTGTATATGATGTCAGTCTCTTTCCTTACACTGCACTGAAAACTCACATGGTTTGGCTCCACCGGGAGCCCCTTCTGACGCTGCTGTGAGCACAGTTGTTTAGGTCAGCCTCAAACAGGTTTAGCTCAGCATGTCTTTAAAGCAGGTGTGAAGCCTGGCGGCTGGCTGTGCCAAGGCTCCGAGAACTGCAGTTCTGGCTTGAATGTAGGCAGTAGCAGGAAGACATTCCTGGATTCTGCCCTTTCCTTGTGATAGGGTTTCTTGCCTGTGATATTTTGCCAACTCCTTTTGTTTCTCTTTTTCTTACTTTCCCACTGTATCTCCTTCCTTTTTCCCATGGATATGGATCAGGACCTAAAGTATTTTTTTACGTATTTGATGGTGTGCATCACCAAGATTATTTTTAAGCCATTTTAAAAAAAAATTGGCTGGGTTTCCCCAGTTTCAGAAGTAGTTTTCTCAATTATAATGCTAATCACTTGCAAAGTCTTTTCGGTTTCCATTACTTCACAGAATCACAGAATCACAGAATGTTAGGGGTTGAAAGGGACCTTGAAAGATCATCTAGTCCAACCCCCCTGCCAGAGCAGGATGATCTAGAGCAGCATCTGTAGTAAAATTCTGCCTCACTACTGCATGTATCACTTTTTATCCTTATCCTGTATCCCTGACAGCTGCCTGGGTGGTGTGGATGTGACTTATCCATCCTTCAGTTAGTAGTGATTGAATGGAATAGGGAATGCTTTTACAGGGATGCATAAATGCGGTATCAGCACTTTGTTTGATCTTTTATACAGAAGTTTATTTATAATTCCTCTTTCATCCTGAAGATAAAATTAATTTTAAGAATCCTGGCAATACTTTCTGCAGTATACTTTGCTGACTCCTTAGTACAAGCACTTTAGTAATGAACATTGGTTACTCTTGTCTAAATAAGTGATGAGTGAAGAAAGAGTGTTTTTCTGTGTCATACGCTTCCAGCTGCACCTTCCCAGCATCTTTCAGAGACCTGTGTGCTGTGCAGCCACGTGGGCAACTATTAGCACAATCCCTTTCAGCATCACATAAATGGCTTTAGGAAGAGAAAAAAGTGTCAGTTGAGACTGGTAGCAGGTAGACATTTAACCTAGGAACTGGGCTTAGGTGCTCTGCAGGAGATATTTTCTGCTTGTCTAGCTCTATGACTTCTAAGAAACAGACTTTCTCTGTATGCTTTGAAAGTGCCAAAATAGTGGCAGCAGTACAGACTGGCTCCTTTTATATGAAGCTTTAAGGTTCCCTCATAATGCTTAGACTTTATTATCAGAACAAAGGCTGTGTTCTGCTCATGCTGGGAGCTGTGCCTGATGCACACCTCTTCCCATAAACTTTCCCTGTATTGGTTTTAAGGTTAACAGCTGTTGACCGCTCTTCTCACTTAGGTCTGACTCACTCACCTAATTCATATCCCTAGGAAGGAAAGCTTAGAGATGGCTGGGGAAGAAAGGAAATAATTTGATCTTGAAAGGCAAGGGGAAGCTTGGTGAGGCAGGAGTAATTGTTATTATGTATTGAATCTTGTTGCCTAATGGGTGCATATTTTTTGTGCAGTACGAAAGGTCTTGCTTACTCTTTGCTATTTCCAGGTTTGTTTGTTTTCATATGGAATACTGAACAGATCCAATTGCTGCTGTTAGAAGAAGCCTGTCTACCAGGAGGGGTCCGTAATGTTTTCATTTACTTGGAGATTTTTTGTATGCTAAATTGCCTGTGTGTACCATATGCAAATATTCTTCAGGAATTGATACTACCACTTCAGACAGTGAATATTTTCTATGTAAGAACTGTATGTTTCCTATACTGCCAAGAATGTATATATATATATATATGAAGACTTAAGATTGTATCTTTTTGAGCAAGCCTCTTTCTTCAACCATCTGAAACTTTCTTCCTGTTTCTCAAGTTCTCTGCTAATTTATTAGACACTTGTGTTATATTGTGTACTTTTTTGTATCAGCTGTATTGCTGTATTTCTCCTTTCATTAAAACCCGTTCTTCTCATCCTTCAGCAGTACTGCTTCATATTGGAAATACTCACACTGTGTCAGGTAACCTGGTCTAGTGTAGTGGGTCTGGCTGATATGAACCTAGTACCAGCCCTAAAAAGCCAGTCATTCAGATTTCTGTTATACTGTTCTACTGGTCCCACCATGTGATCAGTTTTACTGCATTGAGTTTCCCTAGGGTTATTTTGCACCATAGTCCATACTTAAATAAGATAGTGAAGAAACCTAGAATGGGATACTCATGGCATAAACAAATGGACAAGACACAAAAAATGTACTGAGAGATGAAGTCCGTAATTCTCATGGATGGTTGTTTCTGCTGACATATGCTAAGAAACGTGCGGTCTTTCAGAGGGAAGCAAGTTCTGAGGAGAGGTTTGGAAGAGGAATCTAAAGGCACTTTTTTTCTAGAAATGTGGCCTTCAGCTTCAGTCAGTTCTCTATGCTGTCTCCATGCTTAACTCATCTTCCAGGTAAGTGAAGAGGGAAAAATGAATGCAGGGTAGGAACTGTTTGCTTACTTCCATTAGAGAAACAGCTGATTCAAACAAGAAAATGCCGTCTCCCAAGAAGCCACTCCATGAGCAGATAGAGAAATGATAGTGCTTCTTTTATCCTCCCAGTAAACAGCAAGATTTTCAATGTTTCACTGATGCTAATCCTTCTTTTAGTAGTGCAGGATCTTCCTTGACTTACAGCTGTACTTTCAATAGTAACTGTTCCATGCCATGGTATGCAGGAGGAAAGCGTTCAAAGGTTAACCATTACAGTAGACCCAAGGTGTTGATATAAAGAAAATTAACAGAACATGCACATGCACCTATGTGTTGAGTATTTGGCAGTTTTTGAGGTTGGGAGATCAGCTGGCAAGAAGGGAAATACCAGGAGCACCCGCTCTTGGAGAACCTACTGTTTCACCTGTAATTAGACACTTACTTAAGGATGAAATTAATCACATCTTTAGCACCACCTATATAATGGTAGCAGTATATATGGAAACAGCTATGTCACCTAGCTTTTTTCCTTCAGACTCTTCATCACCTTCATTAACACTGTTTTTGTGCCCCCGGTTGCACCTGCTCATGTGTTCTTCATGTGCGTGAAGAACCCTATGGAATGCCCCAGAGGTAGCATGTAAGAATTTCTTGTCATGGTGCCGTGGTAGCAAGGAGCAGAAACACACATGTAGAATAACCATGCTGGCTCTGACTATATGTGACATCAGTTATACTTAGATTTAGGTTCGGCAAATGCCTGTCTGCGTGACAGCATACATTTGCTTCTAAAGCTGCATTTAGGGATGATGCCACAGTGGGAAATATTTAGGAAGATTCTAGTGTAGAGAAGAACCGGCACAGGGAATTTCACAGGCCCGTGCAGCCTTTCCAGTCACTCAAAGAAGCATTTGCAAAAACACCCAGCCTAAAGCTAATCCATCCTGACTGCAGTCAAGAAAACTTTCCACTGGCTTGGAGGGAAAGTACAGTAAGCCAGTAATTAATGCAGCTGAAAATGCTACTATTAATTACCTGTCATATTTAATCCCTGACTTCTCTACTACTCCAGTAATTGTTTTGTGTACACATGTGAAGTGACAAGCTTTCTTCAGAGAGGACTGGACTACAACTATAATATGTGCGGTTTTCTGCTGCTGCTGTATGTAAGTGAAATACACGGTTTTGTTAAGCTAAAAAGAAATACAAGAAAGGCATAGACTTTCCATGACCTGTCAAAGCTAGTTAAGAGTAGCTCAGCAAAAGACTGCATGCTTCATTTTGGGCTATATCCTGTGTTCTTTGCTGTCACTGCTGTCAACTGCTTCTCAGCTATGAAGAGTAGTTTAATAGATCATCATCACACCCTGCAAGATGTATTGGTTTAATGAACAGTGAAATGCAGTGCCTTTTGCATGCATACCAGGCACTCTGAAGTTCTGCTTTGATTACTGGTTCGCAGCACCACTAAATTACAAATAATGATATGGTTTCCAAAAGCTACGTAATAAACACATTGCAGAAGTTGCAATTATTTCCCCTTTCTGCCTGTCCTTGTTTCTACTTTGGAAACTTCTACAAGAGAGCTAACTCTTGCAGCATATGCTTTAGATCCTGGGAATGTTCCCTCCATGAGCTGTATGCTCAGTATGCAGCTGTGAAGTGTTTGACCATCTGCTGCTATTTCTCCAGCTTACGCTTCTAAAGCTTGCCTGCAACTATTAATTAAATGGAGAAGCTAGTTGCCAGACTAAAGTAATTGGTCCTTTATTTGCAGTTAAATTTTTGTGGATAGTGCCAAAATGTAAATATAACAGGCCACAAAACAAGTTAAGTCTTAGTTGGATGTGCACAAAAGAAATGGGGGATGTGTCCAGAACTTTCACCTCTGTCTTCTTATTTCCTCATTGCCGGTAACTGGCAGGATTGACTCAAAACAATTCTGTAGGTCAGCACTTTGGGTTAGACAGTCCTAACTGCTGAATGGGACAGGAAGGAATATACAAGATGGAGAATTTGTAAACACACCAAAAATGTGCAAATGCTTGGATATGGAGATTGCTGTATTTGCTGTTCTGAGTCACAAGTGCTTTGTATTTAAGAAACAACAAAGAAGCCAAAGGTATCCAAATGAAGTTATTAAAAACCATGATGATGGAAAGCAAAATACCTGAACTTGAAATCCCTTGGAAGACAATAACCCATACGATAATCACTCCTTGTCTTAGCTATTTGTTTTTGAAGGTCTTCAGTTGACTTGCTGTACCCATTGAAAATATAGTTGGCAAAGAGAAGCTTTCCTTGAATGTACATCTGCCAAAGAAAAGAACAAAAAAAAATATGCAGAATTGGCAAAAGCAACCTCTTATTCTAAATGAAGATGATAGGTTGAGAAACAAAAAAGGTTGTTAGGTAGCTCAACTTACACATTTATTATGGCTTACAGATTTCACCTTCCATGACTTTGTTATATAAAATATGTTGTTTCATTTAAGAAAATAAAAAATAAACCTCATATTTTTCTAGTCCCTCCAAGTTTTAAAAACGCAGCACACTGGAGTGTAGAAAACAACATTTTGCATGCTGCTTCATGGACTGCCAAAAACCCACCACCATCCATCCAGATAACATCTCAGTTTAGGTATGGCATAACATGACGTATTTGAAGATGAACACAGACAAATACATTCAGCATAGGAAAAGCCAGTTCTTTGTTTGGGTTTTTTCCTTTGCATATGTTAACTAAATATTTTTCTTTGATTGTTTTGTTTTTTACTAAGGAGTAGAAGTAGAGTTATCTACTTCTAAACTTTTGTAAGTAGCAATGAACTTTCCTGTTTAAATACTGTATCTCATTGGAAACAGTTTCTAGAGAAGAAAAGTGACTAAGGTTATTTGACAAGTGATGATAAACCTATTGGAATTAACTAGGCCTGATGTTCAAAGCCATAAGGATTCAAAATATGGGCAAAATCTGAAACTCTAGCAATTTTTTCTCCCAGGAAAAGTAAACCAGGAGACTAAAGCTAATTCAGAGCTGTTCAGAAAGATCCAGAAACACTTTCCAACTTTTGTTGGAAGTTTTGAACTTGTGTTTGATTCTGAAGTATATTTCATGATGTCTCCATCATTCGAATGTTTCCCAAAGCTGACATCTGTAGATGACTTATCTTACCATGACAACCTCAACAAAACAGATGAGCTAAAAGCCAAATTCTGATTTTTGCTAGAACTTAGAATTGTTAAATAAGTCAGATTAATAATGCACTTTGTAGTAAGATCTCAACAACTGAAAGGAGGTGGCCTTCTCGATTTTTAACTATTTCTATTTCTTTGGTTTTGGATCAGTTTGTTGAGTTGGGCCTTTTGGTTTTAATGTTCCCTGACTCAAAATTGCCAGAGCAACTTCAAGAAAAGAGAAATACTTTTTCAAAATGTTGCCAAGACTGTTCCACACAGATATAACATATGGATAATCTCAGAATTAGGGCTTGGAGAAAAATCTGTTGAAATATTAGATATAAAAAGAATGAAGGTGAGAGCTTTTTCTCAGTCAGTAAAGAAACAGTGACATAGCTGGGCCAGACTCACTGACATGGAGGCCCATGTCATTGTTCTGGCAGTGTAAAGAAGCTTTGTTTAAGTGAAAATTGGCTTCATTGAATTTAAAACTATAAGAATCATTTAAGCTGGTGTACTATCCGAAGATGCTTGTGTTGTGGGATGTTCCCAGTGTTACACAATTGGAAACATTTGGCTTATTTCATGGAAGCTCTCAGCATGCAGGACTCCAAGTTAAGACTCTTTGAATACTTCAGGGTAATGCATATTCAAGTAACAATGGATGCATTCACTAGAAGGAAATCTTCATCTTATGTTCACACCAAAATGTATTCCTCTGTAATGTAACCAGCAATGAACATGATGTAGAACACTGCTTTTGCTTGTGGGTAATTGAGAGGGGGGAAAAAACATTTTATATCATTCATTTGGCAGTTTTAGAGACAAAAGTTATTATGATAGCACTGTCTTACTCAACTCTGAAACACATTTCTTTCAGTCAAGTACCTTGTCTCATTACTGTGAAGAGCTCTATTTACCTGAGTGTGAGACGAGCACTCACAGAAGTGCAGATTTGGAAGTGACAAACAGTTTAATACCTGTTACGCTATGACACAGGTCCTCATTCCTCCATTCCCTTGCTTAAATCCAGTGTTGTGAGCAGTGTCAGCATCATAACAAAGAGAATCCTATAAGTTCGCCTTGGGGTACAGTTTTGAGTGCACGTCAGCAGGTGGAAATGGCAGTAACATTTGGCCTCAGCCACTGATTCTCTGGCTCTATGTACCCCTTTATGTCTGTGTTTTCCCCTCGAGGCAAACTCTTTGCATTGGTTCATTCTGACTTCCCCGACTCTCTCTTAATTTTCCTATTGTCTTTCCAGTTTCTTTGTCATACTTTACTTGTACCTAAGTTTATTTTCCTGCTTCTTTTTTTTTTCCTAATCAATGGCTCGCCTTGCTTCCCATAACCTCCCCTTCCTCATTGTATTTCTCATTACACAGATCCTTCTGATCTGACATCCATCTCTCATACTTCTGCTCTGTTGTCTGTTATCATTCTCCCTCAGTTCTACATGTTCTTTCCTTGCCTATGGTGGGAGCACAGAGAACAAGAGAAGAAACCTTCAGCCACCACCAGCCCAGCTTACTGCCTCTGCTCCGTGTGCCAGGAATCTGTGCTTTGGTCTGGTCACCACTCCCTGGTCTGTTCTAGCCTTTGGCTTTCCCATACAGATAATTTGAATTAGCTTCCTCTTGCTGCTGCAAGCCCTTACATGTTGTGTTGTCCAATTTAAGTGCCTTTCACTGTCACATTGATGAGGAAGCAACACACAACAATCCTCTCATGTTGTTTCTGTTTAACCACTGGCATTGTCTCTTACCAAAATGTGGTGGGGTGCACACCAGTTTTGTTACCTCGTTTAGAGCCCTGACTCTATTTCCTTGTGGCTACTGACGAAAGCTGTAACAGATAGGGAAGGAACCTTTTGCCACTGCAGGATGCTTTGAAAATAACACTGCTATTCTCTGATACATATGTGTTTTGTAATTGTACAAAATGAAGAGGCTGATAGAAGGAGTAGATAAATCTATTCCAAAGATGGTCTGATACATTAATACACAATACATTGAAACTTTTATAGGTGAATGTAAATGAGAAGGCTGCCACTGGCAGTCACCGTTGCTGTCAGAAGAATGTAGCCCTTTCCATTACAATTCACCTGGTTGATTCTGTAATGTTATGACATGGAGGAATTTCATTATTCCTTCCACCACAAGCAATTGATTTGTGCCTTCAAGCATAAAATTCAAGTATGCTTGAAGCTTTGCTTTGCTTGCATAACACATAAATGTCACCAGTCAAATTTTTCTACTGTTTTTCAAATTCCTGTCACTCCCAGAATGGCATTCTGTAGCATGTGACTTTCACAGGCTGGCATTTTATGGCATGACTAAGAATTTTATGGGGTATCATTCTGGCTTGGTTCACTCCTAAAACACCAGGAATTTATAGAATAAGAAGGTTCATTATCAAGCAGCTCTGAAGGTCAACTTTTCTCAGTGCATATAAACTGCCATAGCAAAGCTCTTTTACCCCTAGTGGGGTAAATTTAATCCAGAGTGTTTTAAAACCCAAGTCTTCAGTGAAAGCCAAAAGATAAATTTGGATGGTGGCATTTTGGAGTGGGGGAAGGTTCTTCCTTCTCTCAGAGCTAAACATAGTTCTGGCAAATGGCCTCAGACCGAAATTCTTGAGGGAGTCATAATAAGCAAGCCAGGGCAAAGAGGAATGTTTTTTCTCCCTGACTAATTCTTCCACATAAAAAGGTGAAAGGGCAAAGATGAACTTTAATACCAATGGCATTCTGAACTGCAGAGCAGTGGCATGTCAGAACATTAAAAAAAAAAGTCAAAATAAAAAATGTTTTATTATTGGCAACAGTAGGTTTGTTTTATAAGCATATATATCTTTGTCATGATTCCTTTTAACTTTTGGGAGAAAGGGAACTTTTAGATACTAACCACAGACATTAAGCAATCCACAGTAGGGATTTTGGGAGTTCAGCCCATACTTTTCCCCTTATGTGCCCTTCTGCATCTTTCCAGTTGACTGAAGGAGTAAAATGGGCCTGTCTTCAAGTTATCACAAGTTCTCTTTCTCTGGCTTTTTTGACCGAGACGGTCATTCTTGATGTTAATTTCCTTCTTCCTTCTGTCTAGGAATATTTCATGCAGATAAGCAAACTTTGCATGTTCATATTCTAGGAACAATTCTGTTGATTCCAACTGTCCCTTAGAGAAGCAACCTGACAAATTCATCTGTGTATGTGCACGTGCATTCAGATGTTCAAGTAAAAAGATTTGCTCATGCTAAAGTTCATTTAAATTGAATCACCAGAGTTCAAATACATTTAATGACAGCTTTGTCATCTCTTTGGGTTTTGTTGTGCCACCCTTCTTGGACTGGTAATGTACAGACAAGATGGTTGAGCTGTCCTTTTCATGTTATAGATTACCTGTGCTGATGATGCACATTTAATCATTGTAGGATGTGCAAATGTGAATCTAACCTATTAAATACAAGGTATAACATCTAAGCTCAGCAGTACTGGAGTGTCCAAATGCATATCAACGAGCAAAAATCTGCAGGAAAGCAAGGGGAACGACCAGAGCTTCAGAAAATATGACCTATAAAGAAAGGTTACATAACCTGTGCTTGTTTAGTATACAGAAGTGAAGACTGAGTGTGGGAGTATAGTTATGGGAGACAGAAGAGTCATAAAAATAGGACTTGCTATGGAAAGAAAGAGGGCCGTCTGGTTTCCATGTCTATGATAAACAGAGCAAGAAATAATGGGCTTTAACTACAGGAAGAAAAAATAAATAGGAAAGGCTGTCAAGCAATATGAATATACAGCATTCAGATATATCTTTGTAGGGATATTGTGGCTTCTCTATCACTGCGTTTTTATGAACAGGTTAAGCAGCAAGAATGGAAATCACCTCATCGACAGCTGAATCCCATGGGAGAGAAACAGGCATTTCCAGCATGTGATTCATTTGACCCACTTCCATTATACTTTGGAAGGACATTAATTACTCTGTGGAACTGCTCATTTCCCTTCAGGGGCTGTGAAAGACTCTAGAAAACTGATTCAGGTCTAAAGGTCTGTTTTGTAGATGTCTAAAGATCTGTCAGGACTGTGCTGTCTCTTGTGTCAGTCATGGCACTGAGGTGGTTGATTTTGTACTGGTGAAAATGGTGAGGGTTAGATGACCTCTTGAGGTTGTTTCTAGACTATATAGGAAATGAAGAACTGTCATTGCAGAAGCTGTGCCTAACTAAAGGAATAACTGAGAACAAAAGTTGCCTGTTCAGTAGGATGACAGTAACAAAGATCTGTTATTGTTTGATGGCTGTGTGGCTGAGTAATTTGGAATGAGATAATGAATAATTTAATTGTTAATAAGCAAACAAGTCCATCATTACCACACAATGAACAAATTGGTGTTCTTAGTCAGTAAAAGAAGTCAAGAGTAGAAGAAGAATAGAGACTGACTATCCTGTAAATTCCTTACTACGGCCTTTCCAGAATAGCTTGTGTGAAACAGAAAACTGTACAAACAGTTGCTGGGTGCATTGTTGGGTTCTGTGTATCAATAGAGGATTCCACATCTTGGGCTCATTTCATAAGCATTATTTTTGCTGGAGAAAAGTGACTAAAAACATTGTCATTTTGATTATCTGAAGCAGAAAATTACAGAATAAATTTTGAATTATATTCCCAGAAGACTCCCATTCAGCTCTTGAATCCAGAGAAGTTCAAACTCACTGAATGGCCTGATTTAGCCTAAATTCCTTCCATGCTGTTGATAAGCTGCAGAATCAGCTCAAAGTGTTCAGTCTGTGTCATAAAAAGTGCACTTAAAAAGCTGGCAAGGCTTTAGTCTGCTGCAAGGCAAATGTAATTATAGAACCCAGTCTTCCTTTTAAAAGTTCTGGATCTTGAGATCAGCTGGAATGAAATTGGTGTGATTTTCCTTCACCTTTTTTAGGGCATTACTCTGTTTTTCAAGGAAGAATCACCACGAAAACCTCACCTGTGAAGTTTCTCATACTGAGCTTAGCTTGATTTGCACAACCAGTTATAAAACGTGTACTGCCTCTTATCACTATGCTGTCTCAATATTTTCAACCTGTAGTCATCTGGGAATGGCAATAAAAAAGTCACTAGTAGATTTAATGAAATCTTTGTTACATTTCCCATCTCAAACCTGCATGCACGAATGCTGGCTGGGTATGGGGATGTTTAGGATAGGTTAAGGTCAGGCTGTGGTTTGACTAGACCTTTTCTGGAAATCTTGTGCATATTCACATCTCTGAGGTAAAAAACACAGATTCTTCTGCTCTTCATCCTAGGCTTTACATCTATGCTTGGATGTCTGATTTCTCCACAGACATCTGTTTATAGGTGTGTATGAATTTCACTACTGGCAAATACAGCAGGTGTTACTGAGGGCTAGATTTTTCCCCTTCCTGCTTTGGTTCCTTTTTATTTTTCCTCTTCTAGCTTCCTCACCATTTGGGGGGACTTCTGTCTGTATTTCACACTTAGCAGAAGGTTACCAATGGCACAAGCCAGGTACACTGCTGCTTGCTGGAGAGGCCGGTTACCTTTGTTGTTGTTTGGGATAAACGGAGAATCTGAACTAACTGATTGAAAACTAAAGCTGCTGCCTTCCATCTGTGATGCTGTGGCCACACCACAAGTGAAAGCTAAGTGAACGTAAGTAACTTTCACCACTCATGTTGCATTCTTCAAGTGCAGGAATACATTTCCAGACCCATGGATCTGGTTTTGACCCCAAGTTGCCTTCTCCTCTCCATTGCATTTCAGACGTGATTCAGAAATTGGAAAATGCAACCCTTTAAGAGTTGTGCTGCTAGGGGTCAAGTAGTTGCATCTAGAGATAATTATAGATCTAGAAATGTGATCATTTGAAGCCAGTTCCCTCAGCTAGCTCTCAGGATATTTAACCATCACTCCATGTAGTACAGTGCTGATGGATGAAAGCAAGTATATTGCCTTAAGTTCATTCTTAAACTGAAACAGCAGTGTCTTTGCATGTCTGTATGTCTGTAAGCACACTATGCTTTGTTATTGTTAGGTTCATGTGTTTGTTATCATAGTGTATTTCTTAACAAATAATGTATGATTATAAATTTGTAAACTACACAGAAAGGGCATCCACTTTGGAAAAAAGAGGAATGAAAATCCTACGGGAAAAAAAATGGCTGGAATGTTTGGTGTTTGGTGTCTGGTGGTTGGGGTTTTTTAACTTAGCACAAACAATGCTTTTGAAAAGCCACTTCTTGCAAAAAAAAATAAAAACTGTGGTTCCCTTCTGCCTCCTGCCCCACAAACACACAACTCCCCAGCATTTCGAAGACACAGTAATTACATCCTGGCTGAAGATCTTTAGATGGGGGGCAGGGGGAGCGAGGGGTATTGACCATATGGCAGGAAGTACATGCCATGATCAGAGAGAAGCAACTGCCCCTGGGAGCAACTGCGTTGCTGTAATGCTTCTGTAAAACCATTTCCTTGAGGCATCTAAAAGACTATATAGAAAGCTGTCTAAAAGCAAATGTTTAATATCATACAACATTTCCTTCTTGCCTAATACATTCATTAAAACTTGAACTTAATTCTTTTTCTTTGAAGTAATTTAATTCCTTCCCTGAAACTCACTTGTATTTATGTAGCTGAACAATAGTTACTTTAGTAGGAAAATAAGGATGGAGTCTGTCCTTCTAAGTGTACTAAGGGTAGCCTTTTGCTTCATCAGACACAGAGGACAATTGTGTTTCATTTTGAAGTTTTTTCCTGATCATCTGAGGAAATTCCCAAGGACCAGAGGAAATTAGTTATCTGCCTCAAGAAGAAAGCATGTAAAATTAAGTAAATGTTTAATCCTACTTTTACACAGTTTGAGGGAGACCTTCCCTTCCTGGAAATATTAATTTTTGCTTTCTTGAAGCTTTAAAAATTAAAAACATATACAAAAATGTTTTATATATGTAGCTTAGGGTGATTTCAGAGGTAAAGAACTTTCTTCTCATGAACTCCATGCATATCCCCCTCTAATCCTTTTATTGAAGTTTTACCCAAATTAAAGCAACAACCTTGCACATGCTGGTGTAAAAGCAGCTGTGTAGGATTATACCAAAGGCTCATCTAACCCATCCAGTATCCTGTCCCTGTGAATGGCTGGTAGCTGGTGGAGGAATGGAAGAGCATTTATAAGAAAATCCTATTCTTTTGATTCACAGCAGCCATAAGCAGTTAACAATTCAGGGATTTCCTCAACCAAAAGCTTTGTCTGGGCCGTAACGTTTGATAGCTGCCAATGAAGATAACCTTCAGGAATGTATCTAATTCCATTTTGAAAACACTTACGCTTTTGGCCTCCACAACATCCTGTAGCAAAGAGTTCCACAATTTAATGATGTGCTGTGAGAAAAAGAACTTCCTTTTGTTTTACATCTGCTGCTTATCACTTCATTGGTGCCTTATCATTCCTGGTTTTTAAGAAACAATTAATAATTATTTTTTATTCCTTTGCCACACCATTTTTGCTGTATAAAGCTTTCTCGTATCTCATCTTAGTCTCTTTTGTAAGCTACCCTATTTAGCCCTTTCTTATACGAACAGCCATTCCACATTATATCATTTTTTGAGATGTGGTGAAGACAGTCACGTGCTGTGTACCAGAATCTCAGGAATGTTTTGTTTACCCTTTAACTAACATTTTGCTTGCATTATGACCTTTGCAGAGCACTGATCACAAGTTTTCAGGGATATGTCAATGAATGAGTCTTAGATTTCTTACTTCAGTGTTAAAAGCTATTGTGTTCATCTTTGCACCTATACAAATAATTATGATTCTTTTCCCCATGTAAATTACTCTGCACTTATTGACAGTGAATTTCATATGCCAATTGATAATTACTGAGCATCACACAATCCTGGTGGAGCTCTCTGTGATCTGCTTTGAACATTCCAGACAAACAAGTGTGACCTGGAATTTTGTCATCTCTGACACATGGCCGATTTTTCAGAACTACAAAAAAATGAGAGTTGGATTCTACCCTAAATGTAGTGACTTCACTGTTAGTGATTATTACTTCTAAACTGCAATCAGGCCAGTCCCAGTTTTTCAGCAAAGGTCATGCTGTTGTCCAACAGAAGAGAACTATAGCCTATTTTAGGTCCCAGAACTTCTGAATACTATTTATTGTTTTGCTTTTGAACTGCTCTGGAAATGACAATATAAAGTGCTGTGACTCTTTCCAATTTGTGACTTCTGGTAGAGTTGCATTTGACAGCTTATCTTTCTTCTGGTCTTTGCAAGTCACCACCATACACAGCTGGAGCTGCTACCTCTGGTGGGTTTCCTTAGTGCCCATAGAGAATGTTTGTATTCTGCAGGATGGCTTTGGTCAGCTCTTGCCCTTCAAAGCCAGGCCCGTGAAACTGTTTTGAATTGCTACTGCTCCTGTTGGTAGATTAAACCACTCTGGCTGAGCATGGTTACAGCTGGATGAGTCTGACTGGGAACTGCTTGAGGATGGGTTGAATACCTCTCTGGAAACAGCAAAGGTGGCTCCATCTGTACCATGTTCACTGTAGCATTTGAAAGGTTGCAACTAGGTGAAATAGGCTTATACCTGTGGGAATTTTTGTTTGCTTGGACTGATTATTTGCCAGCTGAGAGACATTAGGAGAATTGATAGAAAAGACTATCAGCACATTCTTTCTAAAAACAAACTCCATTCTTCCGTAAACAATGATTAGTTTCTTGTTCAAGCAAAAGAAGGAGCCACCTTGCCTTTACCATTCAGTTTTTAAAAACAGTAATTAAGACTATGCTGACAGGCTAATTAGGTTTCAGGTTTTACTCCATATGCATCTTTTGTGTCTGTCTGTATCTAGGTACTGACTGAAACTGAGCTTGTACTGTTGGCTAATCTTTGTATCAGTGAATTACAGTAAAGCAAAAAAAAAAAAAAAAACCCAAAAAACAAATCAAAATGCTACACATAAACCACAGAATATCTTTAAATTATTTATGAAACAAAAGTGGTTTATGAGCTGTTCTAGGGATTAATCAATTCATCAGCCACAAACAAACTGCTTGTTATCCTGATTTTTCTTTCAAAAATAATAAATAATTTCTATATGGAAACGCAAAAAGGTAACATGGAACAGAATCAAACTGCACCTCTGTAATTGGTTACCCGTGTTCCTCAGAGCTGTTAACAATACTTTTCACCACTGTGGGTCATTCATACTAAAGCATAATCTTTTTCTACAACAGGCCCTCAGTTCGTTCTGTATGTTACAGAGTATTTTCCCACTTTGTCTCTTTCAGCTTTGTAAACTACACGTAGTAGGTTTAGAAGAAGTTTCAGGTTTTCTGCATTTCATTTTTCCTATTTATTTATATCACTTTGCCACCAGAGAGGAAAGAATATGCTATTAACACTACCAGGAAAAAAGAAGCTGTGTGATTAAGAATTTCACCTTCTTCAGACATGTTCTGTGGTACCATACACAGCTAAGCAATGTCAGATAGGCTGCTGGTGTCACCCAGTGGACAGAGAAGTTGATCACAGATAGGTGTCATGTAGAGAAGTTACTCTTTCTGCAGGAATAGCTCAATCCTGACAGAAACAGCCTTAATTTTACAGTAGTTAAGATGAGACGATATTTGAAAAATCTTCTTTTCTAATGCCATGGCCACTACTAAAAATGTACAGAGGAAACACAGGAAGCAGTGTTTTTTCCTCACTGTTACTAGGAAGGAGAAAAAGAATAACCAAAAAATAATTAGTGAGAGTTCTCTCCTACTGGGAGAAAGTAACTAAAATAACCAAGCAAAACAGTGTTTGTGCTGGTGTTTATGGAAAGATGTGAGGATTATTAAAATCCCATTATAATGCAATTCTGTGTGATGCAAAACAAGTTTGTGTTTTCTTAGCCTAATTTCAGCTTGCGACAGAGATGAACAGCTTGTCAACAGACGTGAACAAGGCTTGAAGAATCCTCTCTTCACAGTGTTACAACAATAATATATTTCAAAACACTCAATGTATGCTTTGCATGCAAAACCTCAATAGAATAAATCACCTGTGAATCAATCTCTTACAAGAAATTCTAATTTTTCCAGACCATATATGAAAACTATACAAATAATTAACATGAACTTCAGTGCATGCTTCATCTTAGTCTTTTTCCTGATTTGCAGAGAGTAGTTCCTAGAAGGTTGGATCATGAAAGTTTTTTTCTTTTTTTAAAGACCGAAACATGCTGTCGTGTGATGTGCTTCAAGACTTTTTGCCACAGATGAAGCAGAAATGGGGTTAAGTGCATATAGTTGGCTAGATCTAACCTATAAAGCCCAAAGGAAGAAATCTTGTTCCTTTTCTAATGCTGTGGCAACTAGCATGTGCTTCTTGTCCTTTGCAGGTAGAATGAGAATGACCCGATGCATTGTAAATCCCAAACCACTAATAGGTAAAGAAGAGTTGGGGCTGCTGGGACAACAGTTGGTACTCCTAAAGAACAAAGATTAGTATTCCGCTCCTCTGATGGTTTAAATATTCATGACATATGGCAATCCCAAAGTCAGTCATTCGTAACCAGATCACAGTAATAGCATTAAAAGCTAAATAATTGAGTGTAATCGTTTTAACATACCAAAAACACACCAGGAGCTACATTATGTCTCTTTTCCAATAAGGAACCCTTATGATCTGTAAATGCATCTGCTGAAGTGATGTCATACTTGAGGAGGCGAAAGGAATCCAAGCAACCCTGAAACAAAAGGGAAGTACACTTATATAATTAAGTAGGTGGTAAATTTTGCCTGACCAATTAAGCCAATAACATTCTTTCGGAACAAGACCTTGTGAACTCCAATGAATTCTCTTTCTCTTTCAGACCAGGTAGCCATGGCTCTTTACACTGTAATTCTGATGACAGAGCCTTCTAAATTTCCCAATTTCAATTTGTGGATGTATTTCTCTCTTCTTAAAAGAAACAGCTCCCCTGATTTATACAACTAGACTTTATAGTTGCGAGAACAGGGATGGTGGCTAGTCACTGTGCAACTTCCTTATGGATTTGTCGTAATTCTCTGGACTCCTGGCTTCCAAAAGACTTGTGCTCCTGCCATTAGTAGACAGGGTCCAAATACAGGACCACACTGTGAAACAACAAGGTAACACACAAGCCTTTTTCGCACTGATTTCCCAATTAGGTTTTTGGGTCAGGCTTCCAGGAGGAAAGAACAATACGAAAATTTAGGTCTGAAAACACCCTTACTTTCTTTCTTTTCTCTTTATATAAAATGCAGATATTTAATTCATATTTAACCTCTGTTTCCTGGACTAAAAATATTGCTTGTGCTGAAATGCATGGACGTTTTCCCAAAGAGAGCCAGAATTTGACCGGTTCTAAGCTAACTTTTTCAAATGCAAATCAGAAATTATAGTTGCTGTCTGACCAGTTTCTCAAGGAATGGATAAATAAGACATAGTGAAAGAAGTAATTTTAATGCCTTAATTGTTACTGAAGCTGCAGCTATGCAGACTCAAATCCTCTTAACATTTTAATTTCAGTGCAGCTCCACTAACATCTAGTAAAAAGCAGAAAATTTTTAATATGGCAGTCATTGATGTTTACTGTTGTGCCCACTATGTCAAGATGATAAAAATGCCTTTTGAGTGTCTACTGCCACTTCCACTGTTCACTTTATTGAGAAATTTTCCAGTAATTATAAGAATAGACAATGTCATGGGGCCATTGAATCAAAAACCCATTTCTTGTTTTAAAGTGTTCATGAGATCACCTACCTTTTGCTTTTTTTTTCTCTTCCAAACTTTAACTTACTTGCATTTCCAGTCCTTCTAAATACAGACTTACTCAAAGACACTTCATGCTGTGTATTTCCTTAGTGCCTGGTCATGTGAATGTGAGGACAAAATCACGTATTACATCACTACTCAGTAAGTTTATACTAAAGGAAAATGAGCTGGTGTTAAATTTTCTAGCAGCATGCTTCTGTGTGGAATCCTTTTCATTCATCTTTACTAGAAAGTGCTGACTCCTGGAAGCCAGAATGTTTGAATAAAAAAGGTATTTTGTCACACTGCTACCAAATCATAGATTTGTGCTAAACTGATGCAATAGATTGTTGTGGTTTCTAATCCTTGGCCTGCAATGCCACAGTAGCCACACACACACATTGGTTTCCTGGTATTGTGCAACAGGGATAGAAACCCCACCATGACTCAGTGCTAGGGATTTTTAACCAAGGTTTGAGGTCTTTGGTCTACATCAAGGAATTATTCAAGGTTACTTTCTCAGAAAAAGGAATCCTCTAAATCAGGAATACAAATTTACTCCATCTTCAAAGATATGGATTCAAGTAATATTTAGTTTTCAGAAGTAATTTGTTTTGAAATGCCCTTTTGTCAGAAACTCTAGCATTTCTAGACTTTTTTCCTACTTCTGAAGTATTTTTTTAATATTAAATTTCCTGTGGAACATGTATTTGGAGTTGGTGCCAGTTAGACATTTCTTGTGAGACAACTTTTCAAGTATTTTAGCAACCAGATAAATGGAAAATTATTCCAAAAAGACCCTTTAGTTCTCAACCAAGTGTTGGAAAAACTATCTACTGTCTGATAAAACTCACCTGAGCACAAGGCATATTTCTGTTCCTGTTCTTTCTTTCATACAGCTGCTCTATCTTGTCTTCACTAGGATCCTGTTCTGTTTGTGAAGATGAGACACAGACCACTACAATCTGCTCCTTAAACGACATCTGATTGTTAATGAGGTGATCATACTCCAGGTCTGACACATAGGGAATCCGGTGATTACTACACCTGCATGTCTTCCCTTCCTTCCCCATCATAATTCTTCGAAGCACAGCAGGACAAGCAGCCTGGGATGTGACCCGCAGCTTGTCCCTGTCACGAGAAAGAGAAAACATAGGGGAAAGTGTTAACAAGTTAGATTGTCAAATAAACCAAGTACAGATTGAAGAATCATTTAAAATCATCTCTATAAATGACAGGTCTAGGCCCAGTCATCTCCTGTTAACTGAGGTGTGCAGTCATCTAAATGTTTCAGGTGTTTCTTAAGGTCTGATGCAACCATAAGTGCTGTGTAGCTCCTGGCTTCTGCTAAAACACAGCCTCTGAAACCAAGCCGACAGAAGAAGGGGTGTGCTTTAGCCAGATGAGCTAGCCAGGCGGGCTTTGGTAGCAGCCAAGAGCAGACTTCAAAGGCTACTCCCTAATTATCTGAAGGTCTCATCGGCACCTCTTACCTCTGACAGCTGATTGTAGTATACTCATTTCATATTCACATGTACATGGTATGTGTGTTGGTATTGTTGGTCTTTCCCAAGTGTGGTTAAGATTAATTTGTTTGAGAATCTTTCAACATTTTGGAGGGGATTCTGTAGGTTGTTTGGTCCTGTAAAGCAGGCAGCAAGACTGCCAAGTTCCAGAGCCTTATCTTCACACCTCTAGTGAAGACATCATGTCATCAATAAGAACCTGTCACATTGTTGTAGGTGACGGTATCTTTTGAACACAACTTCCTCATAGTGAGAGCAAATCTTATGAAAGGTTTGGACCAGAAAAAACCCAAGATACTCTAAAGCTCACAGGCCTCCCCTGTGGCCTTCTGAAGCTAATGGAAAGATTGTTGCTGTATTTGGGAATGTTGAATCAATCCCTAAATGACTGTGGCAAGAGAAAAGCATTAAAACAGAGGGAGCTATGAAGAGCACTGGCTTGTATTAAATGTTTGCTGGAGGCATATTGTGCTGAAGGTAGCAGAAGGAAAAAGGAAATAAGTATAAAATAAATGGATCAGGGAAAAGAGACCCTAAGTGATTGCATAGACAGCAGGAGAATGTGCAAAATTTTGTTTTTCAGCTTGCCATGTATGTAAAACAAGATTACAATTTCTGCATACTAGGAGCAATAATAAAATATTTGAGATTTATGGTACTTCATTAGTTGAGCTAAAGTG
Source organism: Aegotheles bennettii (assembly GCA_013398125.1). Taxonomy (NCBI): domain Eukaryota; kingdom Metazoa; phylum Chordata; class Aves; order Caprimulgiformes; family Aegothelidae; genus Aegotheles; species Aegotheles bennettii. Next base: position 47,823 of record VZRW01003480.1, on the reverse strand, counting down.
TAGTCATAAGAAATTAAAAGTACTTTGTTCCATTAACTTTGCTCATTTTAGACACCATTGAGTTTGTAAAAAAGTACTGTTTTTATTCACCTGTAGGAAAGATATCAATGAAAGCAAACTTGCCTCAAAGACACAAGGCAACCTTGAGCCACCAAAAATACAGTGAGAAATAGTGTCACCTTACTTTCTTACTTAGGTTTGAAAAGTTACTACTGCTTTTGATCCACATGCAATGCATCCTATGCATCCATGGTGTAACAGCTCAGAGGCATAGGTGAACTGCTTAACCACATCCAGAAATGAACTGCTAGTAAACTACTACCATCAATGTTTACACTGAGGTCATCATTGTCCAATCTTAGCTTAGATTTCCTTAGCGTGAATTAATGACATTCATAATATTCCTTCTTTTACTTGAATTGAACTGAGTCATATGCAGCTTCTCTGATTTGGTATTGCTATTTAGGAAAACACAATCCCTGTATGAGAAAATAACAGCAAGTAAGCGGAAGTTTAATGGCAAAACAAAACAGACAAGCATCTTGCATTAGCAAGACGTGCCATGGATGGGTGAAGTCAGGTTTCAGATAATTGCTAAGGATATTGCAAACCTCTTTGCTTTAATGAGTTGAATAAAAAGGTATTTGTCTGTGATTAGTAAATAATTTGAAATAAAATACAGACTGTCTTATACTTGAAAAGGCAAGGACTTGGGAAAGATGCTGAAAACAATGTTTCCTCCATTTCTCTGACTTCCCTTACATATTTTTAATTGAAAAAAGTAGCATGACTACAACTTTAAACAAACCCTTAGAAAGAAAGTTTGAAGCACAGAATTTCTGTATGTTATAATTGGCAGATGGTGGCACTTAGAAGAGCAGAGTATCAGTCAAGTGCACAATGCACGGGGTTTGCATCTTCATAAATGCTGGTACAGGAGACATAGCTCCCAAACAGTTTTTGGACACTACTATCACAAATAGTACTGATAATTATTTAAAAAGTTAATCTTATTTGCTGATATAGTATTTAAGATCTACTATGGGCATTTTTCCAAAACTTCTCAAATGCTGCTTCATTGTTGCTGTTTTCACAGTACCGTACAGGGATATACAAAGGCTCTGAGGTACTGATGGAGAAGGGATGTAAATTCTTACTGTGTGACATAAGTGATCACAAAAGAAACATTTAGTGACTTGTGACTTGGGGAAAAAGTATTTTTTTCATCTCCCCTTGTCCCCTTCATTCACCTGCAAGGATAAGAGTATGGTTCCTGCTGCATGGTGCAAGGAAGAGCCAACCACATTTGATCTGGAAAAGGAGTTTCTGACTTTGGAGCTTGGCTGTTCTCTTTCCTCTTCCTTTGTGATCTCTGCAAACCCGAGGTAACTGGTAGAGCAACTGTAGACTGAATTATGCCTTTCCTTAAGGGTTGTAGAGGAAGGTCAGACATTTTCTGAAGGCAGATGCGGTCAATTCCTGAAAGACACCACCACAGCTGAAATCAGTGACAAAGCAGGTCCTTACTTAGTAACTGATGGTGGTTTTGTGCTTAGAAATGTAACTCATCTGCTGTGTGATCCAAACTGGAAAAGCGATAGTGAAAGTTAATCATAGAATTACAGAATCAGAGAATGGTTGAGGTTGGAAGGGACCTGTGGAGATATTGGGTCCAAATCCCTGCTCAGGCAGGTTCATCTAGAGCCAGTTGTCCAGGACCATGTCCAGATGGCCTTTGAATTACCTCTAAGGATGGAGATATTCACTCTACAACCTCTTGGGGCAACCTGTGCCAGTGCTTGGTCCCCCTCACAGTGAAAAAGTGTTTCCTGATGTTCAGAGAATCTCCAGTTTTTCAGTGTGTGCCCACTGCCTCTGATCCTGCCACTGGGCACCACTGAAAAGAGCCTGGCTTCATCCTCTATGTACCTCCCTTCTGGTATTTACATACATTGATGAGATCCTTCCAAGCCTTCTCTTCTCCAGACTCAACAGTCCCATCTTTCAGCCTTTCCTCATAGGAAAGAGGCTCCAATCCCTTAGTCATCCACATGATCCTTCACTGGACTGTCTCCAGTATATCTATGTCTCTCTTGTACTGTGGAGCCCAGAACTGGAACCAGAATTCCAGGCATGGCCTCACTAGTGCTAAGTAGGTTATAAGGATCACCTTCCTCAACCTGCTAAGGCCAAAGTCTTAACTCAGGTGGTAGAACTTAAATCTGATCCTCACCCTTTTATACCTCCCTTTTCTTGCCCAGACTCAGTTATCTACTGTTGGATTAGGTATAACTAATTGGCAGGTTGGCAGATTTTTCTGCTGGATACATTACAATTCAGAAGAAAAAATTATCAGTGTTGACAATGATGTTGACAAGGTAGAAGAGGGAAAATGAATCCTGCCAAAGGAACAGGGTGATGCTTAAGCTGTCTTTCCCATAAAAGGACTCCAATATATAGAATGTATATTTTGCTAATTTAATCAGCAAAAATACAGAATTCAGGCAGTGACAATTTTACTGAACCATGTTCAGTAAACCAAGGCATGTTCTTACAGATTTTGTTTGTATTATTAAGGAGGCTTTTATGTATGAAGCACTCACAGAATCATTCCCGTGGAATCTAATACACCAGCATGAGGTCTCTAAATAAATTTCATTCCATTCAAGGCTGAAAACAAGTTTATATCAGTCTCCTGCCCAGGCCTGGCGTTCATGCTGGCAGGAGTTACATGAACTCACAGTGGATTATGTTATCAGAGAGTTCATTTAAATGTTACAGATAATGCATACAGAGTAATGGTCTTCAAAAAAGGTTAGTAGTTACTACACACCTTTTTTCCTCCTTTTTCCCAAACCTTTCTTTCTCCCTCTCCACAGTATCATTCTAACAGAAGCTGCACTACCAGGGAAGTAGGGAATCAGAGAGGTTTTTGTCCCATTGTCCCCAGCAGATTCCTCAGTACAGGACTGGGATCTACTGCCTGTTCAGCCCAAATATATCTCAAGGACCTACCCAATGCATGTCTGTACTGTGCAATGTACCTCACTGATGTGATCCCTGACCAAGCTGAGGTCTTGGTGCAGTACCATGCAAAGGTATCAGCCTGGCCCTGGAAACAGTACAGCATGTTAACATGTTCCTATGTCTGCGCTAAACGGCCCAATCCCTGTAGGAGTGATCAGTCTGAATGCAGTGGCACCCTGACGCAGCTCTACTGCTGTGAGTTATGCAGTGGGATTCTTCAGCACTCGCCTGCCAATTTTGGTGCCATGCTGTATGGAAACATTCAGCATAGAAGTATCTGCTGACTTCAGAGAACCCAAGTATCTGCTCACCGAACTGAGTAGCAGGTGGCCACTGGCCTCCTTTCTAGTTCGGTGTTCATGCCAGCAGCGTCTGCATTCTCTGATGGTCACTCTGGGGCTGACTTTCACAGGACTATTTAATTTACTCTGATACCTGCTGATATAGAAAGAAGCTCATAAAACCATGTTCCCAGCTGTTTTCTGACTGTGCCTGACCTAGGGCTGTGCGATAATACCACAGCCAGTCATCCACAATGTTCCGGATCTTCCTCTGCAAATTCCTCAGTTCTCTGGCTGCGCTGATGTCATTTATGTGGCTTACAGTTGCCTCTGGAGCTTCATTTTTCATCAACAGCTCTGTCAACTTTGGCTTTAAAAAATAACAATGGAAAAACAAATTAAAGAACTTAATGATTCCATCTGATGTTTAATGGTGCTGACACTGCCATAACACTATTAAGTGCCTCAGAGATACAAACGCCTTCTGAGTACAAGTTATTGATGGAATGAGGTGGAATTTAAAAAGAAACTTCTTTAGCCAACTCAACCATCACTGGAGAATAGTTGCAAAGGTGAATCCTGCCCTGTTCTAGCCTGGGCAAAGGAGACTATAGATACTTCGAGGTCCCTTCCAACCCTAGAATTCTGTGATTCTGTGATTCTGTGATACTGAAAAGCAGAGCATATACTGGCAGTATTTGTCTGCTTGGCTGGGCTCATGAAAACTCCAATGGCCAAAGAAGACAGCATTTCGTGCTATATAAAAAAAAAAAAAGCATGAAGCAGATATAGCTGCTAGATTTTTTCCTGAATCTAGAATTTTTGCATTCCATACAAATGCTCTACCTTTTATTTGTTCTGAACATACATGGTACTGGTGTAATACATGTAATAAGATTTTACAAACAATAATTCATACATTGGTGCATGTTTGGAAAAGCCCTTGATAACTACAGAAAATGAAAATCAATAACTTCTACAGTTAGGCCCCTCTGAAAAATATAAATGTGACCTCAAATTAATATAAAATTAATTCCACACAGAATCTCTGCTTCATAGCTTAAATAAAATACACTTAAATAAAACAAAAACAAGAACAAAAGGCAAAACAACCCCTCCCAAAAAAATTTTAACATTGTGCCTGTTAAGATTCTTTTTTTTTTTCCATCCAGAAAGTAGCTACGGCCAGACTACTGTGGTTTTATTTTTTATTTCCTAATTCTTCAAATTGGAGCAGGTAACAGATAACCCACTCTTCTCCAGAGATGTAGGATTCTCTCCAGTTAAGACTAAAATATATTTTTGATTCTATAAGGGTTTTGGCTATGTTAATTTCTTGCATAAATCAAAACCACTCTAACACCCACTTCTTTACTTGGAATTTGTCAGCTTACTTGCTGAAGGTTAACGTAATTGTTTTTTATCTCTTTTTAACAAAATCTTGGTTTGCATGCCAACATTCTGTATTTTCTAAAAATGTTACACATTCTACCATGCCACAGTGTGACTATTAATTTAAATCTACCTGAAAATACTCCTCCTTCTCTTTCAGATTCGCCCATGCAAATTAGATCTTAGCTAGACCTTTCAGAAGAAACAGAATAAAAGTCTCTGTGTCTAAACATAATTGAGGGCTAGAGAGACAAGAATCAGAAGAATTTCCTCAGAATGAACTCTAATCTCCTCTAAATTTCCCGTAGTTTATCCAAATTATCTCATCTTCGAAGAAGAGAATTTTCTGCTAGTGGAGGTGTGCTTGTGTACACTACTGTGTGATAGGTAATGGCAATATGTGTGGTTTTAATGATCTCTTATTATGTTACACTTAGGGCAGAAAGAGTTGAAAGGATTAACTGGTTAGTATGGATATGGATTATGTTGTCTAATGTCCAACTCCTTGAAATGATGACCATGCCTAGTGCAGGACAGTTCTTAGGGTAAAGAACCTTAATACAGAGCACAGACTGGCGTGAAAGCAGACATTAACAGGACTTCAAAAGAATAGTGTTAGTCTTAGAATCAAACATTTGAAGAAAGACAAATACCCAATATGCTTAAATGGCTTTAAAGAGAGTATTCACCACTTCTGCTATGATGATTCACAGTTTTCATTGGGTGGCATTTAAATATTTGTTGTTTTATGATGTTTTACTGTGTAGTGTCTTTAATTATTTGAATTGCTGACAACTGAAAAAAAAAGACCTATTTTAATTGCTATAAAAGGAGATTATTTGATTTTTGGAAGAGAAAAAGATTAATTGAGGGAGAGATTCTTGCTGACTATAAGTAAGAAGCACTGGTAAAATTCAGAGGAAAGATCATTTTCATTAGTAAGAAACAAAGGGCAAAGGACAAAAACAAATCTTGATTTACCTCAAAGTTTAGACTTTGTTTGTCAGTTAATCTATAGTGAAATAACAGGTGCAAGTATTTAAAATGCCACTAACTGCAGTTGATATTCTGATATAAGCAAATGCCATCTTCTTATATCCATTTCCAAAAAAGTCTGACCTTTCAAAATAATTGGTTCTTTTGGACCAGTAGTGTTTAAAATTACATAAATATGCTTGGAAAAGGAAGGACAATAAGATTGCTTAGTACTATATACATTTGTTGTGTGTTGCTGGGGTTTCTTTTAGTGAGTAATGTGGATTCTTAGAGAGTAGAGACTCATAATCAGAGTAAAATGACTCAATAAAAGCTTCTGGTCATACCTTCTTCATCAGTTTTTACTGACATACCCTTGTGTCAGTAGAGTAAGTGAAGAGACAGGTTCTCTCTGACTCAGACCTTAGCTCTCTGCCATATATTTTTAGTAAACTTTTCCAGGTGGAATTTGCTGTGTCAGCTATTTAAAGTCAAATTCTCCACCTCAGTGCTGTATCGAAGAAGGCTGTGTGTGTAAAAAAGGAGGTCTGAACTGAGAATTGTATAAATTCTAAACACCTACTCAAGGATGCGATGTAGCCAAAAGACTTATTCCTGCTATATCAATTCTCCCTACTTCCCTGTAGTCCTTCAGAGCAGTGACCCTTCCAGACCCAAGTGGGAAAGATATCCAGTGAATTCATCATGCTGCTTCATCTTTCCTAGTTCTACTTTGAGAAAGGCTCAAATTCTCCATTCTTCTGTACAAGAAGCCTTGTTCTAGTGCCATTTCAGATGGCAGGCTTACAGGGACTCAGGAATAGCTCTATTATTGTTATGGCCCAGCCATTTCCAGAATTAGAAGGAATAAAGTATTGTTTCTCATCCCAGTGTTATAGAGTGATTACAGCTTGTTAATGAGGTATTAAGAGCTTCACAATGTTCTTTAATCAAAAAACTGCCAAACTGTTAAAAAAACCTAAGGTCCAGCTTATGAAATGTAGGTTGAATTTTTGTTTCCAAACAAATAAAAAACAGGTTAGATTTTTAATATGTTAATTTAGTACTTTTACCTTCCCTTGTTTATAATGTTTCCTTGCTCACATAAGCAGAAAGGTGTGAGTGAGAAGTCGGGGTTATTTTGGTAATGATGGTGATGTGATTTGTGGTATGTAAGCCTATGATCTACACATTGTGAAACTTTTACAAATGTCATTTAATAACTCCAACAAATTTAATTTCTCAGAAGTTCAGGAGTTAATCTAAATTTCCCTTAAAAACAATGAGACATGGGGCATGTATACATGCCTCTTACAGAACTGCAGTGTGTGCCTTTACATTTTCTAGGCTAAATGCTTTCATATGTAACAGGAAGAAGGAAATAAACTGAACAAACAGAAGAACTGGTTTTGTTTTACTTGGATCATTTCTTCTGCTTTTCCAACAACTGTTTAGTAACTATATTTTTCCTGACTCCCAAATCAATAAAAAAATCCGTTTTATGAACAGTTTATTTCAACTCAACTATAAGACATTATTTGTCATGAAGATGTAGGGTTTTGCCTGGATAATTAACCTATCTGGATAGCCAGCTCACTGTATGGGAGTGAAGATCAGAAAGACACGGATCAGGATTTCCTGGTGCTTCATTCAGTACCTGCCACCTACAGCACAGTAAATTATACCTACCTCAGAATGGGCTGTCAATGCACTTAGTATTCTATCTGGTAGACCAGGGAATTCTATGTAAGTTACAGGTAATATTTAGGCATCCTTTCTGAGCAAAAATGAAGATTTGTCTGTGTTCTAGCTGCAATTTTAAATACTGGATGTAGGGTAGTGGGGATCTAATCACCAAAAGTTGTGAACAGGGAATACATTAAATAAATAAGGAAATAAGCCAGGAAAAAACAGACAGAAATAGGAACCTAAGTACATAGAAATAACTCCCTTTGGGCCAGACCTTGGCATAAATCCATCGGAGTTTATATTTAATCTCTAGAAGCTCTTAGTTAATCACTCTGTGGCATTGTGCTTAGCACACTTAGAAGGAAATAAACTTGGGAAGTGTATTTTATGGGAAAGCTCATCAATTCTAGAGTTTGCAGAGCAAGTAGTATTTTTAAAGGGCCTTCATAAAATGCAATACTGTAGCAGTTATGACATACCAATTCTTCTAATTGTGGATGAGCCGCACCCTGCAGCGGTGATAAAGACAAACATACACTTTCATGTTGCCACTTGTAGACCAAGCTAATTGCAAAGCGCCCTGCAATCCTCACTGTGATGTATTCATTGACCTGAAAGAGCAAAAAAAGGAGATTTACTAATTCCACCAAATTTTCATATTAATGTATGGGTGGAAGAGCCAGACTGAAGTCTCAAAGGGTTATCCAAGTCAGTCATAGGTGAGGGAATGATCAGCTACTCTAGGCTTAAAACTACAAAGAATTTTTAGTGCTGTAGCTCTCCTTTGAATCCTGCAAAGTTAAGCTTGTAGCATAACTGTGGACAGACACAGCTCCAGCCCTCTGTCTGGAGGACTCCTGCCCCAAGCAAGCATACTGAGACTGTGCATGTTTTGGAAGGTGATGCTGTACAGCAGGAACCCCTGAGAAACTCTTGTACTTCTCAAACTGCTCAGGAAAGCATGTGTACTTCTGAGGCAGAGGCTGTGGAGTCAGACATGGACAGACTCAGGAAGCTCTGGTCCTTGCTTGCCCTTTAACTACTGTTGGTGTGAGTGGGTGCGATTTGGACAATGTTTAGTCCTCAGTAAAGAATTAGCATTTTGACAGATATAAAGTACTTAAAACCATGGTCACTAAAGCCTTCAGCATTGTCTGTGCACACAGACCATGAAGAATGCCCTGGTGACACCAAGCAGGGGACTTGGAACCACTTCTATTTAATCCAAAAACCAGTTTGCACCAGCTTTTTCCAGCCTCTGACACTTCTTCCCATTCAAACAAAGCAAATACTATGTTGCAAAACCTAACAGCTTTCCTAAACTCACTTCCATTTTCATGTGACTCTTCAAGAACATCAAATTAATTTGATATAGCACACCATTCACATTCTAGAATCTGTAACATTCTAGAATCTGTATCTGATAATCCAAACGGTTTCAATAGTTATATGCTTTAAATTTTACAGACTTCGTAAAAACCAAAACTGCAGATGCAGCATGATATTTTGGAAGTCTCAAACTCTTGCAGATTTTACAGAATAAACAAAAGTCAGTTTACAGAATAAAAATCCAACTCCAAACGAGAACATCTGCCTGCAGGAAACAGTCATGGCAGTTGTAAGAATTTTACGGCCATTTGTTTGAAGTTATTCCTTCATGCCAGCCACCAGCCTGGTAGTATGAGACAAGTAAAGGAAACCTGGTATAGGTTTGGCTACCTGTCATTCTGCCAGGGCCTTATGTTTGCCTTGTGTAAAATACTAAGCAAAATGCCAGTAGCTCTATATTAGGTAGCAAGGAATAAAAAGCCCACCTGATTCAATCCCTGTAGATAGAGGGTGTGCTTACAAATGCCATGCCTGAACACACACTTATTGACTAGGGTCACAAATGTTTTACCTTTGTTTGTGGTATTTTTGCAGCATGCTAGGCCCAGCTCTGGTAAAGCAGCAGGAGACTTTTCATGGACTTCAGTGGAAATTGGATCAGGCCTAAGTAAGGCAAACAACTGTCTGCTACTGAACATGCCTGCCCTAAAAAAATGAAGAATGGCTCATTCATATTCCCAAGCTCAGAAAATACTCTTCCAAGATGCTTCCAGCAGGGAGGATGGGCCTCTGTTTTATTGAAATCCAGAATTACAACAGTTCCAGGAAATGTGCTTTTCCTTCTTTCCACTAAGATGCCACATGAATAAAACAGAGGTAATGATACCCACTCATGTAGAGGCTGTTGGGAGAGCTATTCTTTGTAAAGGATGTGTTAAAGAATAAGAAATGTAAGGATCATGTTCCTTGCAATTAAGACACCTCAGAGAGACCAGAAGAAAAAAAAGGGGGGATAAGAACAACAGTAAGAAATGTAAAGCAATAAATACTACCTGTGCTATAACTGGCTGGGCAAGCTTGCCATCCCGAGGCCATTTCCATTCTCTGACCATTTCTTCATCTTTATTAGTCACCAGACCTCCTTCCTGATTAAACATCACTGTTACAGTGTTGCTGTAAACAAGCAGAAATATGAAACCTGTTTTTCCTGGTGTATCTTCGTAAAACCTAAGCAATCCAAGAAGCTCCCTTTGATCTGTGAGTCTTTAATTAAAAAGCCACTTTGCATAACCACGCCTTCATCAAGCTTTTCTCATGCTACAGGCCTCTGTGGCAGGTATAAATTATTATCCCTGTGATACAGACAAAAATTCTTGTTTTAATAATTCAAATTAAAAAGAAACGCGTGTCAAATGGTGTGATTTTAATGCCATTTCCACTTACTAGTACATTCCTAGGAGTTCTAAAACACTTCAAATTCTATTGTAAATATAAAGGAAAAAACAAATAAGGTAAAATGGCATGTAGATGCCATTCATGTATAAGCCTTCAGCTGACAGTTTCAGGAACATTTTTATGTCTTTATCCTTAATATTTATTAAGAATAATACATATTTTGCTGCTTCCTTTATCTCTCCATAAGCAAATAACATTTGGTGACCTGCAGAAAGACAAATTTTGAAACATGTAGAAAAGGTCCTCAGACCATCAAAAGTTTTTTTTTAGGTGGATTTTGTGTGTTGATGGTCTTCCCAGGGGATTGGAGAATTTGGGGGTTTATTGGTTAAAGTAGTAGGGAGAGTCCTGGGTTTGCTGGTTTTTCTCACAACTCAACCAACTACAGCAACTGAATCTTTAATAAAATATATGTTTTTCTTGAGTTTCCACTGGGTTTTGAAAAATAAATACATACATATTAACAAGGACAAAGCAATAAGCACCAGAAAGCCTGAGATTTAATGCTTCTAATTTGTATTTTCTGTGCATTTTTTGCTTGCTTTTCCATAATGTAAGGTTGGCCTGCATAGGTAAATTTGCTTGGTTTGATTTTATATCCTAACAGAGAATTGTTTTAAAAGGGGTTTTTTAGTATTTTGGACTCCTAGACTTTTTTTTAGCTATGAGGGCACTGAACTTCTTTTACACTAGAACTGAACAATCCTTCTCTGCACAGCTCCAGTGAAACACATTCCTCCAATCCCCAGGGCTCATTCAGGATGGTAAGCCAATGAACTTGACTTCTTTAAAATTGAAGGCAGCTGCAGGTTAATATGTCCCTCATTTTTAGCTGTTCCTCTCTGCAAAGAATGAAATTTTGTTCTCAGATGTCTTGAGTACTCCAAAGTCACTAAAATCACTACAGCATAAAAGAGGAAAACCAAGGAAAAGACTATGCTGTAAGTAGGAATCAATTATAATCTTTGTTCACGACATGTAAAGGTTCAGAGAACTACACAGAGGTATACAAACAATGACGTTATCCAGAGGAGAACTGTTGATGTTCAATTTACATGCTCTGGTGGGCCTGAAACTTCAGAGGAAATCACCTGTTTGTATGCTTTCCACAAGTGGGGATCTGCTCTTTACAATTGCATTTGAAATAGACACTGAGGATATTGAGAATACCAGCTTTTGTTAGATAGGTTTTTAACGACAGACCAATCTATGCCCCTTTAGAGAGGGGACCCACCCACAAAAGGAAGAAAGCTGTATAGAAGGATAAGTATCAAACAAATCCTTGCAATTGTTTTAACAAGATAGCGTGACACAAATCCAGAAGAAGAAATGAAGCCCAGTGAAAGAAACAGAATCAAGATGAAAATGTAAAACCATGAGCAATACTTGTTAAAGGACTTTTCTTAAAACATGCAACTAAGATCTAGTGAAGACTATAATAGTTTCAATTTCCATCCTTATTAAAAAAGAGCAAAAGGAGCTGGAAGGGACTTAGAGAAGTCACTCAGACACATTTAAGAGAGGAAGAGACCAAATAACTCTGCAAATATTTGGTGGTGGTCAAGCACAAAGATTTCAGTTCTTTGTTGTGTGTAAATTACTCCAGATTAGGTCAGTAGCTCCAATTTCTCCATAAAGTTATATCAATTATTTTTAATACAGAAAATCAAAATGATGATTGAACAACACACAGAACAAATAGCATTTGATCGGCTCTTTTATGACCTGTATAATGCACTGCATTGTGAGGCAGTAAGAAGTGGCAGGGGTGGTGGTGGGGGGTGTCTGCATTTTGTCTGTGTGGAATATCCATCTGCAGATCATCTCATGGATTCAAGGCAGCCAAAAGGCTGGATCCCAATTGTCTGCTGTCTTCTTTGCATGTGTGGATTTTTCTAGTAAGTCAAAGTGCATCCTGTCCCCACAGCACTGGTTTTACAAATGGGAGATTTAATTTTCAAAGTGATTTCTGTCTACCTTAGCAATTTAGATAACATAGTGCTTTTGAGCTGCTTTTAAAAATGGTGGCATTTGGCTCCTAGAGGGGACTTGTAGAGGGGACAGGTTCCTTCACCTCCAGGTGACTTGCAAACAAGATGAAAGTGGTGTTTTTCATCTTCCCACAAACACAGATGTCAATCTCTGCCAATGCTAAACGCTTCATGGACTATCAGTCTGAGAAAAAGTCTGGTCACTAAAGACTGTGCCTGGCTTTACTTTTTTGAGTGAAGAGAGTAGATGAGAAACAACCAACCAAAATAAAGCAAACCCATTTTTAGACACCCAGCTAAGACATGACTCTAAGTTGCAGAAAAAAATAATTGTGTTGTGCTATATATTGCCTTTCTCATGTCCATTATGGTTTTGAACATTGTGCACACCCTTGTACAGCTTCATGCTCCCTGCTCTAATTTGCAGCATCAAGCAAGTGCTCATAGTGCGTCTACCTACCAGTTGGGAAGACAGATGCTGCCATGTCCAAAAGGGGTGAAAGTTCCAACTATAGAGTGATCTGATGAAGGGCTAAATATGTTGGTATAGAAACCCCCACATGGCAGATCGCAGCAGCTTTGGCAAACAGCAAGATACTCAGAAGGATAACTAAAATGAGAGTCAAGGAGATAACTTGTTATCATTCTCTAGTGTTATGGCTTCTGTTACATACCCCTGCAGAGAACACAGGGACCAGCACTCTATATCAGCTCTGTATCCTGGGTATTGGGTTCAGGTGCATATTGGTAAGTGAAGCTCCTAACCCACTCATCTCCTTCCTTGAAGGAGATGGGTTGGAAGGGATGGAGGATGGGCAGAGCTCTCAGTGCAAATTCCATCCACCTGACTAAGCTAACATGGCTGGTCTAGGCCAAAAGTGACCTTCGCAGGATCAACATATGAATCAGAAATATGCTTATGAAGCACAGTATCTTCGGTGGTTTTCCCTGTGACAGAGCAGACTGTTCCTAATCCAGGTTGATGACTGTGACTGATAAAGTGATCTTTACTCAAGGTTATACTCTAAATGGACTGCAGTCTGATGCCATCAATTTGTAACTGCATTTTTAATTTTGGAATATTTCTTTCTCAACAGAAGAATGATGACTTGTTCTTTTTCATGTAGCTGAGTCTTGGAAGCTGTTCAGCTACATATTAAGTCTGAGTCTTCCCCCTGTAGAAGTCATCTCACTACCTCTCACACTCTAGCTAGAATTCACATGTGCTGTGTAAACAGAAAGGATATTAAATGAAAGATGAGCCATCATTCAGCCCGTAGTGCAGTTTTCTCTGTGCTGTGCCTGCTTTCTTGACCACTGGGATCTGTTTGCTGTATGTCATCTCTGGTGTGACAGTCATGTCAGTCTGAACCTTCCATGTCTTGGAGCAAGTTTCTTCTCTGCGATCGCCATAATGCCGGAGAATAATTGGTTTGTCAAACCCTACTTCTTTCAGCTTGGATGCTTGCTCTTCTCTGTTTACATGAAGGAGGAAAAAGTTACACCTCTGATTAGTTCTTGCTAAGCAGAAACCTCAGTCAAGACTTCCATTAATTTAGAATGACATCTGATCTAAGTAGAAAACATACCTTGACTTGCGAGTTTCTCAGCTGAGATAGAAATTATCGAGGTTACTAATTTAGTTAGGAATTCAAGCAGCCTCACAAACAACAGCCCCATTGCCTGTTGAATTTGCTACAGATGTTTCAGTGATTTCCCAATGGGCTCAGCCCACCAGTTGCAGTAGAGTGTGGAGCTTCAGACTTCTTACAGATCAGCATGACAAGCACAAGTGAAAGTGAAAATTTCTGGTTTAAAATATCAGCTATTGTACACTTAGAATTATCTTAGCAAGGCATAACACTTGTATCTTCAGCTACAGTATAAGTAAAACGTGCCCAAGTGTTTGCTCTTCTCTAATCTCCTTTCTACTTAATGCAGGCAAACCTGCTGATCTCCCAGTTCCCTCCCCAAGCAATATCTGCCTGAAGTGGAAGATTTCTGTTTTATTTCATCAATAACTCTTCAATAGAACCTCTCTACAGCTAATGATATGGTTTTGCACTCTTCTGAATTGGTTTTCCACATGAGAATCCTGAGGAGCTTTGTAAACATTTATGATAAATATTAAACACGTTACTTTCAGACAGAAATGGGTCAAGCAAGTTGCCCAAGATCACATAGGTCACCTGTGTTTAAGCTGGCACAAGAACTGACTGCAGCAACACTCTACATATGTACATAGCAGAGATCCTTTCATGGTCCCATTGAAAGTCTGTCTACCTGACTTTTTTTCTTCACCTCCACCATCCTGTATTCCGTACATCTGTTGTGCTGTTCTTCATTGCCATTGCTTCCTTCATTCTTTAGAGAATATTATGCATTGTTATACATAAATTTTTAAAATTTCTTTATTTAACAGCCAAATTTATATCTATTTCGGTCCCATGACTGATCATGAGAAAGAAGCAGAGAGTTTGAGGATAGCTAAACTAACCCAAACCTAGGAGACAGCTATTTAGTCCTGCTGGCCTTTGGCTGACATTCTTTTCAATTAGATGTTCTGTGTGTACTGTTCTATATGTATATATGAGTGCCTGTACCCATACTTTTATCTATTAGTCTTTACAAAGTTATAAAAATGTTCAGGTCACCACAGTACTACTATTACATAAAAAAAACCATTAAGGGAAAAAAATGAGCACAAAAGCTGGTCAATTTTGAAGAAAGTTAATTACATAAAACATCAGCTGACAAAAATCAAACTAATATTTTTGTCTTTGAGCCAATATTCCTTGCTGTTTTAATTTTGCCTAAAATATTGCTCAGTATAAACTTTTTGCTGACCAGGCCAAGCGTAAATATTCAAGAACACTAAGCCAACTCTCATGGCACTGACACAGGAATCTGGTGATGGCATCAGGGTACTGCAATATGAGGAGCAGCATTTTACTTCCAATCTGATCGGCCAACAGTGTTTGCAAATCCCACACACATGCTTGGGTCCCATGAAAGGGAGCACCTTGCTTGTAGGAGACCCTATGACCCTATTTGTGGCATAAATGTCATCTTCAATTAGATGACTAAATCATCTCACTGCAGAGCTTTTGAGAACAGTAAAATGTTAGACCCCAGAATAGTTGCATATAGGTATAGAATAGGTACCTATAGAATAGGTATCCTCAGTGTTTGGATGAGCAGTTCTTAACAATTGCAGGATGAGTGTTATAGTTTGAGGGAGCAGGCAAAATTCTTACGGCTTTTGGCTGCAAGGACCCAATGAGGGAGGGGTGGAGTTTAGGACCCTGTTGTGAAAAGGGGTCTGGGGTATCAGGCATCAGTATTCCCTCCCATTTCCTGCCAAACTCTATAAAGCCAGGAGGACAGGGGGCTTCTCTCTCTTCTCTCTTCCGCTCTCTGCCTCGCTCCCGCGCTCCCTTGCCTGCCAGTCGCCACATGGAGCCAGCCCGGAGAAGGCCTAGCTTTTGGTTACCAGCTCGCCACGTGGTCTGCGGCACCCGACTGCATTGGGTGCTGGAGTTTTGGACTCTTTTACCCCCATCGGCTTTGCAGTGAAGGACCTTTCAGAAGCCTGTATCGCCAGTCATCGGAGCTCGGGTTGTATATATTTGTATATATACATTTTCCCCTTTTTTCCCACCTGTTACTCCCTTTCCCTGTGCCATTAAATTCGTTATAGTTTTAATTTCCAACCGTTGAGCCTTTTCTTCCTTGCTCCCCTTCTATTTCCTGGGGGGGAGTGATAGAAATAAACTCTGTCTGGGTTGTGGTTTGCCCTGACCGTTCGCTAAACCAGGACACTGGGGTATATCAAAACCCAGAATCCAGGAGGATAAATGGCAGATACTTCTCAGAGCATTCTCTAAAACTGGTAATTCTAAGACATGGTATGTCTCATGGGTGGGAAGGCAATGGTACTTATTTAAATAATCAGAAAATATGGTGTTTCCAGTATAAGCCTCAAATGCTGAGGTTTTTCGTGGCTTTTCTTATCTTGGCTTTGCAAACACATTATATACCTATTAGAGGCTGACATGCAGAAGTAGGTCAAACAATGCAAACCCCAGTTTTGCTGCAGCATCAGTTGGTTTGGACTTTGGACTACTCAGTTCCCCAGGGAATAAAGTAGTGCTAATAACCCATTCCACGATGAATAATATGCTAGTGTACTATATTGAACAATGTACAATACATCATTGCATATACACTCTCACACACTAAAAACTGCTTGATTTTATACAGCCTCTAGCTGCTAAACCTGTTTTACAATTTTGCCAGTGTACGAGAATTGGCAGTTAAATAGCAGGATATGCAACAGATGAAATTCAGAAACTGCACTGTAGATACAAAATGATACAGTTTAACTCTAGTAACTATCCTTGTAAGTAATTACTGCTTATAATTAGCTATCAGAAAATATTTTTTTCATTTAAACCTAGCCTGCTTTATAAATTCCAGCACTTATTCCTCAGAAAATTGATCAGGTAGGGTAAATCTTAACTATTTCTGACATCTCCTCCATTCAGTGATACTATTTTAGCACTATAGCTGATACTCAGAAAATGGCTGATGTATTTAGAAGCTACCATACATTTTAAACATGAGGCCAGTTCTTTACAGGGAGCCTCTAGGGTGTTAAGGCTATCTCGTACTATATAAAAAAAAATAGAAGGCCTAAGTATAAGCAGCATGAAGAAGTCTAAAGGACTGATTCTGGCCACAATATCTTATGGCAATCTTCTTTCAGGCCCCATCAAGGCAACAGGCTACAGATCACAGCAAATGATCAAAACACAATGGTTTTCATGGACCATGGTTTCTTTTACAAAGATACTAAAACAGTTTTTCACAACTGTTGGACAGTTTATCTGCAGACTAATCATAATCAAAAAATATTGTCTCAGCACTAACCCCGATAATGCCTCTGTTGAGATAATTCTTATCTTCCACTACCAGTAGCTAAAATAAAAGTATATGCTTCTCTTTCATGAATAGTGAAATGTTAAGCAGAACTCTAGATGTTTTCAGAGCAATAACGCCCTCCAGACCAGAGTGTTGGTTTGCTTAAGCAGTCTCCCATTGTCTGTATTCTACATCATGAACACATTGCCATTTATCCTAACTTTGCTTATGAAAGTAAAAACCTCAGTTTATTACTTCTGTTTTTGAATTTGTGCTAGCCTCTCCGGTGTCCACACATAAGGCAGCTCCTGGTGAATATCTTCAGAATTTGAGTCAGAAAGTTGGAATATCCAACCTAGAGAAGCAGAATGAGAGATTAGAACTAGATGTTAGTCAGTCCTGTTCTACAGCATCTGTCAATACAAAATGATTCAAAAGATTCATTCATATAAATACAAAGTGCTGAAGCTTTGAGAGTTGTCTTCTTAACCAGAGTAAACAGATTCTTTGCTCTGAAGAATACAATGGGAGAAAGAGGGAATGTTCATTGCACGTGCCTTCAACTGAAAACCAGAAAATTATGTCTAGGAAGAAGATGGGTGTCCAGAAAAATTAATTGTTCAGATAAATTCCAGTTTAGATCTCCATATGAACTACCTTAACCTCCCACATGAGTCACAGTCACTGATTTCTCTACAGCCCAGGATTGCTGCTGAAAAATCATGCAGGTAATGTAAACTCTTTAATTATTTTCAGCAGCAATCTGAAGAATTAGTTGGAAGATTAAACTACGCATCACTTCAAGCAGCAAGGGCACAGAGTTCTTTCAGCATGCATTTTTGTAAGACATCTGTGGTTGCAGCTGCACTATGGCAGGTATATTTTACTTAGTATTTTACTTTACAGCATTTGTGGATGATTTCAGAGGGCATGTGGGAGTGTGGAGGAAGATCCTTGACTTCTGGAGATTCTCGGTTATTCTCACTCAATTTTCTGAAAAGGTGAGAATGCCCAGGATGAATGGCCAGGTGAGATCTCTCTTCAGTCTGAACATCTGTTGAAATGGTTACTATAAAGAAACCAGATTACTTGGTATGAAGTCCAAATGAGGTTGGCTACAGACTGCTAGAGAATGGGCCAAGTCACTGTTAAAATTAATGCAGGGGAGCTCAGTTTCCCTAAGTTTAGTGTTTCACTATGAACAAATTGAAAAGCAAATTAGTCAGAATTAGTTAGAAACAAGAACTTGGTGGGTTAGAATTGCAGTCACAGAAACGTATGACCTGCTACTGGGCATTCCTTTCACCAAACAAAAAATACACCTGTGAAGAAAGACCTAGCAAATGGGAGTTCCCATGAGATTGGAAAGGGTAGGGACAGTTTAGGGAAAGCTGGTTGTCTGGACCCTTTATATGTTCACCTGTGGTTAAGAAAACTCCAGCATCTGCCTGGCTATACAGTGCACTGGCAGATCCACTTGTAGAGTGCTGAAGGGAAATGTGCATGATCTTGAGATCACTGAGACAGAAGAATAAAGAGGCAGCCTGTGACCAAAAAACTAAAGATGGAATCATACTCTAGCAAACTGAATAGCTCAGAGACACCAACAACATGCAACTCTACAGCAAAGCATTTCAGAAGTGCTGTTGCTTTGTTACAACGAGAAGCTGCTGGAGGTCACATTTGCAGTGAACAACAGACAAGGGTATAATTCACTTCAGTGCCTATATGCTTGTTTATGGAGCTATTCCTCTGTGCTAGGATGCAGAGTGTCTCTGCAGCACTTTTAACCTTCACCAGCCAAGGAATTTCAGTTCTGCAGTCTTGGTAGCAACTGATTCAACTTCACAGCCAGGACTGAGAAGAAAACGCACAAATGCCTTTTTTTTTCTGGTCACATGGCAATGTTCTTAAAGAAATCCAGTAAGAGGTGCAGAGTAAGCCGTTCTTCCCTTCAGATCATCAAATCTGTCCATGTTTTAGGCAGAACTGGTATAATGCCTTGTGAAGAACTTTTCAGTTATTGCCTTAGTGCTCCCATTCACAGCAAAAGTTAAGTCAAATATATGTGGACAGACAATTTTCAGAGGGAAAGGCTTAAAATAATATCCCAAAGCAGTTATTCACTCTGTATTCTGCTAGCAAAGAGTAGTGGACCGGCAGTGACCACGTAGAGAACCTTGCTGGCAGATGACCAGAGATAATCAGAGAAGGACTGGGTATTTAAAACCAGATTGTATCCAAAAAGCAGGGGTGTTATTGCTTGACAATTGCCCTTCTTGCACTAATCCATACTTTAGTTAATTCAGGCATTCAGAACAGCTGTCCAGACACTGCATAATTTTAACGACCTCTGCTAAGAGGTTGTGGAGTCTCCTTCGCTGGAGACATTCAAAACCCGCCTGGATGCGTTCCTGTGTGATGTACTCTAGGTGACCCTGCTCTGGCAGGGGGGTTGGACTAGATGATCTTTCGAGGTCCCTTCCAACCCCTAGGATTCTGTGATTCTGTAAGTACCAACCAGCCAGACGAGCTGCCTGTTACTCTTACCTCCTTCCTCACAAACGTTAGATGAGAGCGAGAAGTTGATTGTGATGGGTGACTGATCAGCATCATTTTGCACAACAGGAGCTAGAAAGGAAGCAAGCAGGGTGCAATGCTTATGATCATACATGCAAACCCAAAGATTATCCTCTTTTTTAAAAAAGAGGAAGACTACAGTAGCACGTGGAGAGCTGCAACAGGCCTGATCCCAACCTATAGTTCTGCACTGAGGATTACTGACACTTAGTGAATGAATGCTCTGGATGCAAGTTATTTTTACTGGTGCAATGTTATGACTCTACCACTCACCTTGAAAGAGGAGACTCAAAATGTTTTGATAAATGGTTTGAAACATTGCCCAGTTTCACCGGCTTTGTTCTTCTAAGTGTTTGTACCTCTTGCTTCAGCTGCAAAGCTATTTCATCATGTCCTAAAACAATGCTTTGCAGAGAACTGCAGTATCACTAGCTATAAAGTGGAGCATGTTGGCCTACCCAGCCAACAGAGTACAGCCTTAACAGAAAGTGTTTTCTTCCCTTTTGCAACCAAACATTACGACACAGTACAGCTTTACCTTTATGTCCTACAGGCATGTTTGATGCTGTCTCGGGTTCTCTTTTTTCCTTTGTAGTGCAGGATGGTAGAGCAAAGCTTTTCTTGTATCGTTCTTTTCTGATGTCAGTGATTTCATGCTCTGTACATTTGGACCCTGGAGCACCACTCTTAGCCTCCTCTGAGGCTTGGCTTCTCCTGGATCTCACATTTTTGTACACTAGTGACTGCCAGTGCCATTTACAGTAATTGACTCCCTCAGTGAGTTCTCTCCAGCTACAGGTTAGCACATTCACAAGTCCCCGAGGGAAACCAGTCTCATACCTAGCAAGGAGCTGCAACTTCTCTCCAAGCTCCTGTAACATGTTGGCAGTCACAGACTTATTCAACATGTTCCGTGGCGAGTTCTCATCTGCCTGTGGGATCAAAGATGTTTGGGATATCTTTGGATTCGAGTCCTCCTTAGTGGTTTTACACAGGAAATGACAAGGCACTTGTTGACAAACTGGATATTTTTCTTTTCTTGTATCATTGTTTAATAAACCACCTTCATGCCTTTCTGCATGCTCACCTGTACAGACAGCATTCCTGTCTTCAGTTGGGCTGAGGAGGAAAAAAAAGCCGTATCACTGAGAGCAGCAACAGTTAGATAATACAGAAAAGAGACCTGTTAGCTTTGCTGCCTGAAACACGTGGACAGGCTGGCAGTGCTCCCTTTCACAGTCGAGACTGAGCCACATTTCCTCCCAAAAAAGACACTCCTAGATCAAGCTCAGAAATACCTACACAGAGCAGGACGAGGAGATTTAGTGCAGCCATTGTCAAACCAGGGAGTCTCTGCACTGACAGTATATGCTTTGGACTATACCTGCTGAAGTGCAATGTAATGTAACATGTTGATTGGTATCTTCCCTCCTGTGAAGAATTATTCTCTCTTGCTCAGTAAAATGGTGATCAAAAAAATCCCAAACTCAACTTTCTTAGATATGACTATTAGATGTAACGAAATTTTGAGTATCTAAAGAAGTCTTCTCCAGCAGCTGCTGATTCTATAAACCCTATTTTGTGTTGGGCTTTCATTTTTTTTCAATTTGGGAACTCTGATATACCATGGTTATGGGAGGACCATCTTTATTTTAAACTGCAAGAGTTTAATTAGAGGACTGCCAATGTGTAAAATTTATTAACAATTTTTAAAATCTAAAATACAAAGAAAGTCTTTGCCCTCAAGCCTCTAATGACACACAGGCTTAGCAGTAACCACATGGTTACCCCCATCCAGTTTCAATGGCAGGTTCTTACACTCTATGAGTGCACACAAGCGTGTTCATAGACTGAAACAATCTGGAGCAAATTTCTGAAATTTGAAAGCAACTTGGGCAAAATAAGGTTTGTCCTTGGAACAAAAGTATCAGTTTAAAGCAGATGTGATGAAACCTGATTTTAAAACCCAGTTAGCCGGAGGAGTCACACCCCAAAGGAATACTATGAACACCAGCTCCCAGTACAATGGTCAACAGACATGAACTTCATGAAATCCACACTGGTCTGCACCTAGCAATGTGCTATTTTTCAATCCATGTCAAAACCGTAGGAAAAGGCTACTATGTGGCATTCTTTAACTGCTCACTGTTTGTATGTTAAATATATTAAACTCATTAAATGCTGGCAGCAGAAATGAACATTAGGTACTAAACCTCAAGGAGTTGGGGTTAGGTACAGGACACCGTCACCTTCCCACTTGTCTCCCTCTGCTCACACTGTGTGGCCGGGTGCCAGTTCTGGTCATATGCCTCCATCTCTCCTGCTCTGCCTTGGCCTTGGCAAAAAGGAGTCTCCATTGGGACTCCTTTTTGTGTCTTCCCTGAAAAACTACTTGACAGAAACTTCCCTGCACCAACTACTGCTGGCGTCACAGTATTACCTGGGAGTAAAGCCAGGGGGAAAATCTGCAATGAAATGTGAGGACAGTTCTTCTGGTATCTTCTTTCCCCTCTCTTTCATTCTAGGTTTCATCTACAACAAAATGAATGTTTCCAATTAAAGACTGGAGGAGGTGTAAACGGGAAGAGGGAGGTAGGAGAATGTTCTGGGTATAAAAGAAAATACCTGGTCAAAGAAATATACAGGTCCTGCCTCCAGTACTGTGGCTGTCGACGTTTTTTCCATTACTCCCTAGAATGAAGTGGGGGTGGAGCACCCCAGAGGGAAGTAGTTATGTCAGCAGGCTGTGAGAAAGAAACTGTTTATGCTTTTCACACTAACAATGAAATTGAGGAATTACTTTCTGTGAGAGGCCTTGAAAATCTGCTTCAAATAATACAGGAACCACCACAGTATGAATGGAAATACATTGATGCATAAGCGGATTAAACTACATGAAGTTGATTACAAAACTGAAGATCAAATTATCATTTTTTGATAATTTAGGTCCATAGTACTCTAAACTAGTGTTTTCATGAGATATGACCTACAATTATTTCTGACGAGAGGTAATGTCTTGGTTTGTTATCTGTAAAAGAAGACTGCTTGCATCTCCAGTTATGACTCAGTGAGTGTGTCAATAAATGTTATTTTTAAAAGAGTTTTATGACTGTATCATAAATATAAAAAAATTACTTGAAAGATACCAGTGTGGGGACCCTTGACCCTGTGCAGTCTTACACCCCCTACCAAGACTTCACACAGGCACAGAGATCTGCTGCCTAGGAGACACTCACTGCATCACATTCTAACACACGGATCTGCATCCATGCCTAATGCAATAGCTCCTTACCACAGAAATATAAGGAGTCCTTTGAAGCACTGGTCCAAACAATGGGTTGTTTTGTCCACGTGAATCTTGTTGCTTAAACGCAATTTTAAAATTTAGCTCCAGGGGAGGCAATAAACTGGCTTATTTTTATATTTCATAGTATGCATCTAATAATGCAAACTGAAAAGCGTTTGCTTTGTCCCAGCCTGAGTGCTCAGTGCTCTATGCTTCTCAAGGTGACTTTCAGCAGTAAGACAGATTAAATTTGGTTCTTTTCATAAGCACTTTTAGCAACTTTTGAAAATCTGTCCTCCAAAGAATGTTGATGTTGTGACACTAGCTGATGCAAGCCAGGATGTTTGCATTATGCCTGATAGGCTGTAATCAAACTGGTGTTTGTTAAGAAAAACAAAAGAAATCACCAAGGAAAGAAGTCCACAGTGAACAGAGTTAAGTGTGAATTCTTTGGCTGCTTTTTTCACTTTTAACTTTGAATTAGCTACTTCATCTAGGTTTTAGGTAAAATCTTAGAGAAGGAATGGTCTCAGAGCCCTTTACCTTGACCATGCAAAGGAAGACACTATTTGGTGACAGCTGTCGTTTCCACAGCAAATGCTATGGATGATGACGGCTGAAGAAGTGTCCTCTGTGCTTAGCAACTAGTAAGGGGGAATATCTTTCCTTCTAGAGTTCATAAGACATATTTGCTCTCATGCAAGAAACATTTTCTTTGTCTACATCCAGTCTTTAGGCCCAATATTAAACCTCTAGTCATAAAAATTGTCCCATTGATTTCACTGGATTTTTAAGGACTATTAGTTTTGTCCCTAAGCTAGGAAAAAGAGCAAAGTGTCATAAACACATAAATAATGGCATCAGACCTATAAATACAAACAGCAACAAATAAAACATTCCTCTCTTCAGCTCTTCTTGGCACTGATACAGGCCACTTACTCCATAGTTGTCCCTCCTCCCCCTCCTTCCAAGATTAATCCCACAGCTGTCAGAGACAGCTCCCCCACACCATTCCATGCCATTTCTCGACACTTACATACAGCTTGAAAACACAGAAGAAAGCATAGCTTACCCTGAAATAAGTCTTTTCCTCAAGATCGTAGCTTCTTTTGCTAGGAAAATAGTGCCACGGGAGCTGCCTCCTTGGAAGAAAAAGAAGAGGAGGTATGTGTGTTGCCTTTCAGGAAAGGGTTTCAAGTGCTGCTGCTTAGTTACCACACGTTTTGGACGGCATTCAGCCCTTCCCTTAACTCCCCAGCCATGGCCTGCCTTTGTCCGGCAGGCTGGTTATAAAAAAGGAATAGAGAGAAAACAAAAAACCCCAGTGTCTTTCTCCAGCTGGAAATGGTATTCACAAGTCTCTTCTGGCCTATGGCCTGGCTGATACTGTCTCCTTATCACACTGCCTAGTATAGCACAGAATTGGAAAGCGTAGCATTCATTAATATAAAGTGTGTTAAATTCTAAGAACAGCTGACTGGCCATAACAGAAGGGCAAAAAAGAGCTGGTAAGGGCATGGTACGAGGTGTGGCTCACTCTGCTTCTAAGAGACCAGGTCCTCTTAAAAGCAGCTAAGTGGGGAGCGTGGAGTCTAGTTGTCAGCCTGTTCATGCTAATCTTCGCTTTGTTAATGCTGTCAGTCCAGCTTCTTACTCCCACTTTACAGTTTTTTTCATCCAGCATCTCTATTTTTGCACATTGGTTATCACACTGTTATCCCGTTGGCTCTCTGTACTCACACAGGGTACAGCACCCTGGGGCTGGACGCAGTGTAACCTGGAAGATGCCTAATTTTGCTCCTTCCAACATGCCCTCCTCTCTGCAAGCCTAATGAACGCAGCTCATGGAGTGGGAACAGTCACAGCGCTGGGGGTGTAGCATCACCTCAAACTGTAGAGACACAGTGAATCCCACCTCTTCTACTGCACTGCCAATTTTCTTTCACTCTGCTAAGTTTTATTCATACTCCTTGTTAAATAAAGTGTGACTCCTCTCTACAATTTATTTTTAGCCTACTTTTTTAAGGAAAGGAGGTTTATGCAAATACCCAGTTTCAGCCAGATTTGGCAGTATAACACACCCCAAGACAATGACGTGTGGATGCACTTTGTGAAATTCAGCAGCTGGGCAGTCAGCAGAGATCCAAGTGTCCCCACCCAAAGAGAGGCAGGACAAACTCTACTGAGCCAGTCAGCTGCCCAACTGCCCACGTATTGCTACAGTGCAAGCCATCTCGCTCTCTCCGCTGGGGTACCACAGTAATTATGAATGGTGCTGGAGTCACTCTGGGAAGGAAAGAAACAACCCTCTGAAAACTCTGGCTTCATTAATTCCGCTGATCACAGAAATATTTGTTCTACTTGTTGTCCCTTTTCCTCTGATACCCTTACTTCTGAACTTCACATCCCCAAGTCTTACCTACCTTATTTTTCCTTTATTTTTCCTCTGGTCAGCATCTCTCCTTCTGTATGCCCTGGGCTTCTGTAGACTTTATGGCCTCCTTTATCTGTGACTTCAGTTCTGGAATGAAATCCGTGATCTGGCAACACTTCTGTTACGGCACATACAGAAGCAAAGGGACCAGGAGTACAAGCTAGTAACTCTCTTTTTTCAAGCTGTCAAAGGCACCAAAGGGGATATAGTGAAGGGTAGGAACAATCTGGTACATAGCAGACTAGCAGATTAAAATCAAACACAAAAGCTGAAACACTGCTATAGGATCTCTCAAGACCGTTACAGTGCCCAGCTACTATAAACATACAACAGGAAGATCTAAGATGACTCAAAATGGAGAATTCAGGGAATTTGACTCCTGGTTCCCACTCCCCTTTCTGCCAACCGCAAAAAAAACTTAGCTCTGTATCCTCTTCTACCTAATTAGAAAACTAGAATGGAAAGCAATAAACAAAAAGTGTTCTAGGCAACATCAGTGCACACACTTTTTTGTGTCATCCATTCTCTATATGAGAAAGAGCTATTCCTCCACAGCTCTCTTCATCATCCTTGGACAACATCAATTCAGGCAACAAAACAGTAGTGGCAACAAAACAGCAGGAAAATGGCAGCAGAGCACTAAATGGCTCACTCGCTCTATTGTGCAAGGTTTGTTCTGCTTTAACCATAGTAATAGGACCCTCCCGGAGGTGGTCCAGTTACCCTGACATGGACATAATAACAGCATGGTTTAAATGGGCAACAAGTGCTCTCACAGAGGTTCCCCACTGGTGGGGTGTTGGGGATCCAGGCAAGGCGATGTGTCCGGGATCCAGGCGAAGCTAGGCAACGTAATCCCAAGCTGGCAGCAAGCTGCCCTGGAGTGCTGGGTGCACAGAGCCAGCCTCCCTTCCCAGCACTCGATGTTCTTGCTGGTATTGTAGGTTGAGTAGTATCTCAACTTCCAACTCACAGAGCACATCCTGCTCCTTCCTCTGGTGCTCAGGCACTGAAGGTACCCTAGTGCCTCGAGCCCTGCCTTTTATGGTCCACCCCCCTTGTTAGGCCATTAGCTTTATTATTATTAAACAATTAGCACCTGAGTGTGATGACCAGGAGGGCTGCCCTGTCAATCAACAATCAGGTAGCCCTCTGGTCAACCTCTACATTCTCTACAATGGGGCATGTCTTACTGCTCTGAGCATGCCTTATGCCCAGGGAAGTCATCTTCCCGGCACCCAGCCTAGTCCCATGAAAGCTCCAGCTGGATGTTTCCATGTTGGAGTGATCTTACAAGCAAAAGCCCTGGAGAAAATGCTGCTGTGCCACCTGCACAGGCCACGATGGAGTGTGTTTGGTCAGTACTAGATGTCAGCTTAGCCTTTTGAAGTCTTATGCTTGCTGAGAATTGTAGTGGGAGAGGAGTGGGGGGTGTCTGAGTCATAGGGGGGAGATGGCAGTGAGCCACTGGTCTCAGCAGGGCCAAGGGGGCAGAATTTGTGCCTCAGTGAGGAACAGGGCATTACCAGCTTTCCCAAATGAAAGCCTGGCTGCAGAAGCATTTTAAAACACAGTTATGCAGAAGAACCATTTGTAACCTTTGTAAGTTATAAACCTTATTATACTATATACTGTAAATACATCTGAGGCAAGAGTTGTTAAAATATAGTAGTAAGGAAGAAAAAAATAGTCTTTCTAGTCAGCATGGTTATACTAGTAGAAAACCTGTGAAAAGTGTAAGCTCAGTGCAGAAACGTTAATGATTAGGCTGATCTAATGAACTGCTAGTGGATGCTGGTAATACGGGTATTCCTCCTTGGCTTTACAGGCAGCGGTGGAAATGAGAGGAAGCTGTGCCCTTCACCCTGCAGTAGAATCCCCCTGGTTTTGCTCCACGGGACTCGGAACAGTTTTTCTTACATCCCTTTTGTGACTTCAGCTGATTTGCTCAGCGTTGTCAGGCTGTACAGTCTGAACAACCCAAACTGCTGTGAGCACCCCACGGCAGCTGCTCCTGCCCAGCCCCTGCTGCCGGCCCCCAGCCCGCCGTGTCGCCCCCTGCTTTGGGTGCAGCCCGGGGGCAGGGGGTGCCTGGGTCACCCCGGCCAGCCCCGGCCCGCTCCTGAACGCAGGGACCCAGGAGCGCCTCTGGGACGCCAGGGCACACGCTGCTCCCCGCGAGCACTCGGTAAGATGCCAGCGGGGCCTGCGAGCCGGGAGCACGGCACGGCCGGGCAC
>VZRW01003480.1:0-19649 GCA_013398125.1 Aegotheles bennettii | reverse complement strand
GCCGCCGAGGCCGCTGTCCCGGCCCGGGGCGGCGGCGTGGGCTGAGGGGGACCCGCTGGGCGGGGAGGGGAGTGCCGGGCGCCCGGAGGATGCTCCTGCCCTTCAGCATCGGCGAAGCCGGGGCGAGGGAAGCGCTCCCTGCTCCGGTGCGCCCGGGGAGCCTCCCCTCATTCCCTCCTGTGCCCGAGGGGGGGAGGCGTAAGCGCGCTGCAGTGGAAGGGATCCCGCGGCCTCTGCACCCTCCCGGCTCACCGAGAGAACCGGGCAAGTCTGGGCAAACAGTGTGCGGGACCCACGGCCGGGGTTGGCTTTGGCAGGCTGGCAGCGATCGCGCTGTGCGCTTGTAGCTGTCTGCTGCACGCCCGTGTTATCTCACCAGAGCAGGCTGCTGCCGAGGCTGGAAGAATTCTTTCCCCTGCTACCTCTAGGTACAAGTGTCAGTAACAGCACCTGTCACTGTAGTGTCTACTGTCTTACACGTTAAGTAAAAAAAAAAGCAGGTGTGCTGTGGTGTTTGTGGGATCCACACTGCGTAATATTTCTGTTCAGTTTTGGGGGCTACTGTCTACCAATGTGGGGCTGTCCTTTTGCTGTAAGTCATACTTCAATTTTACAAACAGGACAAGAAACAGATAAAGAAGTGGAAGGTGCTCTTGATGAAGTAGCAAAACAATTGGATAAACAAGCACTGGAGGAGAAAGAAAAAGATGATGATGATGAAGGCAAGTGTAACTTATCTTTTCTTCTGACAATTCCAGTTTCAGCTTCTTCCTAGACTCCCATTTTAACAAACCTTTACAGATGCCGTTTGGGTTTGTTTGGTTGTTGGTTTTGGTTTTTTTTTTGCTTGGGAGAACTGAGATGCAACTATATGTACTTTTTACTTTTTTGGTAACAGTTTAGCTGATATACATGCATATATATATATAATAAAATAACAGGAGTAACAGCTTTGCTAAAGCTTCTTATTTTCAAGGATCTTATTACTGCAGGGAAATGTTTAGTTTAAGATAAGGTAAGCTATAAATCATTCTCACTTACATTACCATGGTCAGTATAAATTTATGCCCTAAATTTTGTCTGTTATTCTTGTCTTAAAACAATAAAATATAGAGAAAATTTTAAGGGAGCAATTTAATTAGTAAAAAGTCTTAGAGTCTTTACCAGTGACTTGGAACCTGTTAATCTGTAATAATTCTTCATTAAAACTGAACTAGGGAGAGATTAACACACAAGCAAAGGATACACCTTGTGTGTTGCCTGTGCTATGCAGCCGATGTTCTAAGGAAGTGCCTGGTGTTGAAATCCAGATTGGATGCATCTTTTCTGTAGGAATATCAGATAAAGATCCTGTCTTTGTTTTGTTGAGTGGTTCTCAATAGGGATGTACATTTAAGAAAATTCGTTTCTCAAGTTACTAATTTAGCTTCCTGCTTGTGAATTAGCATTTAAAGTTGGCTCAGCACCCTAAAATGGTTCTTACTGTTTTGTTTAGAAATCTTGATTGGCTATCGCTAGAATTCATCATTCCAGAATTTAATTTAATAAATTAATTATAGAAGTTTAAAAAAATTACGTAAGTGCACTGGGATATATAGAATTGCAAATAAATAAATCTTTAATCATAATTAATCTACATATAGCATCCAGTTCTATGCAATTTCCACAGAAGTATATTCTGATGGATTATTTGTTTTATGGTATATCTCAGGCTGTGGAGTTGAAAGATAATTAGTACAATAGGAAGTAGTGCTATCACTGAACTAATAATATTCCTTTTTTCCCACATGTTAGACTTTAGAAAAACAACAATATTTTTGCAGAAAACAGAAAATTGATGTAAACAGTTTAAAGACAACTGTGGCCTTGTTTATACTGATTCTCACCACTCCTGTCCTATCTGTTTATAGTTTCAGAGGTGTTGCTTAAGGCATGGTGCTGCATTGATTAAAACCAATAAAATGCCTACCTCCTTTGGTTTGTGGGGTTTTTTTGTTTTCTTGGTTTTTTTTCCTTTAGAAGCCCATAACTGAATGGCCTTAGAAATGATGCAGGGTAGCTTTTGAAATCTGGGAGAGATTAGGAGATGTTCTTTAGATTTCTGTTGTAGTGTTCAAACATGCTGATAGGTAACACTTTTGCATGATAGTAGGCCAAGTTATTAAACAGCTATACCAAAATGGCATAAGGTTGGGCTTCAGTTTTGCAAAGATCTTAAATGGCTTCTCTGGTGAAAGTTTTTTTCATTACCAGCTAAATAACCTGAAGACAGACAGAGTATTGGTCAGATGCAGTAGTTATGTCTCTGGCAGCAGTTAGTCTGCAGCAGCCTTCAAGGACATGAAAGCATAGGCCTGGTTAGTTTGGCTTGCAGCTGACAGATGCACGTGCAGTGATGGATGAAAAAGCCACAATAAGCAGGTAGCATCAGTGACAACATTAAAGAAATGCTGTCCTTTTTTTGTGGTTTAGGCCTACATTTAAAAAAAAGTCCAAAAATCGCTGGTGAGTGAACTGGAGTCACGTCTAATTAATTTCTTGATAAGTGGTTTGAGCACAGCTCAAGGTCAAGAGAAATGTGGCGAAGTTACAGAATCAGAGAATCACTTGTGTTGGAAGGGACCTTAAAGGTCGTCTAGTCCAATTTACCACATATTAAAGAAATGTATATGCACTGTTAAGGATTTTCGACTGCCTGTGAAATACAGATTGATGGAGAATCTGATAGGCTGTTGTAGTTACACTAGCAGTATAAGTTATACTTGTGTTTTGTTTTTTTTTACAAAAATTTAAAATAAGGTACTTAATACCAAAATGAGCTGGGGAGGGGCGGAGGTGACACGTGGCTGAAATTTTCCCCAGCAGCAGGTTTACAGCAGTCACTACAGCATGGAAATGCAGATGACACTGACCATTGTGAGAGACTTGAAATCTAGTGACCAGAACAGCTGGTCAGTGTTCTGGTTTAGTTTTTAAATAAATGAGCAAATTTCTGTGTAAATGCATTCAAAATGGCAGTGCTTTGACTTGGTTCTGAAAGTTCTTTCAGTTTTACTTTATATAAAAATAAATATTCTAAATGTAGATGACTAGTTCTTACCCATTTTGAAATGAACTTGTGGGTAGGTACAGAAGGTTTAGTTGGATGGTATCATGTTAGGTAAATACCTCATTGTGTATGAGCAGTAGACGTAGCCAAAAGTGAAATCCGCACACGGGCTTATTGTTACGTGAATTGTTATGTTACAGGTGTGACAGTAACACGATGTGGTTGTTTCTTGGTGCTTACATGCTATGCTCTGAAAACCTCCTGCTGGTACATCCCACATGCAGTGGTTTCGCTCAGTGCTGGTTGTGACTTTCCCAGTTATCTCTAGATTGAACTCATCATGACCTAAGTGCTGTCATCTTTACTTGTTTGGGCATTTTATCTTCCCAGATACATTAAGTTCCTTTAAGTTCCTTTAGCTGAAGCATGAGAAGATGGGTTTGAAGCAGTACTTCCTAGCTTTTTGTTATGGGTTATGTCTAATATAGTTCTCTCTCACACCCTCTCCCAACCCCAGACATCTTTTTGGGTGAATTGAGAACAAAGGCATTTGAAGTAGGACTTTCTGCAAACTCTTTGCCTGAGCTGCTTTTTTTTCTCTGGTGATATATTTAAGTCATCAACTTCAGAAAATATTTGCTTAGGTCTGTGTTTAGTGTAGGGACTGAAAATGCTAATGGTTCGGAGGCAGCTTCTATCTGTCTTCTTTTAATCCATTAAATTCTACTGTGAAAGAAGTGTTTCCAGGTAGTCCATATGTTTTTTTGTCTCATTCAAAATTTTTTGGTTCTTTTAAGGTTATTATATGTTCTTTTAAGGTTATTATATGTTCACCTGAGCACTTTCTTTCCTGTAGATGGAGAGGGTGAAGGAGATGGAGCAACAGGGAAAAAGAAGAAGAAGAAGAAAAAGAAGAAGGGACGTAGGTATCAAGCACAGAAATAAAGATAGATTGCATGAATATTTGGTTAAGCATATGTTAGTGGTGGTCTTGGCAGTTGAAACAAATTTTGGGGTGCAGTTTGGGTTTGTAGGCTAAGTCTGGCTGAGTTTTCTTCTCATGCCACCTTGAGCATTGGTCAGATGAAGTCACACGAGGGCATCATGATGTGATGTTTTCTTGGTATTAGCCCAAATTCTAGTGAGGGGATCTTAAATAACTTGTGCCGTTTAATGTTTGTGGTTGAATAAGGTACTTAATACTTCCAGTGTACCATATGTAAAACTTTCCTAAATTATACTCCACAGCTAAGGTCCAGACAGATCCACCTTCTATTCCAATATGTGATCTATTTCCCAGCAACATATTCCCAAAGGGAGAAGAATGTGAATACCCACCAACACAAGATGGGTGAGTGTTTTAAGCTTAAAAAATAGATGCTGTCCTCTGGAGGTGCTGAACTGCAAAACTGTTAATGGTGCAACCAAATGAACAAAGTGAGTTGTAATGTTTTTTTGGTTTTTGTTTTGTTTTTTAAACTGGATCATCTAAGAACTTAGTGAATCGGAGTCTTCAGGCCATAAGTGTTCCTCCTTCCCTACCCTTTTAATTAATAGCCTTTATGAGCAAAATTGCCACGAGGTGGGGGACCTTGAGACCCAAGGGACCAACGGGATTTCAGTCAGCAGCTAGTGAGAAAAATACAGTCTGAATTAGAACTGAGTGAAGGTTTAAAATTTAGGGAGATGAGACACTGTTATACAGCGGTTTTGGAGGCACGGCTTGATTTTTTTTTGGCAGTGACATGTTGATCTGAGAATATGACAGTTTAATTTAAAAGCCTAAGTGGTATGTTCTGCACTTTGCTTCTCTTTGTATGAATGTATAGTTATTATAACCTAAACTGTTTCTTATAATTCGTAGTAACATGGGAATAACGTGCAGTTTAACCAAACAAGCAACAGCTTGTAGTGATTTACTGGAACAGAGATCTGCATCCTTATGTTTTCATAGGGTACCACTATTCCCTTATGATTTGTTAGGATATACCAGCTGGACTGAGTTTTCTGATTTTTGCTGCATGAGGTGTTTTGGAAGGTCATTTTTTTACCTGAGGGGGTTGAGAGGAGGAGATGGGGGATCAGCATGAATTACATGAAAATCTGAATGAAAAGACAGAGTATTACTGAAAACTTCCCAGGAAATTATTAATCAAAACTCTGGAAAAAATAGGTTAATCCGAAGCAGGTGGGGAATAGATAAATACTTACAGTATTTCTGAAAGCACTGTAAGTTTTTGGTGACCTTTTTTTTTATGATCATATTACTTTGAAACTTTATTGGTTGTTTAAAGTCAATGCCTGTTTCTAGTAGAGTATAAGCAACATAGCTGAGAGTCTCGCACATCCTCTAAGTTGTGTTCAGATATTCACAGATAATTTTTGAGATTAAAATTTGGTTTTGAGGAGCCTTTTCTTCTTTTTAATGACTTCTGTTTGATCACAAGGTATGCTCATATTTATGTGTGAATGACTGCCTTGTTTGTATGCACAATATTAGCATGCTAGTGAAGGACTTTCGCAGGGTGGTCCTGACAGGCTCATCAGGACCAATTCTTTCATGCTTAAGAGTTTTAGGTGTTTTAGGTATGTGCATATGCCACATTCAGAAGAACGTGATTTAAGCAATCCAGGAAATTAGATTACTCTGTTACGTATCCAGCTATTGAAGGTTAAATATTTTACTCTGGGTTCAATACTAGTCATTTGAAAGGAAAAAAACCAAAACAATGCAAAGTAACAAAACCAAACCACTTTTTCTAACAGGATTTAAGTGGGGCATCTTTTCTGTACCAAGAATGTTCTGCTATGGATGAAAAATATACTTTTTCAGGGAACCTGAAATAGTTTGCATAATTTGCTTGTTAAATACATGCTTAGTTTTGTTCCTAAATTAAATATTTAACTCTTATGATGCTACTTTAGCATTTCCTAACATAAGCAGCTACTTAAATTAGTAACTGACATGAACGCTAGGATATTTCCTATTCTGAATAATAGTTTCATTTTTTATATTGGTGAAGCATGTTTGTGTTGCTTCTCTTACTTACGCTGAGGTCAGTAGGGTTTTATCTTTGAATTTTTTAGAGTTGCACTTCTAATCTTATCTCTTGATGTCGTGCTTTCTAAAGTTACCTTTCATCAACCTAGAACTGTGTATTTCGCACAGGAAGCATCATTCAATTTTCAGGGGAAAAAATAGCAGAAAATCAATTCTTATATAGACAACAGACTAACAGCCTTGATATTTTTATACCTTGGGTATTTAGTTCTGTTTGAAGGCTTGTGGTTTTTGTTGAAGACACCTGAATTTGAAATTATGCAACAGGGAGAGTGGAAAAGCTGTAAGCAGTAAATACTGCTTTGATACACTGATTTTGTTAACGTGGGATTAAGGAATTCTTGTCCCTGCCTACTTGTTTCTGCCCCTGTGCTGTTGTCTGGGTTAAAATAATGTGAGAGATTTGATCACTAAGATCTAGTTTACAGCACAGTCCTGTGAAGATTTGTACTGGTGAAAACTGGGGGGTGTAAACTGGAATGAAAAGATGGGAACAAATGGCTTGGAGCAAGAGGTGAACTTCTGAAACTGACTTATGTGGTAGCCAGCACATGAGGAAACTGGCCTTGAAAGAGCTTGTTAGCTCATGGACCTGTAGGAAGACTTCTATTTGATGTGAGACCCTTGTCTGATCAGTTGATCTTTCACATGTCCTGAAATGCTTAGGCCCAAGCAGTATTTCTTGTTGCCCCCTTTCCTGAGCTTCCAGGTGGCAGTGGTGCAGCTTTGACAGCAAAATCCTTTAGGTCTGATACAGTATTTTTAAACATAGAGGCTGTTTTGTCCCCCAGTTGTCTTGCATGGGATGACTGCATTCTGAAATGCATTAGGATAGAGTGAGGATGGCTTCCTGCCAGTTTGCTGGAGTTTGCACTTAGGTCCACGACTGATGGCAGAACAGCTGCCCAGACTCTGTCAGCAGCTCTTGCTACCCGAGGGTGTTCCCTGCTGGAATCCAGAGCAGTCTGAAAGGATCCTTGAGTCCTTTCCACACTGTTTTTCTGCAGTACACCTTTTCCATCATCTTGTGCTGTGACTACTGTGCTGGCAGTAGTCCAATTTCCAAGGGCAGTAACAGGGCTCAGGTGTTGCAGCCTCTTGCTTTTTTTTTTTTTTAAGGGTAGTACCTGTGATACTTTACTATTGGAACAAGAAAACTGCTCAGGAAAGTAAAACATGGGTTTTCTCCTCTGCACTGTTGTTGCTTTGTCTGAAAAGGAGCAGAAACTTCAAGGGAAGCAAGCAAAAGGGTCTGAAAATACTTGGATCCTCTGGTCATCCTGAGAAGAATTTTATGGGATAGCCTCTTATTCTTCTTTAACTTTTCAACTCTGCTTTAGGATTGCAGGCCTCTGTATAAATACTCAGTTCAAAATGGAGCAAAATCGCAGGGCATAGTCTCTTGGCTCACTCATACCTGTTTTTTTGGCCATGAAGGAAACTCTTAGAGTGGAGCCAAGTTACGTGTCTAGGAGTAAGTAGCCTACACCTTTGAATTTCAAAAAGTAATCCTTTAACTCTGCATATTCAGTTGTTTGCTTAGAATTGGCAAACAGTAAATTTGGAAACTTTAGTTCAGCCTCTTTGGTCCATGTTGTCCAGCATCCCTTTTCTTTTGTGTCCCACCTGCCAGCATGTGCACCTGTGTGTTGTTTTTAGTGGTATTTGTCCTGCACAGCATGTACAGAGTTCTTTGAGTTATCACTAGGGTTTTTTGTGTCATTACAGGGCTCCAGTGCCACTATTTGAAGGATATCTCTACTTCGTAGTCAGAGGAGTAGTCTTATAGTTAACTTCTGATAGTTGCTGGAGTGCTTACATTACTTTTTTGTTTGTTTGCTTTCTTGGAACTTTAGTTGTATTTTTTTCTTGCACAATAAAAATAAATATTCAAAACTAATCTTATATTTAGTCCTGTATTGAAAATTACTCTTATTTGTTCTATGAGCCTATCAGAGAGCCAAAATGAGTGGTATTCTCCTGGAACAAATGTTAATTCACTATCCAGCAAATTCAGAAAGTAACTTCCTGGCACGTGTCATCCTTGCTATGCACTGTGTTAGGTGTTATTACCTAAATTATTCTGAGGATGAGCAGAAGTGATACTGGAATTACAAGCTCTTAAATTTTGAAGGAGCTTATTGTCTCAGTGTCAGTAACAGTTTCTGGGCCAAGTAGCTGCGCTACAGTGCTGAGTTTCTTTTCCATACAGGAAGTACACTGTCAGTGAAAAAGACAGAGCACGTTGCAGTGGTTTGCCCTGCTACATCCAAGGTAGAACTGCAGGCATTGATATGAATTTTATATGCCTGTTCTGCCTTTTTGAAAAGTATTAAACATCCTTCAGGCATGCTGCTTCTCTGGGCTTTAGGGAGGAGTGGAAGGTAAGGCTTTTGAAAATGTGAAGGGAATAATTTGGTTCATGGTCTAATTGAGTTAAATGTCTATGTATGCTAAATTATTTTTTTGCTGTAATGTTACAGTCTTTCACAGGTGCCAGTCTGTGACACTGATAGATTTTTATAGGCATCCTTTATTCTGCAAATTTTATAAATCAGGATCTTTTCTGTTGCACAGGGGAATGTAGTCC
This sequence comes from Aegotheles bennettii, assembly GCA_013398125.1. NCBI lineage: Eukaryota > Metazoa > Chordata > Aves > Caprimulgiformes > Aegothelidae > Aegotheles > Aegotheles bennettii. Next base: position 10,949 of record VZRW01003480.1, on the reverse strand, counting down.
TGGCTTGTTAATAGACGCTTTGCAGGCTTTAGACAGAAGTTGTAATGACTACTGTGATTATAGTAACTTTTCATGACACACTTTATTTATTTTGAAGGCGAACTGCTGCTTGGAGAACAACTAATGAAGAAAAGAAAGCACTAGACCAAGCCAGTGAGGAGATCTGGAATGATTTTCGGGAGGCTGCAGAGGCACACAGACAAGTGAGGAAATACGTTATGAGCTGGATAAAACCTGGAATGACAATGATAGAAATCTGGTGAGGACACGTATCTTCTCAGAGACTTCTGATGTACATTCTTCTTCTTTCTCCAGAAGGGGAAAGACTTAGTCTCAATTTTGTGTGCTTGAGTGTGTCTGAGAGTTGGGGGGGCTTTCTGTTTGAAGTACACAACCAGTATCCCCAATTATTTACTTGAAGTTTCCTCTTCTGACATATTCTTAGCTTATGCAGCTTTACAGGGCCTGAGATCATACTGAATTTCAAACTAAGCTTTCAGTTATGCTCACTTATTTTGAGTACATGCTTGATTTTAATGTTCTGTGCCCTGGCTGAGAGAAGCAGCCATAGCAGTAGTTAACATCCTGGCTTTTGCCAAAATTGTCAGTGAAATGCTGTGTGGATGAGGAATGCAGGTGCAGGCTGAGGCTGGGAGTGAGCGAAGAGACATAAACCCAGCATGGCTGTGTACTCAGTCCGGGGCAGGAAGATTGTGTCTGTATTTAGTCTTTGCTGACTGATGTTTCTGAAGAAACACAGGTGTTTCTTTGTCTTGTTCTCTCATTTGCTCAGTTATTTCTTAAGATAAACAAGAGTTTGATTAAGGTAAAGTTTAAAGAAATAATTAGCATGGACTGATTCTTTTTCTTGACTCTTCCAACTATTTATTTTTCTGTCCTTGAGTTTATCTATAGTGAATGTCTACTGTCCAAGTACTGTGCTGATCCAGGATAGTTTAGCTTTCAAAATCAGGTGCTTTCAGCTGATATGACTGAGGACTCTGCTGACAAGAGTGGGATAGTAAGAAAGCTAATCAGAGCTGATCCCCAGGTAACTGTGTGAGGATAACAGAAAGAGATAATATAACATCAGGAAAAGTGGAAGAAAGACAGCTGCCTTCATAATCACTAGTCTGACTGAAACAGATCTGTCACATTGAATTACACAATCTGACTGTTACAGTTATAAGCAATAATTTTCTCAAAACATGACTCTTCTTCCTAAAGTACCTCAGGCTATGGGGAATTACATATTAAAATAAGCTCTTTTCTCTTTCCAGATTGCTCCGAGTGAATAGTTTTCTTAAATAAAATCAAAGTATGGTGCACTGAGGCAGTTCACATCATTCACTGTTGCTATACGAGAGTGCAGTGGTGGACATGTATCTGTAGATTTCCAGTAGCTAACAGCTTAAGAGTAGACAAAAGCCAAGAACAAATGTTAGTCCCTTAAGATTCTATTTTATCACAGGTATTGTTTAAATGAAAAAAAAAAGTTATTCTTTAATGATATATATTTTTTTAATGAATGGGTAGACTGTTCTTTTGCTCTTTTTTTTAAAATCCAGTAATTGAAAAAATGCATTTAGTTTGCCTAAACTTTAGTGGTATAACCTCTGCTGCTTAGGAAGAATGGGTTAAATGTAGCTTGTAAAGGATAGATATTTTAAATTTAGAGTAAAAACACTAGTGAAGTACTAAATTTTGCCCAAGAAAGGGTAGAAGAAACAACACCAAGAGCTGCAGATCATTATGTTGTACTAGGGTTTCTTTCTAGTTAACATACAAGTAGTTTAAGATTTCAGATTAAAGCATTTACTTGAATATTTTTCTGAGGTTTTTTGTTCTTGTATTGATTTATTTGAAGTCATCATAAGAAATATTAACAACTGTTATGGTTTCTTTTTTCTTCTCCCTCCCTTCTGCCTTTTAGTGAAAAACTAGAAGACTGTTCACGTAAGCTGATAAAGGAAAATGGATTAAATGCAGGTCTTGCATTTCCTACTGGGTGCTCTCTGAATAATTGCGCTGCTCACTACACTCCCAATGCTGGGGATCCAACAGTCCTGCAGTACGATGACATTTGCAAAATAGATTTTGGGACACACATTAGTGGTTAGTTTTCATTTATGAATTAAAATTTGGAGAACATTTTTCAGTGTAAAGACTATGAAGCTAATTAACTTCTGCTGATTTCAGGTCATATTATTGACTGTGCTTTTACAGTCACGTTCAATCCAAAATATGACAGACTTCTACAAGCTGTAAAGGATGCCACAAATACTGGAATAAAGGTATGATCATTATAATTTACCAAGTCTTTTACAGTAAGTTTTGCAATTATTTTTCACTGATGTTTGCACTTTATTTTCAGTGTGCTGGAATAGATGTACGTCTCTGTGATGTGGGGGAGGCCATACAAGAAGTTATGGAGTCTTATGAGGTTGAAATTGATGGCAAAACATACCAAGGCAAGTTCTTTTCTTTCTATAAGGATAGTTGCTCTTAGAGTATATATATTTGTACAAATGTTGGTTTATTTGTATCATATTGGAAAGGTCTCTGTACTAGAAGTACGGTGTGAATGACTTGGACAAATGCATGTTTCTGGCTGGCTTGCCATTCCTATGGAGGAATGTTCTTGATTTATCCTTCCAGGTATTGTATCTTTAACAGCTAAGATGAAGGCTAAACAACTGTTTCAAAATGTACAAATTCTTTTATACCCGCTGTTTGGCTTTATTAATAAACTTGTTATTGTTGGAGTTGCTAGTCTTTAATAGTGAAGTTTTGATACAGCACACAGAACTAACTTGTGCCTTGTCTGGAATTTGTACAAGATGTGTGGATAGTTTTGTGATGTATCATGAGTCGCTATTGTACTTCAATATGATCTAACAAACCAAGTTGCTTTAAGAGGTTTAACATCTTAGGAAATTGCCTGTAATATTGATGTTTTCTTCAAAAGTGAAACCAATTCGCAATTTGAATGGACACTCGATTGGGCCATATAGGATACATGCTGGAAAAACGGTGCCCATTGTGAAAGGAGGAGAAGCAACAAAAATGGAGGTAAATGGAGTTCTTAAATCTTTCTGTCAAGTTTTCCCAAATGTCACTGCATTTCCTGTGCAGTTCTAATGTGTAGCACTCGTGATCCTGGTGGGTAATAGCAGCAGAGGAAAAACTTTGCTGTACTTTGTAGTGTTCCTCTAAAGGAGTGATCGCTCTTATTTCATCTCAGTGGCTTCTCCATTTAGCCCTGGAGTGTGCTGGTATCTTAACACTTTCTGAAATGGAAGTCTTGAAACCTTTGTATTGAAAAAAAAAGAAACCAAACACCAAACAGCATAAAAAAACCCGTAGAAATCTGAATGGCCTTAGTGATGCTTACAGAAACACTTGGATATTTATTTCTCAATGTATATATGTTACTTAAGTGCAGTGTTGTAATGTTGCACTTAGGAGCAGGGAAAAGGAGAGGAATTCAGATTTTTGGGGTGAACTTGAGGGACCAGAATTTTCCTGGAAGGTGTTTGTACTTGCAAGTCATTCACACTTTCCTTGTTTGTTCACTCTAATTAAAAAGACAAAAGAACAATCTTCTCTTGCTCAGGTAATTGTTGAGAAATATTTCTGTAGTGTGTAGCTTTGGATGACTTTTTGCAAATACCGTTAGGTATGATATTTTTCTTGAAAAGCTTCCAATGCAGTTTTTCTTTGCAGATACAAAATAATTAAGCATATTTCTAGTTCATGTGAGAGACTCGGTGAAAGGTATTGTTTGAATAGTGTTTTGGAGCAGGGGAAGAGAAACTGCGGTACATGATACGGCAAACCATACCAATCCAGAAAGGCAGTATTAAAGTATCTAATCTGAGTTTTAGCTACCATTTTGGTGTAAGCTTGTGTTCTAACAAGATAAGGTAGCTTATTGGTAATGAGATAAGAAGCTTTTAGTGTCATTCTAAGCCTGATCATTGATCAGCAATGATCACTAGTAAGCTTACCAGAGTAAATAAGACTGCTAAGAGCTGAATAGGGACAGGCACAGTCTGGGCAGGATTGGTTTTTGAGGTAGGCTTACTCCCATCACCCAAAATTTGTATCGTAATTGCTGATCACCTTGTTAATGATGTGAGCAAAAAGACAAAGTTTTAGCTATCATCCTCCCTACAGGAGTGCAAAGGGATTAAAGAGTATTGGAAAAGGAAAGTAGTAAAAGCTTGGGTGCCCTTCTTGTTTTAGCTTATTGAATGGTTAGGTCTTGTACATCATCCATCATCAGTATATTACTAGTCTAAAACTTAAGCGTTCTTTAAGCAAATCTTACTTAAAGATTTCAAAGCTTTGAGATTGTTTCAACTGAATATCCAGACACTGGGGAGAAGACATTTTTTATTTCTAATTTCTTCAGCTTCTGTAGGTTACTTAGGGCACAATCCTACATCGTTAAAGACAGTGAATTTTGCCAATGAAGAATGTGGAATATAGCCAAGCTCTTACTGTACTGTGCTAATTATACTATCAAACTGCAGTCCAATGAGGTTTTTGTGCCAGAGAGAAATACAGCCTTTGGCGATCCTTATTCCGAAAAGTGGGGGTGAAGTGAATTTTTCTGTGGCATTATGTGTGGGTTTTTTGTGCTTCAGTGTATTTTGTTTTGGATTTGTTTGTTTTGGGTTTTTTTTAATGAAATCGGTTGAATATTCAGGGACATCTTTAAGAGTTTGTCGTGACTTTGAAGCCTCTGTTACTGCTTTTCATATGGCTTCTGATTTTTGGGTTGTGCCTCTCAAAGAAGCTTAATACACTGAAAAACTTAGCTCCTGCTGTCCGTTCGTGTTTGATGCCCTAGCTTGTATAAGTCCCTTTCACGGTCCTACTGTTAAGGATACGTGAATGCACTTGGCAGAAATGAGTTTATATAATGACATTTCAGTATGTTCTTGGCTAGAATTTTGATAATGCCCTTGCAGATATATATCACCTTCATTTCTTGAAGAAATTCATCTTATGGAGTGGAAATGAGCAGGTTAAGGGTTTATACTAGCAGCTGTTACCAGAAAATTCTTGCAGAAATTGGGCAGAAAGTTCTTCAGTGCAGTAAGTCTCTGTAATCAACATCTATTTGCTATATCTAAACTACACATTTCCTAGGACTTCTGTCTGAATAGCGAAGGGGAATTGCTTCCAGTTAGCAACTGTATTTCAGTAGAATGTAGCTTCTTTGCTATATTAGATGTATGTTTTGACGATGTATTAACAGCAACGACTTTGAGAAACTGTGACTAGAAAAGTGCTGATATTTATGGCTTGAGACAAATAAAATGTTACTAACATAAATATTTAATGATATGGAGATGTTTTTAACTTTACTGTGTGAAGAATCTGTATTGAATTTTTCTCTACATTGATTGGTGATTGGATATATTCACATTTAATTATTTGTATTCAGAGGTTGTTATGCTGAGATTGTTACAGCAGAATGGCCTAATGTCACTGATTTTCATACTGCAATGCATTCCCTTTTTTTTATCTCCTTAGGAAGGTGAAGTATATGCTATAGAAACCTTCGGTAGCACAGGAAAAGGTGTTGTTCATGATGATATGGAGTGTTCTCATTATATGAAGAACTTCGATGTTGGGCACGTGCCAATAAGGTTGGATTTTTTTGTTGCCGTTTTTTGTTGATATATTGTGCATTCAAATTTGATACGACACAGGTTCTTCACTAATTAATGAGGGTGGTGTTGGCAATGTTCTTGTTACAAAATATGCTCTAATTGTAAATCTGGAACAATACGGAATTATTCCAAAGAATCTGGAAATGGAGAAAGTACATTATTAAGTCTTCAGAAATCTAGATTGGTTTTTAACAATCTTCCTGTCATTAGCAATTTTCTTATAGGTTGTGTTTGTATATTAGTCTCTATATTAAATATATAGATTATTTTTTTAAATCAACATTTGTATTACGGTTATGTGCCACAATCTCTGTCTTAGTGCTAGTCCCAGAACATAATCAAGCTGTTCACAACATCTATTTTGTTTGTATGCATATTTTATGGTTTTGAAGTTCTTGTTTCAGTGTGTTGCTGTAAAATCAAATAGCTTATTAATTCTCAGTTTTCTCTGGGATTGCATTTTGGCATTTCTAAGAGTGCAGCGTATTTCTTGAAGTGAAGGTTATTATGGTTAGAGCCACAGCTGGCAGACATGCTTTTTCAGACAGTTCTATCTTGCTTCCATAGAACAGCCTAGTAATACAAAAAAGGTGGTGGGGGATAGAATTAGCCCAAGAGAAGGGAGCTGCTTATGTTTGGAAATAAGTTCATTTCTTAGCAGATCTATAAATCTCTAATTTTTATGCTTATATCTTGTAAGAAGTACGAATAAGAAGCTTACAGAGTATTTTACGTCAGAAGTAAAATTTCAGTGTTTTAAGTCACTAAGCTTTGCGTCTCAGTTAGTTCAGATTGTTGACCGCTTTGGATCAGGAAGAATTGTTTTGCTTTATAAAATGAAATGTCCTTTTATTATATGAGAGAATGGTTCCTGTCACTGCCTTTAGTTTTCCTTGGGTAGTTAGATGCAGATATGTTCATGATCAAAACTTCCCCCATTTGAAATGGATGGCAAGGTGTTTGGCAGCATTCAGATTGGTTTTGAAGGATATCTTTTTCCAGGAGGAAAATGCACTTTTCTTTTGTGAACAGCACACCTGATTCATGTAGAAAGACATCCCAGGACCGAGCAGTCTTAAAACACCTTGATATCTAACCCTTTTCTTAATTGGTTTCTTTTGTTCCTGTAGCGAATGCTTGCTGGTGATACCTCTCCCTTCTCAAACATGTTGTTCTTCTTTCTTCAGGCTTCCGAGAGCAAAACACTTGCTAAATGTTATCAATGAAAACTTTGGTACTCTTGCCTTCTGCCGCAGATGGCTAGATCGCCTGGGAGAGAGTAAATACCTAATGGCATTGAAGAACCTCTGCGACTTGGGTATAGTGGATCCATATCCTCCCTTATGCGACATTAAAGGCTCATACACAGCACAGTTTGAGCACACTATACTGTTGCGCCCAACGTGCAAGGAGGTTGTCAGCAGAGGAGATGACTACTAAACTCAAAGCCACCTCAGCACCTTCATACTCTAGGCTTTGTCGGAACATACTCTACCAGAATTAATTTGCAACATATTGTCTGTTTTAACAGTGGACTGATGTAATACTTTCCGTATTTGGAAAGGAAGGAGTTTAATCAAAGGCAAGTCTTCTAATGTAACTAACCAAGGAAAAAGCTTTCAGGCCTTTAGAAATATTTCAAAAGTTACTTATTTTTTCTGTTCAGGGAAATATGTGCTATAAAGCTCAATTTTTAGTTTGGAATGAGTTATACATTTTGTTTTGAACATTTATGATAAAAAGATGCTTTTCAAATATTTATATTACCATATTCCTACTTGAATGCTTTGAATGACTACACCTGATTTCTGCGCCCAAGTCCTCTACGACACTGCGTTTTAAACTTCCTGGAGTCCATTTTGTAAAAAAATAAAGACAAATTTTCAGATCTAAAATTATATATATACTTTTTAGAAGTCTGGTTATGATTCTGGTCAGGAGTCTGCTGGGAAATTGCTCTATTAAATATTTTGCAAACTTGATTTGCCATTTCTTGTCTTGAAACTGGACCTGCCTAACACTAAATTCGAAACTTGGCCTTTTCGGTGCTTATTTAAATAGTCTTGTCAGTGCTGGGAGACAGGGCAAGAAGTCATCGACTTTTTGCAGGACAGAATATGACTACTTCAGTAAAGATGCTTGGTGTGATTTGTTTTTGAGTGTGCCAGTCTCCAGTTTAGACTTCAGCTGTATTAGACCTCGTCGAACACGCTGGGTGGTCTCTGTTGCTGTTATCAGCAACACGCAAGGTCAGGCCAAAGTCAGCTGTGACTGTTGGTGGGCATCCCTATGTGTTCTTTGCCATGAGCATGCCCTCTCGCATGGAGGAAAATCTTCCTGGTTGTAATCCCCAGTCTCCTTAAAATTAACATTCAACCGGACAAGTGGGCACAAGGAAAACATTTATTTTGGAGTGCTAAAAGCTCTTCCATGCAGACGAACTAATCTGGAGTGTTTAGTGTTTTCTCGACATAAGAGGTTATTACCTGTCTTTCTGCAGTAGAGAATCTGACTGTTGAATATCATTTGTAAAGGTAAATTAAATCCCACAGCTCTTCAGGCCTAGCTATGCAGTATGTCTTCCCGTGCTATATGTTTGCCTCATGACTTGCATATTAAAATTTTACATGGTTACTGATAACAAATACGACTTCTTTAATAGGTCAATAACAGTGCCTTAAATGTAACTGCTTAGGAGACAGAGATGCTTCACCTGCTCCTTCATAGTGACAGTCTGTGCTCTGTTATAGAAGAGTTCATAATAATTTAGAAATACCGGTTCTTTCCCCTTCTGTCCTTGGATAGAAGCTGCATTTTTGTCCTTTAAATCCCCGAGTATTTGAGCTGCAGTTCAGAGGGGAGCAGTGTTAGGTACTGCCTGCCACTTTAAAATAATAGATACTGATTGTTTTATTTCCCTGATTGTAAGTATTGTTTAAACCTAGTACTGTTTGAACTTGTAGAAATGGATGAAATATGATACTGAAATGTGTATTTCTGTTGTTGCTGTTTGGGAGTCTTGGCATCCCAGCAATGAATGGTAAGTAATGTATGCAGCTGTGTGGGTGGGCATGTGTGTCTCAGCTTCCAAACAAACAGTCGCAAGCGTATGTGCTTGTGCATTGCAGGGTGAAAACTGGCACTTGAAAAGATCCGTGATGAGTAGGGTTGCTGGGTACATCAGCTGCTGCTATTTTTATTTATGCTATCAGGACCATGCCACTGATGCACTTTTTGACTCAATACAAGCAGATTCTGGTAGAATGGATGGCTTCCAGCTCACGTGTTTTGGTAACAAGCCTGGTTACTACAGATTCTGCTAGAAGCAAGCAAGACAAATCTGCTTCAGTTCTCAGCCTTTTATTCAATAATTCCAGACTTCTCTCTCAACAAATAGTCTGATAGTAGCTCTTTTAGTATTACAGATCAATGATTTGTTTTCCTGCTATTGTTCTTTCACCTGAACATGATAGGAAGATCCAGACTAACAGCTACTTCGAACTGTGGCCTGTTCTTTTAACTTTTTAACTTATTGGCTGTTTGCGAATTCACATGCGGAAGCTGCTAATCACACATAACAAGTTGTAGAGGAAATGCCTCAGAAAAATGCTTGCAGAACGTGGCAATTATTTGTTGCTGTTGAATTTGGTTGGGTTTGTCTGGGTTTGTCCTCCAGCTTGCAGGGGAGTAGGTGTTTTGAGTGTAACTCTCACTTTTCAAACAGGACATCTGGGGAGGGAGGTGAAGTTGCTGTTACAGGGAGAAAACTGCTGTTGCCTCTTCCAACTGCATTGCATCATGTTACTGTCAGTAAATCAAAATAATACTACGTGAAAGTACAAAAACAGCGAGGTGGTATGGAAATTTCAGCCTGGAGAAGGCTCCGAGGTGATGTCGTTGCGGCCTTTTAATATGTAAAGGGGTCCTGCAAGAAGGATGTGGAGGGGCTTTTTAGCAGAGCCTGTTGTGATAGGACGAGGGGTAACGGTTTTAAACTGAAGGAGGGTAGGTTTAGGTTAGATATAAAGAAGAAGTTTTTCACCATGAGAATGGTGAGACACTGGCACAGGTTGCCCAGAGAGGTGGTAGATTCCCTGACCCTGGAGACACTCAAGGCCAGGTTGGATGGGGCCCTGAGGTCTAGTGGGAGGTGTCCCTGCCCATGGCAGGGGGTTGGACTGGATGACCTTTTAGATCCCTTCCAACTCTAGCTATTCTGTAATCCTGTGAAATTTAATGATGTGTTGTGTAAACATGACTGGGATTTGTTCATTTGATTTTTACAGGTGGTGTTTGGAGGTAAAGGAACTTTGCCAAATCCTACTCATCTCAAATATTTTTTGTACAAGGAAGGAAGAAGAGAGGCTTTTTATAGTTAATCATTTGCCAGAACTTTGCACTTCCAGCTTGCTGGTACTCAGCATTCCACGGAACATCAGTCAGCTGTCTGTAAACAAAGGCAGACAATATATTTTCTGAAGTCCATTCACAAAATAATGTTTCTGCCAAATTGTTTTATGAAGGTGTGTTTGGAGATAAAGACCATGCAACTTGAGAACAGCATAGCATGCTCAGAAACAAGATGTTACTGTCCTATGATTTTTTTCAAAAGTGTGGGTTTTCTTATGTGGACTCAGGGGCAGTTCTGTTTTTACAAATTGCGACGTTTGAGTACTTTTAAAGAAAATGAAAAAATAATTGGGCAACTGCACTGTGACTCAGGATTTTTGATGTGTGTTTTTGTCATGGCAGCCACCCAACTCTTGTAGCTGAAGTTAAAAGTCATAGATTTTTAGCTTTGCTTTTATACTGATGCTGATTTCTCTTGTTTTGCAGAGCTGCAGTGCTTTAAAAACAAAGCTGTGTAGACTAGTCGGCAGTTAAGGTGAAGAGTAAGCCTTTTGCCTAGTTGTTTTTGAGCTTCCCTGTTTGAAGTTACCTTTTTCTCACAATAAGGCTAAATCTCTGAATCGAATTGGGGAGCTGCGTAGAAGCCGCATTTACCACTGGATAGCAGTGAAGGTGCGTGGTCCCCCTGCGCCCTGTCTGGGTGCACACACCCACTGCCACCTGGGGCTGGGAAGCGGGGTAGTTTTTCAGTTTGAGAACGGGCTGCTTTCGCTTGTGTCAGTGCACACCCTGTGAGTTTGAGCCAATGTGAAGCAGGAAGAAGTGGCTGAAACACCAGCTGGGGGCACTGCCACCCCGAGGGAGCAGTACAGGCTGGGGACATGGACCAACAGGAACCTCACACAGTTCCAC
>VZRW01003479.1:17937-49256 GCA_013398125.1 Aegotheles bennettii | reverse complement strand
ATGTTTACAAATATGTAAAGGGTGAGGGTCAGGATGAAGGAGCAAAGCTTTTTTCAGTAATGACCAATGATAGGACAAGGAACAATGGATGCAAACTGGAGCATAGGAGGTTCCATGTGAATATCAGAAGAAACTTTTTCACTGTGAGAGTGACAGAGCACTGGAACAGGCTGCCCAGAGAGGTTGTGGAGTCTCCTTCCCTGGAGACATTCAAAACCCGCCTGGATGCGTTCCTGTGTGATGTACTCTAGGTGACCCTGCTCTGGCAGGGGGGTTGGACTAGATGATCTTTCGAGGTCCCTTCAAACCCCTAGAATTATGTGATTCTGTGATTCTGTTATTCTAAGGAAAGGCATTTTGGCACCTTTCCATGCCTCTGTCTCTTGCCTATATCACATAGGAGATCTATAGTTTTCCTTTTTGAGTGAGACTAACAGAAAATGTGACTGTAGCAGGTAATAGCAGGTCTGATATATTTGGTTCCAATTAAGTACTCTCTTTAGAGACATTTTCCTGACATTTTCTGATTCAAGAGTCTCAAAAGCCATGAGGGAGGTTCACAGAGCGAAATAGAAACGTAGTAGCTATTCAGTATTTGGAGATTATTAGCAATCAATTTTTATAGAAGAGTGACCTGGGAAGAGGTAGAAAGGTATGTAGCAATAAACAGCAGTGACACAAAAAACTCAGACAAGCTGGATACATCCAAATCCATGGATCAAGATGGGATTCACCCAGAGAGCCGAAAGAACTGGCTGCTGTGATTTATGAATTCAACTATCTGCCATCTGCAAAAAGCTATGGTGATGACAGGATGTTTCTGACTAGTAAAAACTAGACAAAAAACTAATGCTATTCCCATCTTGCCTTTAGAAAATGCAAAGTAGTCCACGTAGGTCCAAGAAATGAACTGATCAGCATCACCTCAACCCCTAGAAAGATCACAAAACATTTACTCTTGGGTTCTATTCCAAGCACATGAACAATAACTGTATTTGGCATTGTAGTTACACCCAGTGTATTCCATACAATTTTGTCTTCCAGTTCTGGAGGAATATGGAGAACTGAAGAAGTTCAGCAGAAGGTTTCCATTATGATGAGGGCACATGTGATTTGAAGAGAGGATGAGGGAACGAGGGTGGTTCAATCCAGAGAAGAAAAGACTGATGAGAAATCTAACAAATGCCTATGGTAGGCACAAGGTAGCTACAAAGACAACAGAACTGTACTCTACTCTCTGTAGCACCAAACAACATAACAAGATGAAATTGTCATAAATTATGTATTTGAAGTTTTAATCTGGAAAAAAAATCATTAATAGTGTAGTGCAGTTACCAGCTTAACACAACATTGGAACATCTCTCCTAGGGCGGTCAAAGGACCTCTGTCCTTGGGGATTTTCAACACTCTGTTAGACATAGTCATTGTTGACATAACCTGATGTTCACAACAGTTCCACTTCATAGAATCATAGAATCCTAGAGTGGTTTGTATTGGAAGGGACCTCAAAGATCATCTAGTTCCAAACCCCCAGCCCTGGGAGGTTGAACTAGATTATCTCATAATTGTAAAATCTTGTTATTTTAATGCAAAACTTACCAAATTGGATAGGTTAATAAAGGCCCGAGATCAAGATCATAGGGAAATCACAAGAGATATTGATCACAAGAGAATCTCAGCTTTCATTACGGAACAAAAATAGTCTGTGGAGAACCCTTATGAAACAAAACAAACAAACAAAAAAACCCAAACAGAAAATAAACAGAAAGAAGCCCATTTAAAAAGTGTCACGATATTGCAGATATTCTCCTGGTATTTAGGAATCTTAGCCATGTCTTGTGAAACCTGAAACAGAATTTCTGCAAATCTAATGTAATAGGGAAGATCTTATGCTGGCACAACTGTGAATGTAACGCTTCAGAAACAGACAGGGAAATAAAAGTTATTTAATGTGATTTTGTCTGTGGTTTTTTTACTGAAATATAGACAATTTATTTTTTTACATACTGTCCGACCTAGTACACAATATAAGGCTTTACTAGAAAAGTAGCAACATCCTGTGATGTTCAGAAGTCTTCAAGGAAAGAATGATGCATTAGATGAGGAGACATAAATCTGCCATCTCATCAAGCACACAATAAAACAGAAATTGAAAAAAGATTTGTATTACTTAAAACCACTATTTTTTTAGCTCATTATTAGAAAACATTTTCTGGGATTTAAAGCCATTGAATAAACATGTTTCTTCATCTTGTATGTGTATGAAGTCATACATGCAAACATATTGCACTGGAACTGAGATTTTGCCCCTAGTAGTTAAAAATGAAAAAGTCATCAGATTTGCCCAAAAGTACACAGTGTGCACTAAATACAGCCACTGTTTTGTTTCATACCTGAAGATACGGAGTCTGCTCCATTCTGGAAGATTGGTATAGGTAGTAGAGGGAATTGCCCTCGTTTCTGCCTGCTCCATTTCAGATAATTTGCTTCTTGGAGTGAACAAGCACCAAGCTGCCTGTGCTCCTAGGAACAGACATCACCAGCCTACACAAAGGCTAGGCAAAGAGGCTGCTGACATGCCACTGCAATTCTGTTTGCCAAAACTCCCTTTAGTAACTGTAGTTGACATTCACTTTTTTGGACAGCAGCCCTTCACAAGATGTGCACTAGGGTTTATATGACTTTCTATGCATTGTGTAGAATTAGGGTGCAGTAAATAAACTCCTCCATTTTCCCTATTTTCAATCTACGCACACCATTCAGTGTTACTTTGGATACCTTACTAATGTATGTTTCTGGCAAAATGGCATATGATGCAAATAGAAATTCAAATCCCAATGATTATTCTGAATCCTGAAGTTTCTTTCCCATAGAAACAACTGGGATGGGAGTGCTTCTAGAGGTTTTGGCAAATTTTGGCTGTTACTGTAAATTTCTAAGCACAGTAATAAAGAAAATTTGAAACTGGAGACTGGCAGAGTAGTTGTTTGCTGCTTGGCTTCCTGTGGATGCAATCAGAAATAACTTATTAAAGCAGCTGTGTTCCAGGCTTTGTTTTGCAATTTTAGTGTTATCCATAAAGTAACAAGATTATACTAGTCCATGAAATTTCATTCACCTTCACCTGCTCCTTGATGAAATTTGCTTGTGCTCTCTTCTTTAAGATACAAAATGAAAAGAGGATTACTGAAATTCAGAGATGCAGTGTCAGTGCCTGATGAACATTAAGGGGCCTTATCACTCAGTTATCCAAAATGAACTGATTCTGCTTACTTCAACCAGCTTTGAAACAGGCCCTTTCATACAGCTGAGAAATCTGTATTGTGTGAGCAATAGAGTGCAACCAGCTTGGTCTACAAGCTAGGATTACTGATATTCAACAGTCTGTAGGTGCAATGTGTATACTACATCCACAAGGGGAAAAAATACAGATCTTATCACAGTATCATAGAATGGTTTAGCTTGGAAGGGGCCTTTAAAGATCACCGTGTCCAACACCCCCACCATCAGCACAGACATCTTTCACTAGATCAGGTTACTCAAAGACCCTTTCAACTAGACCTCAAGTATTTCCGGAGATGGGGCATCTACAGTCAAAGAGTCAAAATGCACACCATTCATGGGAAAAAACGAAGTCAGAAACTTATGAAAATTTATTGTATGTAAATAGTAAATAAAGGCAATGAAAATACTTCAAGTGGAATAGCATATCAGTATCATGCACAATGTTAAATATACATGTCAACAGGCTCATTTTTTGAGAAAATACCTCTTGGTACCTCTGCATAAGGTGTTTTATTCTTGGAGAAATCTGCACATCAGGATATAAACAATTCAATTTAGTGTGATAACAATAATATATCCAAGATAAAAGTTTCCATTTCTGTAAGAATTAACAAATCACAACCCCCATTGTTGCAACTTGCAACTTAAACCATCAAAAATTAAAAATCCTCTCCACTATATTGAAGGAAAATTGGTCTTCAAAGATTGATCTACATTATTCTACATTTATTGTTTTCAGGTTTATAAATTTTAAAATTAGATATTAAACTCCAATTATATAACTGTGTACTGGTTTAGCAAACAGCCAGGGCAAGCCACAAACCAGACAGAGTTTTGTTTCTATCACTCCCCCTCCGAGGAAAAATAGAAGGGGAGTAAGGAAGAACCGGCTCAGGTTGGAGATTGAAAACGATAACAAATTTAATGACACAGGGAGAAAGAGTAACAGGTGGGGAAAAAGGGAAAATGCATATATACAAATATATATAACCCAAGCTCAGATGACCGGCGATACAGGCTGCTGAAAGGTCCTTCACTGCAAAGCCGATGGGAAGAAAAGAGTCCAAAACTCCAGCACCCGATGCAGTTGGAATGCTGCAGACCACGTGGCGAGCTGGTAGCCAAAAGCTGGGCCTTTCCTCCAGGCTGGTTCCACGTGGTGAGCTGCAGGCAGGGGAGCGTGGCAGCAGAGAGCAGAAGAGAGGAGACCCAGAGAGGAGACTCCGAGAGCAGACTGAAGCTGGAGAGACCATGAGGGCAAGAGAGAGAGACTGCGCAGTTCTCCTGGCTTTTATAGAGTTTGGCAGGAAATGGGTGGAATACTGACACCTGATACCTGACACCCAGACCCCTTTTCACAACAGGGTCCTAAACTCCACCCCTTATTCACTGGGTCCAGGCAGCAAAAGCCAATCAGATTTTTGCCTGCCCCTTTCAAACTATAACAAACTGGCACCCTGCTTTGACACCCAATTGTCAGTAAATGTCTCTTCTATCTTACTAAAACTTTTGTAAATCTGATGATTCTCAGAAACGAGCTAAATCAATAATGTCACCTGATCCTGGATAAATGATCATGAACTAAGCCAGTGTGCCATTGCAACATAGTTTTAAATACATGAAAAAGCATTTGGAAAATGGCCAATTAATTTCCTGAGGAATTGAAGGAGTGAAGAAATCTGTATTTTCCAATATACTTACAGAATTTAATGTCTCCCTGAAGAACACCCCACAACACCATGCCTCCTCACAAATCTATGTAGGCTATATTTCATTCCTGTCATAGAAAACAAAAAAAGTTAGGTCTTAATATATTCAGTCATCCAAACCTTAGCTATTCAGTAAACCTATTAGTATTAATATATAAATATATAAAGCTCTATTCACTAAAAAATAATAATTGGGGAATTTTTGGATACTCTTTCATGATCTATTTGAAAGTATCTTTCTTCTTGGAGTTTCACTGTTGAGAGTAATCTTTCCCAATCCTACTTTTCATCCAGTTCTTTTAGGATGTGTTAGGACTGTCTTAACTTCTCCTCAAGGATTCTGGCATTACTTTATATTTTGAAAAAAAACTGTTTATTTTTATAAAAGGAATAAAACAAACAGTAAACATTTTTGCTGTTACCACCCTCCTTGTTGGTGATTTTTTTGTCAATCCTGCTAAAGAGGCAGGTGGTGTCATGTTTCCTGTTTTGTCCATCTCCTCTGGAATACTTGGCTTTGCATACCTAAGTTGCTTTTGTATATGCTCTATCTATGACTACAGTGACTGACATTTACCTACTGAGTTATTTTCTCTGTCTTCCTGCAGGAATCTCCTTTTGTCCTCCATAGCACTGAAAAGAAAGGATTTGCCATGTTTTATCAAGGCTGTTCTTAAAATCTGATAAAACTCCAGGTGATTCCCATGAACAAATGTTCAGAAACCTAGTTGTTACTTTGTTTCATTACAGTTTTGCCTTAAGATGCTTCATATATTTGCAGTTTTGTTATTTTCCAAAGTTTAATGACAATTTGTAACTTTTATTCGTATTCCAGGGTAAATGGAATCCACCCCGAAGCTAGGAGGATTTGGATTTAAAAAAGAACAAATTACTGCAATTCAGTACAAATATATTTAGTGCCAAGCAGTCTTTGGCACACATATTCAGAGAAAAATGCTATGGTAATCAATGTTGTTTATTTAAGTATCAGAGATACATATGACAGCACAGTGTACTCTTGTAAAACATACTTTGAGGGCACTCTGTCACAAAAGACAAAGGAAGAACACTTTCCAAAAGAAAAAGACCCAGCAGTTTTGGGGTGCTCTTTTGGAGGATTGGATGGGTGGGTTTTTTTCTTCCCTGTGTTGCATTGATTGGCATGAACAAACAGGAATCAAGGATTGGATTTTGGTTTTTTTCCCCACCATTTAGAATTTGGTAAGCTGTATTCATAAGAAATGTCACTGAATTTTGTTCCTGGGTGTTGTTTTTTGGACTGGCAATATGTTAAAGTCTTTATAACATGAAAAAATGACAAGGATTTTTTGCCTAAAATAACTATCAATCCCTATGAACTCATTCCTACTATGAAAAGTCCATATGAACTTTGTACCCACTACAGTACCCTCTTGACACACTTATTAAAAGCCACCATACCATATCTCAGGCTTCTTACATATCACCTCAACAAACCTAGCTCTTGCATTTGTCTATTTTTCAACATTTTTGTAATGCTCTCAGTTGTGTTGTATTTTTTTCTGATAATAGTTATCTACTTTTCTCAGTGGATACTCGGACTGCACAGCATAAGTTTATGACTTTTAAAATTGTTAAGAGCTGTATAACAGAAAACTGTGCAGGATTTTGACTAAAACAGGCACTGAGACAAATTATTTTTTTCTTCATTTTGTATTTATTAACTAGCTCTCTGTGGCTGCTACCCTCCATTTAAAATCAGAAAACATCTGTTTTATACTGAACTGACTGGAATATATCTGTTTAAGTAATGGATATTAAAAACATTACAGCTTAAACCTTTAGCTTTATTGTTTCCTAAGATGCAATATTTTCCAACAAGTTTCACTGTTTAGGTGGGATCAAGTCTTCATGGCAGGGAATTTATAATGCTAGGTAAACTACACACACATACAAGCACACAAACACACACACACACAAGTAAATCATCTAGTGTTTATGGCCTTGATTCTTTATGAAAATGATTTAAAAAATAAAATTATAGGAATATTTTTCCTTTTAGTACATCTCATTTTGTTATGGCAATGGAGAATGTATGAATGACAAAAATCAACACTTAATAACTGTGCAGAGAATCTCAAAACACTACCCAAACTGTTTACATTTCCCAGACATAATTAATTAAATTTTGGGTTGCTTATTTCTTCCATGAACTTTAAATTAAATAAATTATTAAGATGGAGGTGGCAAATCTGTGGTTGAAATCAACAAAGAACTCTCCCTCATACACATATCTCAGAGAGCTAAAGGAAAGAGAAATGTAGGAAATGAGACCGGTTTCCCATCAGTGTTCAAGGAAAGCTTGGTGAGAGCAGTCTCAGAAGAGATTACTCAGTTTGCTTCTTTCAGATGGTCTCTAAAAGAAGCAAGTACTGCAGGACAAATGCAGCATGTCTATGGAGGGAAATACTTGGTGTTAAGGGCCTTTTAGAAAGAAAATCAGTCATAAACCTCTCTCTGCTTTATTCCTATGGACTGCCTGCCCACATTCTTAAGTGTACTTATTGGATCACTTGTTCACATTTGCCTCAGAAGAAGACCCAGTTAATGTGTTCACAAGTGCAACCAATGCACAGTACATGAAGATGGTCAGAAAATTTGCTTCACAACCATACTGAAAACTTTAAAGTGGAGCCCCCTCATGTATTAAGAAATCCCTGTGCAAATGTAGAACAGTTGACAATACAGCTGTGGTGACAATAATGTACCACAGCTGTGGCATAGGAGTCCCATTTAAACTCATTGTTTGTCATATTGATCAAGAACCACCAATCATCAAGTTATGATTTTAAACTGAATACAAAGGGACATAAGGAAGATTAGAATTCAGATATGAAAAGTTGTTTCTTTGACTTCATGGATATGAAGGTGGCCTGGTTATGAGAAAGGTCTCAAGCTGTGATATGTGAAAAAAAAGTCTCACTCTAATAAAGAGATATTCCTTCCTCTTTGGTGTTCCTTAGGGTTTTCTCATTAGCACAAGACTAATACAACTGTGTTAAAAATCTTGGGTTTGGAGTAATCTGAAAGAGAAAGGTGCAACCAGTCCTTGCAGACTCAGCCCCAGCAGGCTCAGTACTAATGCCAGTTCAGACAGTGTTAGGTATATCTAGAACTGCTACTTCCTTGCTGCCAGTCAATAGTAAGCTAACTCTTGAAGTAATTGTGATATTACTAGAAAACAGTGTATCAATCCCACAGGGATATCTTAGCAATATCTTGTTAAAAATGAGACTGCTTTTCACCCAGTTTAGGTTCAGCAGCTTTGAAGGGTTGTATTACTGGCCTCTGTATTTCAAAGCTCAGTATACGATGCTCTTTTCTTGCCTCTTCTAATTTCCCAGTGCACTGTCCAGTGTAATTTCTTTCCATTTTCCCTCAAAATTTTATTTGCAAACTTAATATTCTAATGTTAGTTTATTATCACAAAATCAACTTGAATAACAATTAATAAATCTCCATGGGAAACGGTCCAGTACCCTGTTGGATTAGGAGGCACTCCAGCGTGAATTGTGCACACTTGAATTTAGCATGAATTTAGGTGCAATTTTGACTTTTCATGAAAGCGATCATGCCAAAAACTTAAAATTTGAAGTAAAGCACCAAACTTCTTTTGAAATGCCTAGATACATCTTTTCATGCTTAAGTTATGTTTGAAAAAATGTCTTCCATATGCTATGTCCTATTGATATCTCAAGGGCAAAAGTTGTCAATCCCTTCTGAAAATAGCTCTTACAAGATGAAGCCAATGATACATAGTCATTTAGAGTCTAGGAAGACTGTCCTGCTGAATAGAGAGGTTCAGACTTTGCTTTCTACACTTCTTCTCAGAGACAAGTCTAGGTGTGTCTGGATCCAGTCTTAGCCTCCCACTCAAAAGAGTAATTTGGACCCTAGATTCTGACACAGATTTGGTTTATTTGCAGTTCGAGCTGGGTGCCTCTAAAGGGGGACCCTGCTTGCACCCTATCTATGCCCTTCAAGTCTTTACAATCTGTCTACATGACACACATGTGATCCACCATCCAATCAGTCCACTTAAAGCCTGTCTTCTCCCGAGGTGACTGGTCCTCCATCTTCCCCACATGTGCTCCTGACCTCATCATCTGCTCCATCTGCATCTGAAATCCATTGGTCTTCTGTCTCCAGGTAGAATGGTCACCCACTTGATTACCAACACCTGGAATTATAATTCCTCGAATTCTGGCCCCAGCCGGCCCTTCTCCTGTCATGTGGCATTATCCCACTATCATGGGTGGCCTACCTCAGTACCCCATCACCACACTAATCTCTCCTTAGTACTCTTCCAGTTTAATTTATCAGCACTTACAAATATAATTATAAATATCTAAAGGTTGGGTGTCAAGAGGATGGGGTCAGACTCTTCTCAGTGGTGCCCAGTGACGGGACAAGGTGCAATGGACATAAATTGGAACACAGGAAGTTCCATCTTAACATAAGAAAAAAATGCTTTACCTTGAGGGTGACAGAGCACTGGAACAGGTTGTCCAGGGAGGTTGTGGAGTCTCCTTCTCCTGGATGCAATCCTATGCCACCTGCTCTAGGTGAACCTGCTTTTGGAGAGGGGTTGGACTATGTGATCTCCAGAGGTCCCTTTCAAATCCTACCATTCTGTGATTCTGTAAGTAGAACTCAACAGCCAGCCCAGTGTGGTCTAAGACTCCAACACCTCAGCTACTCATGCCAAGCAAAAAGCAAACCGGGGCCCAGTCCAGCCAAATTCCAAATGTCTAGCTGCAAGCAAATTCAACACTCATTTCAAATCTTAACAGCACTGTGATGGTAAGATTGAATATGACTGCAAAATTGCTTTTCAAATGACTGGACATTCTCAGTTTGGAAGCTCACTGTATTTTTTCCTTTCCTTTCAAATACTTTCAAGTTATAAGGGTAACAATAAAGCTTCTTTTTACAATAATATTAGGAAAGAGAACCAAAAACTTAAAAAAAAAATAGTTTGTTTGGTATAGGGAATGAAATACTAATTTTCAAATCCTAATGCAATGCAATGTAATGCAATGCAAGACAACTTTTTTTTTTTTTCTTAAATTACTTAAAATAAGCTCCAAAACTAAATTTAGACCCACAGTTTGTAAGCCAGATTTTCCAAAATACGGGGCTTCAAAGAATTCCCATAAATTCTTCCAGGAGGTTGCTGAATTCTTGGTACTTCTAAATATCAAAACCCATATGTCAGTGTCTAAAACTACATTTGAAAGCCTAGTTTTACACATCCATTTTGGAAAAATTGTATTCTCCAGCTGAATGAATCATGTGTGATATATTCTTGATTTATTCATTGCAAAGGAATGAATAATTAAATAATTACTAGTTGAGAAGTGAATATAAATTTATATATCAGGAATGCATCAAGCAACTAGTTTACAGAAAAATGCTGTCTGCTTATTGAAGTAAGGACACTGAAAGTACCATTTTTAATTTTTAAAATACAACTCAGTTTGGTTGTGGGCTTTTTGTGGATTTTTTTCAAGTGCATACATATGGTTTTATGAATCACTTTGTAAAATAGTATTTCTTAGCAATATTTGGTTATTTTTTGTAAATAGGTTTATTAGAATATTTGGGAGCCTTGGTAATGATCATTAAGAACACTTTTACTCTCAGACATATATTGGTTTTGATCTTACATGTTCAAACATACTGTGTTTCACTTTTCGTACAAAAAGTAAGGAAGATAAAAACTCACCAACTCAGCTCATCATGAAATGCTTGCCAGTTTTGCCTGAATATTTGACTTGTCTTCTAGATAAATAATTATTTTCAAAATAAGTCATGGGGTTCTATAAAATAAGTCATTTGTGTTCTATAAAATTCTTATTTTAAAACTATTTCTTTCATTATCTACAGTTTTGCATTTGAATAGCTTTAATTTTATTTCTATTTATTTCCATTTCTGCTTTACAAACTACAGCTCTTGGAAAACAAGAAAAAACTCTTAACAAAAAATAAACACCCAATCTTCAACAAGCAACAAATTCGCAATAGTTCTATTCTCACTGTATGCTAAAGTTCATTACAAAATCATAAAAGAAATTTCGTTAGAAGGAGGAAAAATAAAAAAATAAAACCTTGGAATACTAAATGAGATGCAGAAAAAATGTACTTCAGATCGAAGTCCAGAATCTGTGTCTTTCTATACTAATGTATAAAATCCTGTTATTTCTAATAATTTTACTGGCAAACCTCACTTGTATCCTGGTGTTATATAGTAATGAATCATTTCTGGGTTTTCACATCTATTTCTAATGAGAACAGTAATTCTTTATGGCTATTCAAAGCCTGTAGATTTTCCTAAAGTTGTCCTATCCAAACATCCAGTGTTGCTGGTAATGGCTATTTCCCCTCCCTACAGACTTAAAAGGCAGTTTCCTCAGGGACCACTACTAGAGATGACACATGAAGCATTTTCCTCCTCCACTCTCCTTCTACTGGTACCCTGGGGTCATTTGCAAGTTCTGTTTGGCTTGTGCTGTATTTTGGAACAGGAAGTTCATGACTGATTTCAAATACAGATCTCTAGGCATTGAGGCATAATGTGTTGTCACCAAGATAGTCAATTTAATGAACTAAGGTAAAAATGCAGATTAAAGAAATTATTCTGCAAGATTATTCAGAGCATACTTCTATGAACATTTATACCCTCTAATCTTTTGTCTGAATGTCTCATGAGAGAAGACCCTCTGTGCATGGAGATGTGGGATTTGCTTCAAATGATGCAGGGAAAATGTTTTGACCGATAGTGTAGAATTGTAATAGCTAAAAAGTATTAGAAAATAATAGCAGTTCGGTATCTTTATCACTGTTTTTCGAACTTGTTTATTTAAGATCACTTGATGGAAAAAATCAGAAACTGTATGGGTTTCAGTTTTGTTTTTGTTTCCTTTTTTTCTCTGACTTGCCAGTGAGAGGTGTCCCTGCCCATGACAGGGGGATTGGAACTAGATAATCTTTAAGGTCCCTTCCAACATGAACCATACTGTGATTCTATTATTACATTATAAAATTATATACCCTTTCAGAAAATAGACTTCTTTTGTGGAGTTTCATTTTTATGATATTCTAGATGCCTATTGCACATTTTAATAAATGCAGGTTTGTAATCTCTCACTCTTTTATCAAGGTTAACATTGAATTATGAGGATATGAAAGATCTGCTAAGAAGAGAATTTTCAGGAGTGTTTTGTCTGATACAGTAAGTTACTCTGTTAAAGGTATGGTGACATGTGAAAAGAAGAAAATGAGAGAGAAGAGGTGTACTAAATGCTTTCTGTACAGTCTGATGACTGTTTTACATTGAATTACCTGAAATGTTAATTTCTCCTGAAAGTTGCACAACTTTAAACAAGCGAATACAACTCAGTACTACTTAATAAGTATCCCTACTACTGATAAAAATTTTACAGCCAATTTCTTCTGTCTGTCTTTTCTTTCTGCACACCTACTATTTTTCTTGAAATAAAACACTGAAATACACAAACACCTTTGATTTGGAGATATTTCCCTCACTATTACTTGTCAACACTAAAATGCAACCAAAAGACCCTCTTTGCTCTCCTGCTGATCTCTGAATTCCCTTCAAAATGCTATTAAGCTATCAATTATGTAAAGTGTGACACATAGCATTTACATTGTTTATGATTTTATAAGTGTCATTAAACCTCAAAGTAACTTTTGCAACTAATTATGTTCATCACTGTTACCCAGTGAAAACCTCTCTTCCCTCATATCTCTCTAAATAATGCGAAGCAAAGTACATGTTCATCCTGAACAAGATTTTTCAATTTGGACCAAAAAGTGCTGAGGATCAAATAAATTAAAATACAGCTTAAGTATATTTGAGATATGTAGTTAACTATTTATGTCTCCAAGGACTAGTTTCAGAAGTCATTTAAATTCTTGGAAATCTTTCCATTAACTCCCATTGTTTTGCATCCAGCATTGCATGATATCAGTTTTGCTCACATTTATTTGCACTTATATCCATTTTTTATTTATTTTTACTTTCTACCTCTTGGTTTTGGTATGGGTTTCTCCAAAAGATGGAAAGTCTCACAAAGTCAATTCTTGATCTCTCTTTAGCAAACAGTATGAATCAAACCCTTTATGTTTAACCTGTTATTTCAGGACCAGAGAATAACTTCCTTAAAAACTATCAATCCTCTTTTTTAAAGTTATGTTTTAAAATTAGTTTTCCTGTACTATAAACTGAGGCAAAAGTCCCGCCCTCTTATTAGCAGTATTCCTGTTGATACAGTTAAGCTTCACAATATTTTTTTTTCCATAACATATATTAGAAGCTCAAGATCAGGTATTAATCCTGTAAAACCTTCAAGTCCTAATTTTCTGCTGTGTAGTCCACAGCTTTTTCGGTCTGACCTGTATTTCTTATTTCCTATATGAAAAGTTTTTTAAAATTCTGATACATTTAGAGGCTTGGACTAATCTCATCAGGCCATTCAGGTTTACATGGTTGCCTTGTCTCCATCTGTACAATCATACCTACCATGTTTGTGTTCCATCTACACCATTGTGTAGAAATGCTCAATACTGTTCTGCCTATTTTAATATGTTTTCTCACCATTTTTGGCTACTGGTGCTATGTTCACATCAAATAAAGGTGAAAATTTAATTACTCTAGTATCATTCTCCATGGACGCAACCATAAGATCTACGGTTCAATGAGAGTGCTTCATCAACAAGTGTGTCCAAGGTCAGTCTGCAAGCCATCCTTTATTGACTGAAGGCATGTCTTACTGACAATTAAGGAATATTGAGCCTTTTAAATGTAATGCAATAGTAAAATTAATCTCTCAACAGTGCATGAACATAACACAGGTATTAACCTATATTCACTAAAATCTGTAATCTAATAAATCAGGCCTCTTTGATGAATCTTATTTGTAATTTTTTTTAAAAAAAAAGCCCATTCTGCCACCCCCAGGAAAAAAACACACACACACCCCAAAAAAGACAAACCTAAAAAAAAAATGTAAACTGTTTTCTTTATGGTACTATAGTGTAACGTTTTATTACTTGAATATTTTATCACATTTTTAATTTAGTAGTTGAATCTTTATATAATCCCAAGATGTCCTGTTTCTAAGAATAAGCTATATATTTGTCTAGCAGTTTTTGGAGTCATTCAGAACTGTAGAAAAATTAGCATAACCTGCCATATGTATTCTTAGCCAGCTCTTTAAGAACACCTGGTACCAAGTGTTTCAAGGCCTCTTCAGTTAAAGTATTTATCATCTCACTAGGGAGGAAATGGGAAACTGGATAAACATGAAGGCCAGTGATGCAGGACGACCAAACATAGACAGTAAGGGGAAAATAACAGTGACTTTAATTCCATGGTACATAGGTCTCTGGGTAGTTGGTGGATTTCTTCCCTGAGTAGCTAAGAAAAATAAGCCTATAGTCAGTAAGCTGAAGTGCACTAAAAAAGGAAATGGATTTCCACCAGACTTTTCTTTTAAGGAAGCACAGATTGAGAGACATGTATAGAGAGCTATATCATCTGCCAGTTGTGATTCCTGAAGTGAAGACAGCAGCTATGAAAGGAACACAGTATCTTTGAGTCAAGAGGAGAACATAGAAGCAACACTGATTGCATTTGTAATAATCTGTGTAAATACATAGAATAAGACATTTTAATCATATTTACAGGGAGAAATCTAATGAAAAATAAATGGGAGGAAATCACAACTTATTTATAGAGAGGCTACAAGGAGAATAAAGGACTAACTTAATCATATACATAATTTACAACAATTTATTCACTCAACTGTCTCTTCTTATATAATGCTGTTTCTGTTTTCCATAGTAGTTTAAACTGAACAGTCACAGCTGTCTCTTCTTCGTTCAATATTAATAGAGAGGGAGCTTCTCTGAAGACACGGTACCTGACCCAGGCACAAATTGTTTATGGCCATGTATGAATGTAGGTGACATATTATTTCTATAAACACTCTGGTAAAGTCATAAGGGATTTAAAGACAGAATGGGCTGTAGCAGCTGCTTGTATTGTTATTTCTTTGATATTTTAATCTCTGATTTTTTTTTAGGTTTATTCAATTTTGAATGAATTATTATATATTACTTTTAGTTTTGAGTCAGAAAAGAAGCATAACTGGAAGGCATAAATGGCATCAATGTTATCTTCTTCTCTTAGTCCTTCTTTAATTAGACCGATCCCAGAATCATTTCCTTATTTTACCTTGGTTCTTTTCTGTTTGAGTATCAGCAGCAAATGAATATTTTATTTTTGTTTACACCTTACATCAAATAAAATACAACCACAGTCCATAGAACTGTATTTTAAGAATGCCTTTCTCAAAGAGAAATGAGACTGAGTTTCCTATTAAAGGTGGATAACTCAGTTAAAAATCAACACAAGCAGGCAGGAAACAAGAAAATCTCCATTATCAAGTACAATTTGACTGCAGTAGAGCTTAGATTTCTAAATTCAAACATGTTTAGGAATGTTTAGTTCATACATTATAAACTATATTCTAATACTGTTCTAACATATTAATAAAAAGATAATTAACTGCGCTTCATGTAATTTTTTTCACTCAGCTGGAGCATCAGTCTTTATACACATACTAGCAAATAGATTAAAAAGAAGTTTACATGCTGAATTGCATTGCATGAGCCTGACTCTCAGATCTGTTGTCTGGTGAACAGTGCCAAATGGAGTGCAAGTATAAATGTGATCTTCAGAAATTACATTGGTTTCTATTCACAGCTAAACTCCACAAGGTTTTATTTACAAAATATAGCTATGTTTCTTAAGTATTTTATTTGGTGTACCAAAATATCAACTAGTTATCCCCTCCTTACAGTGTTTTTCCCAGAACTACAAATAAGATTGGATACAGAAGAAGACAGCATACAGGAAGTGTTTTCTGATAAATGCATGTTAATTCAAATAATAACAGATGTTTTACTCCCCTCTTTTCACTGAGCAATTTGAGCAATCAACCTTTGTTCCATGGAAATTACATGAGTTGAAATTAAATGCCAATCTATATTGCAACTAAATTCCAACTTTAATAGAAGGATGATCCCAAGAGCTGCAGGGGAATAAAAACAATCCCCCTCTCACAAATCAAAACCAAAACCAAACAAACAAAACAACATCAACAACAACAACACAGAAAACAAACCCAAACAAATGACAAAAGCATTGTTAGATACAACTCAGATTTAGTGCATTATTTTTCCTAGGAAACCACGTACTCCAGTAGCTTTAATATCTTAGCAAACATTCATTTATTATGATCACTGCAAATTGCACTGCTAGAAATTGATACAAAGCCAATTTATTCATTAAATATTCAATTCATTCTTACTCACTTCTTGCTATGTCTAATCTTTATACATTTCACATAATTAAGTATTTGCCAAGTCTACATTTCCAAGGTTTGGAGTTAAATACATGTTTATCTGAGACAGATAATGTGTAGTTTGAATTAAGATTATTTTTAACCTGTCAGGTAATATTTTTTTAACTAATAAATTAAAAAGAACTGTACACACTGTTACAGACCTAAAATATCCAGTCCATAGAAAAGTTAAAAATAATATACTTTGCATATATTTAATATTTCTGATTTCTTTATTGTACCTTTATGGATACTGTTTCAAGACATGTCTTATTCTTTTGACATTCTTGCAGTAAGAACTCCCATTTATCCCATGTTTTGAGTAGGTTCTTGTTTACTAAGTTCTGCCTCCACCAGGATTTCATTTATCCTCAGGCTTCATTGAGATAGGATGAAGGGTAATGATTTCAAACTGAGAGAGGGTAGATTTAGATTAGATATTAGGAAGAACTTCTTAACTGTGAGGGTGATGAGACACTGAAACAGGTTGCCCAGAGAGGTTGTGGATGCCTCTTCCTTTCCTAAGAAGAGTTTAAAGCCAGATTGGATGGGGCTTTGAGCAACCTGGTCTATAAGTAGGTGTCCCTGCCCATGACAGAGGGGTTGGAACTAGATGATCTTTAAGGTCTCTTCCAACCCAAATCATTCTATGATTCAATGATGTTACAACGTGCTTCTTCATATGAATGCTTATGGGCTGTGATCAGAAATCCTGCTTAATGCCAAAGTACCATTTCATTTGAAGCAAAGTAATTTACTGTGATTTTAAAACAAAGATAGCTGTCTGTCTTCCTTGAAATCTTCTTATCCTGCCAATGTAAATTAAGCCAAATTATGTTCTTTAATTATTGTCTTGGCTAACACCTTGTCCTTAAGAAAGTCCTGTCTTAATTCTGCTACACCTGTTTTCTATCCATCTTTTATATCAAGATCAGCCCCAGATGCTCCTCAATAAACTGAACTAAAGCCCTCAGAGCCAGTAGCATTTTCTTTAGTTAACTCTCTAGTTAACTTCTGTTGAGGAGGGTTTGTGACATTTTTATCTACCTGCATCCTGTTTTAAAGTGTCAGGTTCTATAAATATTATCATAAAAAGATATCCTAGCTCTCCAACTAAATACATGATTTAAAAAATTATTTTAAGTTAAAGTTTAAGTTAATTTTTTAAAGTTTATCAATACCTAGTGATTTATATACCTATCTGACTCTATACAGGACTAGATAAAGATATCCATGTTTAGTCCATGCTTAGGTTTTTACAATAAAGTACCAGTAATGTAATGGTCCACCTGGATTTATTTACTTCAACTCACAACAGTAACAACCCAAATACAAGACTGTGCTAGAGCAGGTATGGAGCTGCCAGTGAGTTCTACTCATTACTGAAATTTATGGTATAGGCATACATGGTAAGTGTAAGTATCTATGAGAGGCTAAGTGCCTGTGCTCATCACTTCAGCTAGAGGCATATAAAGTGATGTAGTACACTTTCCAACAATAATAAGCCCCTATGAAGGGATTCTAATATTCTGTAGTCACTTCCACAGACCTAATGACTCCAAGGTTGCTCCTACATACAAATCCAAGACTGAAAGATTGACACCACGGATTTTTCCCTGATTTTTTTCTAGGTTTAAAATATTAATTATTTATTGTGTTTGAAGTCAGAATATATCCTTATAGGTAACAGAGGCATGTGAAGTGTTTGACATCAGTTTTAATGTTTTATGATTCCAAACAGAATTGTGGTATTGAAGTTATTTCTTGGTCTAGCCACATAACTATGTTCAGATGAGAAATTCAGAGTTTTCTTGACATGTATTTTCTGATTCTACACCAAAAATAGGATGTCTAATAATTTTTTGAAATTTTAAATACAATAGAAAATCATGTATTCTATGAATATAATGAAAAGCTAAACATAAAACATGAAATCAATTGAATAAACCATAATGTAGTTACAAGAATCTGGGATTAAGCATTTTCATTACTTATTGGGAGAATAATCTTATTTTTCATAACGCTAACTACAGTACCAAATAAAAATATGGAAAAGCTCTCAAGCAAAGTGGACTTTGCAAAAGCCTGGCTATAGCTAGGCTGAGAATAGAAAGCTCTTAGGGTTTTTTTTTCCTCCCATTGAAGCCTGTGTTAAAAACCCTTTTTCATAAAGTGATAATACTCCAGTCACTATAGAACTTAACTAGTCTGCAAAATTTTTTGAGTAAAGGTTTTTTGGGAGAGGTGTTTTTTGGCAGTGGGGGGATCATGGCAGGGTGGGATAGAAGTATGACTAGTAAAACAGAAGTCAAATCCGTCTCCTGTGTGAGTGATTTAAGCAAGTGATAATACAGAAGTAATTCTGGTTAGATTAATTGAATTGTTTATGCAAAAATGAATGAATTTAGCAAAAGAGGTTTAAAACTTGCCCTAGAAAAAAATACATCTCAAGTTTCCTCAACTGGAATGTGAGACAGGAAAAAACCCAAACTTCCAACCAGAAACAGGAAAAACACAGGCTTAGAAATAAAAATGACAACAAAGTACAGAATGTGCTGATACGTTCTGCCTCCCTCCTTGCAGTCTGCTATTAAATAGAATTGAACATTCTATCCTAACCCTGAAACTCCCCAACAACATCATTAAACCTAACCTAACCTTGTGAAAAGCTATGTTTTAATGAGTCAGCAGTTTTGATAAACAACTACATCATCAGAATAAATACTCACCAGCTCCAGTTGTGGGTAATCCATAGCAGCTGCAGTTAATCCATGTAGTCAATCCATGACAGGTTAGCTTCAGTTTTATACATGACTGAAGTCATTCTTTGAGATCCCCCTGGAAGAAATGTCAGAGTAGATTAACTCCATTTGCCCATGGGGGGTGTTTACCTCTTGTCTGACAAATCAACATATCAAGTGTACTATAATTTTAAGGACTTCCCTTGAGAAACTACTCTAAAGCAACTTTTGCAAGTAGGATCTTTCCAGAAAATGAAGATGGCATCCCTTGTCTTCCCTGGTTTTGCTCATGGTCTCCCACATGGAAGATTTTCCCTGGTCTTCCACATGGAAGATTTAGTATCTCTTCTAGAGCCTAAAGGACTGCAAACTGCAGGCTTGTTGATATTATCATGTCTGTTGCTTTGAAATGCAAATGTTGAAAATTAGTATCTACTCTTATAAATATTTACATTTCATATAGCACTGGAGGATATTAACTTCTTGAGTGATTGAGACACATCCTCAAAATTCTATGCAGAGCAAAAGGATGATACTCTGTGTGCGCAACATATAGGGCACTAATTTTGTTAATAACATGATATGAACCAGATTTAGAAGAAATGTATCAGATGCTTTCATTTTCTAATAATATCTTTCATGTAAATTTCCTGAAAGGAGAGCTTTTCATGTAACTGTCTGTCTAGACTCTTTCCTGTTTTATAAAAGCTTGTGACATAAGTGTCCCTTGGGTGAGCACATATTTTTCATTTTAGACTGATATTTCTGAGTTAATTCATTCATCTCTGTAGTAACATCTTCCTATATATGTGTTTAGATAGCTTTGTTATATAGCAGATCTCTTAAAAAATAAGGGAAGAACTTTTATAAGTGTCTCACCAAAGATTCTATCATCTGTATTTGGCACCTTGTTTAGGCTACAGGTATGCAAATGATAACTGAAAAACACATCTTGGTCTACAAAATCAAGTCATTAAATGTGTGAGGGAATTCCACATTTCCATGGAAACAGCTGCATTCATTTAATATTCAGTATCCACATAAGAGTGAAAAGGATCTGGAGAGTGCACTGCTTAGATTCAAGGGCACACTCTTTCAATAATGAATATAAAGATAAGGGTTCTTGATTTGTTCTTAATTTCTTACCAGGATCTAATTCTTATGAATACTGGCTATGATCAGGCTCTCTTTATTTGGGTATTGACCTGCAAAGGGCAATTAAAGGTGATGTATCTGTGACTCATTCAAGAGAGATGTGCCATATGGATAACTCAGGAGGTGTTGTTTCCGTTCTTTTCCCAGTGAATTGCAAAAGATGCTGAATAACTGTCAAAAATAAAAATGGATTATGTTGAGTTGTAAACCAACAATTCTTTTGAAAGTTGTTGGTTATGCTGACTTATTTAAACCAAGGAAGGAAGGGAAAATGACTGGAACTAATTTGGGGCAGTTCAATTTCTCTCTGCAAATACCTGAAGATGTAACGGAATTAAGTAATATAAAGTAATAACATCTCCAAAGACGTTAAGAGGGGTGTGTACGATTTTCATGTCCCTTTTTTAGGTAATCTCGAGGATATTGCAAAGATGGTCTAGGACAGCCTGTAAAATATGACAAGAACACAACTTTAATTCAAAACAAACCATTAAGTGTCACAGAAAACACTATAGAAAATCTATAAAATTCATACTGCATCACAAATACTGTAACTGTAATGATTCCTTGTGAAGGTCCTACAAGAATCTGTGATTCATATATGAGGTAAAAGCTGAGACACTCATTTTATCGAAGGACTTGAAACATTCAGGATTTGCACTGATGTGATTTTTACTATCCATTCATTATTGTAGAAATTTCAAAATGGAATAAAAGATCTGAGCAAACACATAGCATAGGAAATTCAACATAGTTATTACAGGATAAAATTAGAAGTTAAAATCATATTCATAATTTTTTAGAAATTATAAGAATTACAGGGAGAATCTACAAACAGCAAAAACACCATGGACTTTTTAAAAAATGTTTGTTTTAAAATATTAGTATTTCATTAATAACAAACAAATGTAATTGAACCATACACTAACTAGTATTAAAATGTTGCCCACACAGAAGGAATAACTTATGTTACAGGAGTTTACTTACAAACATGTCTGTAGTTTTCTATCTTTTACAGATTAGTATAACTGAAATTTAGAGGCCGTGTGATTAGGCTTGACCTGTTACCACAGAAAGGTAAATCTTCTTTTCTGCACTGTAATAAGACCAAATCAGGACTACATGAATCAGGTTCCACTTTTTAATAAATATTAACAATTTATTTTCACTCATTGACCAACTCAGTCTGATAATTTTTTAAGTTATTCTTTTACATTGCTGATATAAAGCAACATATTTGGAAATTATGATGATGAAACACTGTAACAGGTTGTCCAGAGAGGTGGTAGATGCCCCATCTTCGAAATATTCAAGGTCAGGTTGGACACGGCTCTGGGCAACCTGATCTAGTTGAGGATGTCCCTGGTCATTGCAGGGAGGGTTGGACTAGATGACCTTTAAAGATCCCTTCCAACCCAAACTATTTTATGGTTCTATGAATCTATGATTCTGTAAAATAAGAAGCAATATTTAGGTCCATCTAGCCAAAATTAAGTCAGAGTGGCAGACTTCTTTATATTTGTTGTCATGTTCTTCTATTAATAGCATTTTTATGTAGTTTTTGCACTCAGTACTCTCTTGGTGAATTGGTTTATAAAGTTCTATTCATATTTTAAATTGTAAATCTCATTACACTGTCAGGTAACATCATACAGTGTGCGCTTTCTGCAAAATGCAAGTTCTCCATAATACTATATTTTTGTTCTGTTGTTTATTGTTTATATAAAAACAAATGTCAAAACAATATTCATTGTTATTATTGATGTGTTACCTTCTTTGTGTTTTATTCAGGGAGTTTTTCTGACAAATTTTAAAAGCTCTTTGCAAAATGTATGTTGAAAGTTTGGCACTGTATTATTACAAATTTTATTGATCTAACAAAATTTTAAAATCAATTGCAAGTAATATAGCATCTTGGATTTCCAGTAGCAGCTAATGCTAATGTGCTGGAAAAAAAAATTGTTAAAATAGTCATCTAAAAGGAAATCTCAAGCCTTAATACCTTAGGCAAACTTCTGTTGAAGCTGTAGAAAGCTAGACAACTTTCATATAGGCAAAATTTTATTGATCTAACAGTGATTAAAATATAATATTAGAATAAGGGAAGAAAATGAAGGTAATAACCAAAGCCAGGTCATTCACTCAAACCCAGTATAATTTCATTAACTTAACTGGAATTATAGGATTCTGTCAATTTTAGGATGAACTTCATTTAAAATCTTAGGAAATATTGCTTCAATAAAGATCTTATGTATAACTTTAATAAGAAAAAAAGAGGAAAGAACTGAATAGACATATTTCTTCTACCACTCACAAATGAGTGGACAATGATGGACAACTTCACAATGCTTCGTTTCTGCATTTTTTCCCTTCTATCAAGCTAAACTAATAAGTAGCTCAGATATTGCAGAAATACTTTGTCCAAAGAACATGAACATTGAAAACGTGATGTTTAGTCTCTTAGTGTCGTGTCTTCATAGGGTCTAAAACTATAACTATTTTTTTACTTTCAGTGTCATCAGTCAGTTCCCTGAAATGCAGTTTGTAGCAGTTCACAAATTCCTAGGCGATTTTCAAAGACATTTTGCATTGTGCATGATGACTCCCATATTTCTAGTTCAAAAATTTGAATGAACCCATCACAATATCAGGAAAGACAGTATATTAAATGTTGTACATTGATTTCATACTACCTTGAAAAATCAGCTTTTGATATTTCCATTTTCTGTGATGTAAAACAAATGTTTGCACCTTCTGTGTAGCATCAAAACAGTATTTATGAGCTATGAAAGAATTACCATATATGTATATATACACATAAAAGTATTTTTAATCATAATATTTCTTTGTCAGTATTAATCCTCGATTGTCTTCTTACTCATGCCCTCAGTTTTCCCATGCCAGGAGCTATGAAGCAATGCTTTTCTTCTTAAATTTGCCTTAATAGTTTCAACAGTCCTTCCTGTCATGCTTGTAGCTCATAACTTTTACTAGCAGATTGATAGCTTAGTGGCTTAGTGGTGGAATTTTCTAATTGTACTTCGTTGTAAGCTTTATGGTTCTGAGTGAGTTTACAAGCTTGGGGAAGCAAATGACACAGGCTTTCTTGATGACATTCTAACTGTTGTTAAAAGCTCATTGTGAGAGTAGTTATAAGAAATTTGCAGAAATCTTCTGAATATAGCTTATAATATATGGGATCACATTTGCCCAGATGAAGTCAAGGCAGCAAAAATAATCACAAAAGTTAGAATATTAGATAACAATTCACTGGAATTGCCATTTTGAACTGGTTTACATTTCTTGTGATTCTGAGCTGAATGAAATAAATAAGGCTATAGACGACTTGAAAAACAGATAAAGGTTTTAAATAATTTAATTTCTAATTCACAGGAATGGGATGACTGTGTCAACAAGATGATATATTTTCTGAACTTGTTGTTAATGATATAAAATATTTCAAAATCTGTGGTTTAACATACAATATTTGGAAGACATTCATTCTACTCTAACTATTAGAAATAATCTTTGTCTTGAAATTCTAACAGGATAGCAGAATTTTAGGGTCTTGAAAGACTCTGTGTTCTATAAGTTAGAAAAAACAAAACAAAGAAGAGAACTGAAATTTGAAATCAATGAAGGTGGATAATATATTACATTTTAATGCACTCATGATCACTTCCGTAGCACAAATGACAGTGCAAAAAACTACAGTGAACATTTTAAAGTTTCATCTGGAAAACATTTCACGATCCTGCTTACAAAGCCTGAACCACTGACATTCCATGTCCTGGAGGAACAACAGTATTTTGTGACCAATGGAAATTGGGGTGTCTGTGAGTATTTTTCTTGTTCAGTGACTACTACAATTCCCCAAGGATTTGACTACAGATAGAAAACACCATATGCTGTAGATATTTAGAGCAATGTGTGCACTGGCCAAACCTAGTTGCTGACTGCATTTCCAAATGCTGTTAAGCAGTATTCCTGAAGACTGAATTCAGCCTTTCACTTGCTTTTATGCAACACTGATTTTCAAAAAAGATTGTAGAAACCAAATAATCTGTGATACTGCCAGCTTTTCATCAAATTTCCTTGAAATTGTCAACTGGCTTAAAAATTTTGCAGGTGCACATTCAGATAACCCATGATCATAGAAGAATATTTTCCCATGAATAGGTGGATGAGGAAGAACCTATATCCCACAAACCTAAGCTAAATTATATTATATATATATATGTATTATTTTTTACAAACCTGAAATATTCCTATAGCAAAAAGTTAATGTAAATGACAGACAGTGAAGATACATTCTGATACATTCTTTAACCAAAAAAAAGCCACATACAAGTGTAGGTAAACATCTTAAAACAGATATCTTAAGACATGGTTTAATTGAGAAAAAAACACAGTTTTCATGTCACATCTAAAGTTAGGGAATAGAATTCATTAAACTTTTACCTTAATATATGTTTTTATTTGAAGAAAAGATCAGCCTCAATAGCTCATAGTGAAGTTATTTATTAACATTATCATAGTATTTTGAAGATCTTGAAACAGATTAGAAAGCCAATATGGGAAACACTCGAGAAACCAATCACATGAGTGGATTGGGCCAAGGACAAGAAGTAGACAACACTGCAGCAGAATAACATTAATCCCATGCTGTAGATACACCGGCAGCATTCAACAGTGATTGTCAAGAAGTATAGGGATCATGGGCAACATAGGTTAGAGCACGAATATTTAGCTTTGTAGAAAGATTGAAAAGACAGGATTTAACTGACTTGGCATAAAGTAGTGTGAAGCATGGGAATCAACATAAAAATGTTTCAAAGAAAAAATGTTTTTTTGCCTCATAGTGAGACTATAATGAAAATGAACACATGTAATTTGTAACATGGTTATTTCAAGTTATTCCTGTCTGATACCAGGGTTCCAGTATTAGATATGAGAAAGACAGATTTTGTGGACACAAAACCAGCTATTAGCTTTTGAAATCAGGATATCTTTAACTTTTTACCATAGAAGATGATCACAGATTTTGTTCTTAAATGCACTTTCTGTGTTCAAAGAACATTCAAGTCTTCTTCAACCATTCTCTACCTCATGTAGTTCTTAATAATACGATATATAAAAGCAGGATGATATAAAAGCAGGATTTATAATTACTGCTATTGAAATAATGTTATTTAGAAAAGTAACATAATTATTTAACTTGTTTTTTTAGGGGTTAGAGGTTTACCATTAAAATAATAGGTTAAATCCTGCTTCTAGTTACATGTCTAAAGATCAGCTTCAGAAGAATGATGATGATAAGGAATTGAAATTAACAACATCAAACTCTAAAGTTATTTGTATTGGTTATGTGTTCAGACCATGGCTGTAAGTATTTAGAATCATAGGATCATAGAATCATAGAATCNCACAGAATCATAGAACATACCGAGTTGGAAGGGACTCTCCAGGATCATCGAGTCCAACTCCTGTCCCTGTGCAGGACACCCCAAGAGTCACACCATGTGCCTGAGAACATCATCCAAATGTTTCTTAAACTCAGTCAGGCTTGGTGCTGTGACCACTTCCCCGGGGAGCCTGTTCCAGTGCTCAATCACCCTTTGGGTAAAATATCTTTTCCTGACATCTAACCTAAACCTCCCCTGATTCAGCTTTCTGCGGTTACCTGTTGTCCTGTCATTGGTCACAGGAGTGAAGAGATTGGTACCTTCCCCTTCTCTTCCCCTTTTAAGGAAGTCACAGACTGCAATGAGGTCACCCTTCAGTCTCCTCTTCTCCAGGCTGAATAATTCAAGTGACCTCAGCCATTCCTCATAGGTCATCCCCTCTAGACTCTTCACCATCCTTGTGGCCCTCCTCTGGTCATGCTCCAGTAGTTTGATGTCCTTTTTGAACTGCCCAGCCCAAAACTACACTCAGTACTCGAGGTGAGGCTGCACCAGTGCAAAGTAGAGCAGGACAATCACCTCCCTTGACCGGCTGGCCATGCTGTGCTTGATGCACTCCAGGACATGGTTGGCTCTCCATTCTTGCTGCAGAATGTTTCTTTCCCCTTGGAAACAACAAATAATTTGCTTTCATTTCTTTGACATTCATTACATTGTGCTTCAAAAATTGTATGGTCTATATTAGTAAATAAACTCCCAGGAAATGAACAAAGACTCAAAAAAAATATTAAATTAAAATATTGTATGATTCAAGAGTCATACAATAAAACCAATTAATAAGTAAGGTTCATTTTTTTGCCTGAGGAAAAGGAAAAAAAAATAAGGAACTTATCTTTCAGTTTCTCCTCCATATTCACCCAAATAGCAATATAAACAAAAATAGTGAGACAAAGGTTGAGGAAAATTAGGTAAATGAGGAGTTTATGTGTAATGTGATTTTGGCATTAGAGACCCATTTTTTTTCTTACACAGAGCCAAAACTTTTATACAGCATCAAATATCAGCATGTTGCAAAATGAGTTAAAAAAATGGTTCAACTAAAAATAAAATAATCAAGATCAGGGCCATAATTTTCATTTCTCTCTTGTTTTTCTTCGAACAGCTCTTGCTGTATTTCTTCTCATAATGTAAGGTTAAAAACTATGATTCTTTTTCAGTCTTTGCCAATTTGCAGACTCCCACGTACATAATTTTCAAGTACATTTTCAGACCCTAATACTGTCAATTTAAGCCTACTTAAAACAAGCTTACTTTATTTAGTTACATTTTCAGTACCTTTTAGAAGCTGTTCATTTACTGTATTTAGAAACCTCTGAATTGCAGGACTCTACCCAAGTTCTTTTCCAAAACAAACAAACAAATGAATAGTTAGTGACTATTTAAGTCACAGCTGTCCTGGGAAAGCATAGATTTACAAGAAGGACAATAAATGACAAAGGTTTATTTATTACCATGTTACTTCCTATCATGAAAAACTCAGACAATTAACATGTCTAGAGATGTCTTGCAGTATTCCTGTATGTTTAGCTAGGACACTGAGGTCAGGCATTAAAGGATTACCACCAGAAGATACCATGACAGAATATCAAGTTTCATATCTTAAATACCTCAGCCATTTAGCTTTATGACAAATTAGGCAGACAGTGTCCCAGATATAGCTCACTCCTTTGTAGTTACCACACCTCCTGCTATAGTTAATTAGAAACATTTGTTCACAGGTAATGATAGAAGACTGGCAAATGTTAAGTGACATACACCTGGTACATGTTAAAAAAAGATATACAGCTGTTCATTAATCATGGCACATCTTTTCAGCTAGGGAAAGTATATGTCAAAATAAAAAAGCTTCAAAACATGCTGAAAAACATACTGTCAAATCTAATAAATGAGATTGTCTTTTTATTATAATAGAGATGTAATGAAGGTTAAATCAGCTGTGCTTGTCTAAGCTCTTTCTTCCAAGGGAATTGTCATTCAACAATGTAAAACAGAAGTCAAAGATGGGCATGTCATTCTACTTTTCAGTACAACAAGCACTTTTTATCCCTGTTTTTTTTTTTTGGTGGTTTTGTTTTGGTTTTGTTTCTGTTTCTGTTTTTGTTTTTAATGTTGTTCAGCTCTTTGAATTGAATTTCAGGTTCATGTCCTAAAAAAGCAACAGTTTTCATTTCTCATGTAGAGTTGTATTTAACACCTTGGCTTTCCAAAATATTTTTGGTTTGAAACTACTTATGGGAAACTCTCTTGCTACTCAAAAGAAATAAATACAGATATTAGCTAGTGAACTCCCTCTGGCTTTATTTCCTTTTATTTTAATTGTTTTTGGTAGGGAGGCAAGTTTAGCATGACCAAGCTATCGATCATTTCTCCAAGCGGCAAATGTAATGTTCTAATGTCAACTCAATTATATGTATGCCTCATTAAAATAAGGATTAAATGGACTATATGATAGTTCTCATTTCCACAGAATTCCCACTCGAATATAGGATTTCCTGGTTATTTACAATCTACAGGCAAGAGAGCATGTAGAAATAAGAAACCAAGCTTATTGGTCATTCCCAGCTGGTCATGCCAAAGCTCATTATTTCTTCCCAAACCAGACATACTGTAAGGAATAGTTTTCTAGCTTAGCCCTGTGATTATGGATATTTTCCTTAATTCTCTATTCCTGTTGTTAAATAGTGAGAAGAGGTCTACTTGCTCAGG
Organism: Aegotheles bennettii; assembly: GCA_013398125.1. Classification (NCBI taxonomy): domain Eukaryota; kingdom Metazoa; phylum Chordata; class Aves; order Caprimulgiformes; family Aegothelidae; genus Aegotheles; species Aegotheles bennettii. The sequence goes on along the minus strand of VZRW01003479.1, from coordinate 20,724 downwards.
TTCCTAAGTTAAGAAAAAAGGAGAGAAGTGATACAAATAAAATTAGACTTCAGGCAAGTATTAACTGCTGAATACAAGAAGGATGGGGAAAGGAGGAAACTTACGATCAAGAACTCAGTATTTGAACCTAGGTATTCCCAGATTACCTGACAGTGTACGTAGTTCTAACAGTAGCTGCTGGGTTGTACTATATCCCAAGTAGCATACAGTCTGTATCAGAAGTATATGGAGGGGAAATATTATACAGAACTTTGTGCCTGCCTGGAGAATTGAACAGAGGTACATGTGCAATGCCCACCACATTTGTTTGTCAGAGCAAAGGTAATATGAGTACACAGACACAGTCCAGAGCTACTAAATGGGAGGAAAGGGAATCCAGCTGTGCAGGAGTATTAAGGAAATAATTTAATCTACTGCACATCCCCACAGCCTGAAGACATGAGCTAGAACATGACATTAATTTATGCTAATGTAGTTTTTTATAGTGTCTTCTTCCAGGCACTATAAACCCAGGGAAAAAAGAACTGTAAGTAGTATACTTTGATGAGGAGCATGAAGGATGAGAAAGATGACAACAACACAGGGAACACGAGATTGCAGACAATATGTAACAAGTCAGGAGCTTCTTAGTCAATCATAAAAGATTTTGCTTTTTTATGATAAAGGTTGACATATGCAGGTGTGTTAACCATTAATAATCTATCTGTACAATTTTCTGCACTGTAATGACAATGATAGGTTATTTTCAAACCTTTTCTATGTCAGTTGATTAAATAGTTCAATGAAATAAAAATCAAACCAAGTCAAGTAGAGAGTCACCCTGTACTTTACAATGCAATATTAGCAGCAGGACTTATTAAATTGAAGGCAAATATCGGGTTTTTATGAATTATACTGGTTCAACTTTATGAGAAAAATAACCTTTGAACTTTGAGTTCCAGATGTTAGTATTTGCTGAGTAGTGGTCAAAACAGATCCACAATTATAACCCACAATAAGAGCTGGCGAGACTCCATAATCAAGCACATAATATTATTTTTTAACTATATCATCATAGCTAGGGTGTGTCATATACATGGACAGAGTTTTTCATAAATCTTTACAGCACAATAGTCTCCAAAGACATCTATGAGAAATCAGTTTTCTTGAGATAGTGTGTTCATTTTCCTTTACTTTGGCTGGTCTCCTGATAAAACAATTTTCTCTAAAACATTTAGGAAAAAATCAATTGGCAAAGCAAAATTTAGTGTCATATTGATTTGTTCAAATTAATTTAAAGTAGTTGTCTATCTCATGCTTCAGTGTCTCATCTTTCCATGAAAATGCACAATAACACAATAAAAAAGTATATGATGTAAGGTTTAACCAAAACTGCCCAAAATCCATCATGTCTTCTCTCACAGAACTCATAGAGAGTTCAGTGTTCCCTGAAAATTTGGTCTGTGAAAAACCTTTTGGAGTGGGAAGGAGGAGACTGTCAGAGTTCAGGCCGGCCCCTTCTCAGAGGGAAACATAGCAGCTAACTCATTTATAAAGAAAGAAACCTGTCTAGATCCTTTCTACTGATCTCAGCTGCATATGCAGAAGTGCTTTTCTTACAAATCTGTATGTAATGTGCTTAAAGGCTACTCTGTGGTGGAATCACAAATAGGATAAAAATCACTATGAACAGAGCTCAAAAGATGTGGGGGTGAAACCAACCACCTGTCTTATTGTAACCTGAAAAATATATGAAAACATAAATATATCTTTTTGTTAGGCCTCACAAAAACACAACCTACTTCTTTAAACCAACAAAAGCATAGTACTTCAGACTTCTTTATTCTTGACTGAGTCTCCATTGCTCTTTTCAATTCTACAAAGAGTAAAAAACAATAATGGACAGGAGCTGGAAGTCATGGTAATCATCTAGCAACCTAGGCAGTATTGTATAAATCCTTCTATATTTAATGTCATTAGTATACAACCCTTACCATTATTCTGACTTTTTGTTTATTTTTTGATAGCATGAGACAACTTGAAGGCAGGAATGTTATGATAGTCATGCAACAAACACAGAAGAAAATTCATTACCTGTCCCTAAATTATTTATAATCTTAGAGTAAGCTGAGAATAAAAGATGAATACAGATAGGGAGATGGGAGAATACCTGAATGGATTCCAACTTTCTTATCCTGATACCTGTAAACATATAGGAAAAGTCTGCTGGCATCCCAGTTATGGAGACTTGTAAAAACAATGAAGTCTTTTGGAGGCATTTCTAGGGTGTGCTTTCTAAAATATGAAGGATTATTTTTAAATTCTCTTCCTATCACAGCTGTAAGTGACAAAAAATTCCATGAACAATAGGCTTAGAAGAGATTGAATGACTTAAATTTTATGACAAAGTTAATAGAACAAATAGCTATTTCCCCAATCTTTTTACATGACTGTCAACAACGTTCACATAATTCTTGATACTTTTTTTTTGCTTTTCTCTCCTTTTGAAGGTGAATTAGGAAGTGGATTAAATTAGGTGGAAGTGTTGATCTGCTTGAGAGTAGGAAGGCTCTGCAGAGAAATCTGGACAGGCTGGATCGATGGGCAGAGGCCAATGGGTGAAGTTCAATAACGCCAAGTACCAGCTCCTGCACTTGGGCCACAACAACCCCAGGCACCGATACAGGCTCGGGGAAGAGTGGCTGGAAAGCTGCTCAGCAGAAAGGGACTTAGGGGTGCTGGCTGACAGCCGGCTGGATATGAGCCAGCAGTGTGCCCAGGTGGCCAAGAAGGCCAATGGCATCTTGG
>VZRW01003479.1:0-17847 GCA_013398125.1 Aegotheles bennettii | reverse complement strand
TCAGTCTGGAGAAGAGGAGGCTCAGGGTGGACCTCATCGCTCTCTACAACTACCTGAAAGGAGGTTATAATGAGACGAGTGTTGCTCTCTTCTGCCCTGTCCATAGTGAAAGGAGAGGAAACCACCTTAAATTGCAGCAGGGGAGATTCAGATCGGACATTATGAAAAATTTTTTTACTGTAAGGATGATTAGGTATTGGAATAGGTTTCCCGGGAAGGTAGTGGAATCACCATCTCTGAAGATGTTCAAGATGCATCTGGATGTGGTGCTGGGTAATATGGCTTAGTGGTGATGCAGGTAGGCGGTTGGACTGGATGATCTTTAAGGTCTCTTCCAACATTGCTGATTACTTAATTCAATGATTATATGAAAGACATGTTTGTTTGGTTTTGTATTTATTTAAAGATCAATTCTGGCAGGCCCAAGTTTATGAGAAAATTTTACAAGAATAGATCAGACAACACTTGCAATGAATGCATAAAGTTTGATAAGGAAGTAAGTATTTCAATTTCATGCCTATGTGATGTTACAGAGTGAAAAATGATTATTTGAAAAATTACTTTTGAGCTACTAGCAATGCAGCCTTTTCAATATATCTTTCTGAAGGACTACATATGAATAGCCATTTGTAATTTTTCAAATTATTTCTTTACTTTTATCAGACCTACGTAATACTAAAAATTTTTTTAAAAATGCAACAAAACTCACAGAAGCTCATGTAAGGTAAAATAGAGTCAGGGGCAATCTTATGTGGTGAGGTTTACCCCAAGCAACAGTTATGAACCCACTTTACAGAAATCTTGTAAACTAATAAAGTTTGTGTAATTTTTTTAATGAGAGGACTGTTAACTGTCCAGTGAAATTGTATCTCTAATATCAGAAGTATCAAAGAAGAATTTTGGTTTATAAGATTGGCATAAGAAGATCAAATCGCTGTCTGTTGCAAATATAGGCATGAACTGAGAAATGAAGCATCTCCCATGGCTGATGTTTCATATTACTATGAATGTCTTTCACTTCTTGATTATGTTTGGAAAAAGAGACAAACACATTGTAATTCTAAATGTTACCTGCCCTAACTTTGTGTTGACATCATAGTCTGGAGATTTGAACAGGAAAATTGTTTATATATGCTCTATAATTTATATTTATAAACATCTTATGCTTGTAGATATATTTAAACATTACCTGAAGTTTGTTACATTAAGTATTGCCACTCCTAAAAGGAAGAAAGATGATTATTTGGTGTCCAGACTTGAAAATAATCTTTTTATTGTTGTTCTTGACATTTACTGAAATCCTTTTGCATGTGCATCTATTTGCTTCTGGAACTCGCTAGAAACAGTTTTCTAGTTTGGTTTGAGTTAACTTTCTGTTGCATCCATTCATTTCATTTAGTACAATGTTCCCTTGGATGTATACAAAAATTGAATAGAAGAGTTAATTAAAGAAAGAAAAACTTTCCTTATATGAACATTCAGAAGTTTTATGGAAAAATCTACCATGAAGAACAGACTAATTAATTCCACAGTTCTGGCTGGCAATATATATTGAGAAGAATTGCTTGAAGTGCCTGTTCGTATGACAATAACAAGACTACACTTTAAACTCATAGCTACTTCATAAGACTGCCTCAGAAAAAAAATAAATTGTTTTATCATTTATTCCAATAGTGGTGAGCTGGGTGATTTTATATATATAACCTGGAATTTACACACACATGATTTTGTATAAATAATGTGTCTTATTCTTAAATTACACTATTCCCTTAACAACTGACAATAATTATTTTTATTTTCTTAGGCCTATGGTTGGGTCACTGTGAATCTCACACTATTAATCAGTATGAAAAAATGCTCCAGAGATGTTTTGTTAATACACAGAAAAAAACCTGTCACTAGCAGGACATATCGGAGCAGAATTTCTCTTAGAGTTCTGCATCCTAATTCTAAACCATCCAGTCATTTAATTTGATTGCAGTTAGCATCCTCTTTGATGATTTCTTTTCAATATTTTCAGCCACTATAAAAACTATAAACTGACCCAAATCATATCCTCTGATCCAAGTGGAGTTTTAATTTAAACTTCAAAAAGCAGCTGGACATAACTGATCTTCTCCTAGAAGGGAATTCAATAAGTATAATTCTGAAATATTTGATTAGCTAGATGATATTACTGAAATATGTATTATACAACTAAAACAATTTCAGTAGGTCTTCATCCTACAAGTTATTCCTTTCATTTTATGAAAGTAAAGATATTCCAATTATAAAAATTATTTTTTTTAATCACTTTATTCCATTTCAGGATATAGACTTTACAGTAAGATTTCTTTCAGACGCTACTCAGAATGTTCAATTCTTGCTTTTTAAATGAAGCTTGGGGTCTTTTTATAGACTCGTTTTGTCTTTTGTTAATACTTATCTCCACAACGTTTAGTCATAATTTTGCTAGGCATCCAATATCCTTGAGTTACATCATGTACACAGGAAAAACTTGGATTTAATGAAAAAAGAAAAAAATAATTCAGGAATAGTATAGAAAATATATGGAAAATACACAGAAAAAGAGACCTTTTTTTCATTTTTCAAAATCAAATAATTTAAACATAATATAATTTAGTATGCACTTGTAACATTCATATTTTACATGTTTGATTTGGCTGCACTGATATGAACAAGTCCAGAAGTTAATAATGATATATGGGGGAAAACAGCATGAATGTAGTCATAGAATATAAATGTTCTTTTAAACAAAATAATTATTCTTTCTACCTTTCATGTATGCTAGCATGACACTATAGCCGGTTAAAGCTAAAATGCTGTTGTTTTGTCCAAATACTTTCTTTACCATGCCCACCCCCCCAAAAAAAAATACCCAAAACAAAACCAAAAATGGAAGCTGTATCAGGAAAACCAAAATAATATTATTGCATCTCATTGTACAATGGGATATGTAGTCTTCTGTTTTAACAAAACATTGCAGCTTTTTGGAAATACTAATTTTTGGTGAAAAAATAGTAAGCATGGATTTACTACATTATTGATGTTGAAAAAAAATGAAAAGAGAGCTTTGGAGTGTGGTCCACATAAAGGGAACTTGTATAACCTTAAATAGGGTTTTTAATTTGTTTAAGTTTTTTATCTTTTAAAGGAGACATGTTAGATCAGATACTATGATACAGCTTTTCAGCAGCTTCAGGTGTTTTTTCTTCAATTACTCATCAATCCACAGCCTATACCAAGACTCATCACCTTCAGTTTTGGTTGCTTTGATCTAGCTGCTACTGCACAGTGTACTCAGATACTTCATTCTGGATGCTCCCATGAAAATAGGTCAGATGAGAAGAACTCTAAGGGGATTTCTCTCTTTCTATTCAGTATAAAGAAAACCTGAGATATCAGGTGTAAGTGTCGATGAAGTAGACACTCACAACTAAAAGAAATTAACCCACTCCCAATGTGATTTAGCCCTTTGAAGATGTTGATATGGAAGCAATATATTTAACAAACATATATATAAGGAACTCAAACAAAGTTTGAATCTTTTATTTTTTCTGAAACAGCAAGGTTATTTTTAAATTGTAATAAGGCAAAGAGATTAAGGATGGCAACTAGATCAAGTCATACTGTGCTCAGCAGCGTCCCTATGCTTTTATTAGTTGTGTAGAAATTGAGAGTGATGCCAGTGGAAACTGTAGTTGATTTCTCAAGCAGCAATCCTAAAGGATGCTGTGAAATTTTCTGCTAGAAGCATAAATCTCGCTACATAGGACCTATAATTTGGTTACTGCCATTTTAATGAGAAGCTTATCTTGTGATATTGGCATTAATGAAAATGTTAATGGTGCAAAACCATTTCTATTCACAGTTTATTTCTTATTTACTTCTTACTCAATAGCCACTGACACAGCAATTTAAATTGTTAACACTTTCAGTAGTTCAATGGGCAAATAAAAAAGGAATAACAACCAGTTTTCTCTTTCTGACCCTTTTCTCTCACTCTGTCAGTTTAACAAATAATGCCAGCTGCTACTTGAATGAAATGGAAACTTTAAACTAGATTTTAATTAAAACTCTTCTCCAATATATGTCATACTTTGTATGTGGCAAGGAACATAGCTCATGAAACTGTTCCAGGATAGAACTTTGAAAGCTTTGAAAGCTTTGAAACATGAAAACGAGTTAACAAAAACTATCTCAGCAGCACTTCTCCCTCAGGAACAAAGGATATTTAGGAACAATAGGGTGAAAAAGTCAAAGATTAGTCAATAAGGAAAATATCACCACAGAATGTTGAGGAACTTAAACCTTGTTTCATTGCTGTATGAAAGTCCAAAGCAGGGCTTCTGACAGTCCACCTTGCCACCTGCAGGGCTGCACTGGCAGGAACAAGTGGACTGCACAATACCTTTTGGACAGTCAAAAAAAAATCAGGAAGAGATGAAGTAAGCATTGTCAAGGTTATAGTACTATTTTCTCCCCCAAGCGGATCCTTCTCAGGGAAAGAGAGGTCTTTCAATATGATCTGATGTATTTATTCCCCAACCTGTTGCATAATTATTATTTCAGCTAAAATAATTTTTTTCAGGCTCAGATAGGAGTGGTGTGAACTCCAATGGGGAGTGTGAATACCTTCATCACAATGAACTTTAATTTGTGTGAATAGTCTAATCTCATCTCTGTATGTTAGTCATGTGTTTGATTGTCTCATTGGTATTCAGCAGATCTCTAAGAACAATCAGCTTTCTCTTGATACTTTGTTTCTGGCATATTTCTCCCTCTTATCATTTCAATCTCCATTTCACTCTCACTGTTTCTGTCTTCTCCTCTTTCATTGTGTTATGTCTTCCAATGTATTTTACTCCATACAAATCCTGTCAATACAAATTAGTTTAATAGTTAAAATATCACATTGAAGACCAGCTAAGATAAAGGGCTCAAATATCAGAAATGCACTTGAATGCTCATTGCAAAGACTGTTTATCTTGGCTTCCGTTAAGCTCAAACATGGAGAATTAAATCAGGTATCTCTAGATTATAGCTATAGCAGAACGCCTTGTTTCCCTGGGAACCAAAGACCACCCCTGTCCACTTGGAAATTCTGGCTTCAAATCATGTGGCTCCCACCTCAGTAAGGTACCCATTTAGGGCAGGATTCATCATACCAGCAGGTCACAAGCTGGGCATGTAGTATAAGCATAGTCATTTGGATCCCCTTTTAATCAATGGATAGAGAGAATATACCTAGTTCCGTGTTAGAGGTGATGATGTAAGATGTATGTTATACTTCTAAAAGATGTTATTCTCCTTCTTGCTATTCTAGACAGGCAAAGGACTTCAAAGACAACAGGTCTATAGAAGAGACTTCCAATTCTACACTGCATACCAAAGAGGGGTCAAAAATACTCCAGACCAGTACCTCTTTGCTCCTCTACTCCCAGCACATCAGCACTATGACCTCCTACTTCACTTTACCTCAGACAGCAAAATATTTGTTCTTGTCTATTTGCTTACAAAGCATTTATGAGTCTTTACCAATGCTGGAAAAGTTTGCAAAATCACAGGTGACTGAGCTTAAAACTAGCTAATCACATTCATACATATCAGCACAGATTGTTTTATAGGATGGCTGTGCTCTAGTATATCACCACTTCACTTGCTAAATAAAAAACAAAAAGTAAGAACTTTGTCCAGATGATTTTCCATTCTGAGGCAACAGTTAAAGACAATATTTTTATTCATTACACATTTAGGGGGAAAAAAGGGAAAAAAAGTAACTGTAGAAAAATTAGTTCTCATGCTTGGCTACAATAATTTAAAAAAACCCCAAACCAAAACCAGACCCAAGAAACATTTCCTCAGAAGTTCTCCCACATTTTTGTAGTGTTTGAAAAGTTTTAAAATACACTCTTTCTATGTCTTTTTACATTTCAGATTGAAAGCACTATTTGCAAAGAACATTTCCTTAGAAGTACAAGGACTAGACTTACTCACAGACAGTCATACTCATGAAACATAAGTATACTGTTACAGTAATTCTAAATATCCCATTGTACAATGAGATACAATAATATTATTTTGGTTTTCCTGATACAGCTTCCATTTTTGGTTTTGTTTTGGGTATTTTTTTTTTTTGAGGGGGGGCACGGTAAAGAAAGTATTTGCAAGATTTTAGTATTATGCATATGAGCCAATAAACCACCTAAATCCACCCAAATCTAATTTTTCTGGAACTTCAAAGGTACTTCTCATGCTTGAAGCTATTTATAATCTTCAGTGTTTTGGTGAATCAGAGCCAGACTATTCACCACCTTTCAAGAACAACCCCTAATTACTGAACTTCATAATGTATATTTTAGTAGACCTTTAAATAGATTTGGGACCAAATGAAAAACTCAAATTTGAATACCCACAGCTTTGGGAAAGCTCTGCTAGGATTTGCATATTGAAACAAAACCCAAACAGAGATATAAAACTAAAAAAGGAGACACTAACTAATTCATAGGTTCAGATGGAACATGTTGATTTTATGTTGAAGGCTTGCAGATATTATGTCGGGGCACAACACATGTTGTTTAAAGTAGTTCATGTCATGACAGTATGCTCTTGCAATGTGCCATAGCAGCGCTCTTAAGGACTGCTGAACACTACTGCAATTTTCCTCCTGGTTCAGGAGCTGCTGTCTTGAAACTGTATTATCTGATTCAGCAATTTAACAGACTTCTTGCAAAACAACACATTTCATTCTCCACTGCAGCTACCTTCTCATTATGTCGCTGGTGGTCCTAACATATGAAATTCAGCCTGAACATTCAGCCTTAGGTTAAAAAGTGCTCAGTTACAAACTAGGTAGAAGCACTTCTCCAATTCACTTGAGAAACCAATTGTCTGAGCTTGGCTTTTGGCTTTGAGGAGTTGGGAAGCTGCTGAAGTACTGAATACAGGGTGCTTTAATGTTTTCAGTGTGTGAGTTTACAGTAGTTCTGCAAGGGAGTAGGTATTAAGAACAAATGGGCAGGTAGATTAAGCTCTCTTTGCTTTCTTCATCTATCCATAACTGACCATAACATGAGGAGCAGCATGAATCCCTGTTAAGCTGTAGGGATATTTTTTAAAAAAAAAGACTTGTATGTTTTACAAACAAAACTGGTATCTAAAACCTAGGTAGGTACACAGGAAGGTTACTCCAGAGCCAGCTATGAGTATGGTTCTCAAAAATGAAAGTAAACAGAAGACTATTCTGATGCCAAACCTACCTGTCATGTAACAAATCCATGCATAAACAGATAATCTTTTAAATAAGATGATATTTTCTTTGATGGCTTATACACTTTATCAGACAAAATAATAAAATCATACTCTAGTACAACGAGCTTCCATAATAATCTTTGATATAAATTGGATATGAAATAATGTCTAACTTCCTATTCCATATTATAATTTTCAACAAGAAAGATGATTGTGCTCCATCAATTTATTTTCAGAATTAAGATTGGATGTCTGTGTAGATAAATGTATAATTGCAATGATGTATTTCTCAGTAGTCCCTGGGCAAACTCTAAGTGCCCTGTTCACCAGAAGTATTCAAGCATAGATCTACTAAATATATATTTTATGAGAGGATGATTTATACTGTAATCTTAAACCCCAATGTAGAAAGGATTCACACTGAAACTCTGCTTTCTATTCTTCAAGGGGTGAGGGGCAGCTTGTAAAACTTTTATATTTAATTTAGGTTTTATATTATTATAATTTCTCTCCTTTGGCTTTTTTCTTACCTTTTTATTGCAGTCCTATATTTTATTCATTTTTCCCATTACCTAGAATAAGAGAGGAATCCTGCCTACCTTGCCCACATGAACAACTCAATGCTTGCTACTTGCAGAAGCTGGGGGTTACAGGTCTTAAGCTCTGCCTGCCAGAAGAAATGGTTCAGCTGTTTCCTGAGAACACGTAAGACATGGACTGAGCAAGCATCCAAAAGAATAAAGAGGCTTGAAGAAGCTCCTTTCTTTCCTGAATGCAGAAGAAAAGTGTGGAACCATTAGAACAGATCTGAAATGCCAGGACAGGGAATGTTAACATAGCTAAATTAACACAGAAATGGGAAAGCAGCTATGTCAATAAAAGGATTGTTATAGACCATGGTTCTCCGAGTCACTATTTGATTCTGGGTAGACTATAGAAATATTGCTCTGTTCTTCCTACATCTCTAGGAGGATTGGGAGGTATCAAATAGCTACCGAGCATTGTCTATTTCCTGTTCATTAATAAAAGGGAAGAAAGATGACTTTTCCTTCATGTTTTGCAGTCAGCTCAGCTTCTTGCTCCCATGATCAACATGTCACACAACCAGCTGCTTGATGCCTACTGACAGATATGAAGCACAATGTTCTTGCTGCCTTGTCAGTATGGAAAATTCATCCCTTTAATTACACTGTGTCATTATGAACTGCTAACTTCAGCAGCTATGCCAGAGCTTGACTTCAATCCTGGAGTAGATTTTAAAAAAAAATAAAATATTAAATTTCCTAGTTGCCTGATGTGTACAAGGAATGTGTAGGAGTTCATTCACCTGGAAGGATGAGTATATCCAATGATTGTCATAACAGAAGATAATGTGTAATAGGTCTGGGTGTTATGCACCTGAAACTACAGCAGGTGGTGGAGTTTTTAACTTCAATATATAGCCTTTTTGCAATGTAGCTGATTGAGGGCTCTTTATATCATGAAATGTCCGAAATTAAGTTTGGATATGTGCTGTTTGTCCTGTCTGAACATTTATGCAAACTTGAGTAGAAGTACCAAATTCTTGTCCCTATGTCAAATTGTGAAAACCTGAGCTGCAATATTATTATCAAAATGAGATTATAACATATAATTTTAGATGCCTGTATATACTGTAGATATCCAAATTTTGATTAGAATATCCAACCTCCTTCCTCATCAAGGGGATATTTACACTCCAAGGGCACAATGTTATTGACCACTTACAGCTATTTTCAATAGGAAGATATTATTTACAACATACAGCTGCCTCTTTACACCATGGAATATAAATGACATCAAGAACAGTAGGTCAGGAGTGAATACTTGTTATATGGACAAATATGAGACACAGTCTCATTTGATTACAAAATCACCTTGTGGCATTCCATTGCCCTACTGAGCTAACAAATAGTCAGTCTAACAGGACATTTGTGAAACAAATATTTACATGTCCTAGTGGCAATTTTATAGTGAAGGTGATGACACTGAAGAGATATTTGTATGAAACTGTAATTTCTTCAGTTACAACCATTATTTTTTATTTATTTTTTAAAAGATAGACCTTTGGGAATATTGTTCTTTTGGTCACATGCATGTTTTCTTTTAGTTTTACTTGATAGGAGCAGCAGCCAATGTCATTTTGTAAGTTAGACAACCAGTTCATTCACCACGTAAATCAAAATACCAAGTCAGGACCATGCTCATAGCTAGTAGCCAAACAGGTAATTTAAGCATTACCTTTGGTACATAATTAACATGCCTACAAGTTTTTCAAGGAATGTCAGTAAAAGAAACTTCCTCTTCCTTCAAACTTTTTTTCTCTTACATTATGTTTCATCATCAAAAGGAGTGAAAAAAGAAGGAGAAACCAAAGTCTGACTCCAATATTAAAGATAATTATGTAATTTTGAATGGATGAGCATATCTATTTATTTTTTGAACAGTTTTCTACTTTTTTATCTGCTAAAATCCTTCTTTCAAATCCTTCAATAAGGCATACATCTTTCATGGAGCTCAGCCAGAGAAAGTCTCCTCATAGAATCATAGAATGGTTTGGGTTGGAAAGAACCTAAAAGATCATCTAGTTCCACCCCCCCTGCCATAGGCAGGAATGCCTCCCACTAGATCAGGTTGCTCAAAGCCCCATCCTGGCCTTGCACACTTCCAGGGAGGGGGCATCCACAACATCTCTGGGCAACCTGTTCCACTGTCTTATCACCCCCACAGGAAGTAATTCCTCCTATATCCAATCTAATCTTCTCTCTTTCTTTCTTTGTCTCATCTATCACATCACATTTGATTATGGTCTCCTTGAGGCAAGGAATAAAGGGCAAAAATGTGTTCTTAAATACTTTAATGTAAGTCTAAAAAACTTTTTGAAAATCTGAGGATATTCTCCTGATGGTCACAACTGTAACAGGTTTAAATATGTTCTTGTGCCTTTGAAGGCTGTATAAAAGCCTGCATTCACATAAGTTTGTCATAGTAACAAATAAGATTCTTCATAATGAATTATAGTCTTAGACAACAAAAGTCAGTATTCTTCATCAGAAGTCTCCCGATAATGATGGTTTTCTTAGTGCTTCTGGTCCCTGAATTCTGAGTCCACTTTATAAAGAAACCTGGGAGTGTAAAATTGTTGTTTCTTTTGGATAAAATGAAACTGGAAGATTTTATGAGTCTACATTATGTTGTTCAATATAATAGGAACAACTAACAAGCAAGTTGATAAGAAGGCAGTAAAGCACAAGAACACAAGTCTGTCAAATTAGCCAGACTACACACTGGGGAGCTTGCACTGTTGTGGTTTTTATTTTTGCTGGCCGTGGGAGAACAGAAAACAAATAACCTGGTATAGAGTGGCCTGGTCAAATAGTACTCAATCCAGAGTAAAGCTTTCTTGTATAAAGTTAACTGACAGAATTATTTGAACCAACTTGAACAAATAAAATGTGTTTATACTGGAACAGTATCTTGTGCCTGTGATGGATTTCAACTAATGCAGAGAGCCCTGTAGCCAGATTTGTTGTACCATCAAACCAATGCATGAGCCTTTCATTTACTTGTAAAAGTTCTCAATGAAGTCACTCACTCTTAATAAAGAAAAATGTAGTGTTTTATTAAACTACCAGACCCAAGAACAAATAATTTCAGAATCACTAGACTACAAGCAGAATGAAGCTTCACTCTCCCCAGGACGGGTACCTAGTAATGTAACATGGAGTTCTGCATCCAACCAGGTACTTCAGCTGCCTTTTTTGCACCTATTTTGCTCTTCAGCAATATCGACATTACAGCATGGGTCTAACCTTGAAGAAAGCTGGGAAAACTGAATATTTTTCTTCCAGTTTAAATCTGTATGAGTGATTTATGCAGTCAGCTGGTGCAAGACTGTGGCAACAGGGCATAGTTTACAGCAGAGTAGAAAAAGTCTTAGGCTACTAGTGAACAGTTAGCCTTCAGATTATCTCATTTTTAATATAAAATCTCGCCTCTCGCCATTCAGAGGAAGGACAAATATCTACCACTGTGTTACATTAACCCTGAAGTAAATACGCACCTGTAAATCAAACATATTTTACCAGCTTAATAAATCTGATTTTTTCTCTAAGGACTTACAATATCCTTCATAAAGATGATTGGAATTAAGTTGGTATTCATCTAAAACGAATTGCACTACGTAACTAATGCAAACCAATATCCTTCTGATCACATAATCCTTTAGTGCAACATTTTCTCAATAAAGTAACAATGAACTGCTGATAAGTGGGTTATTTCTTACTCTCCTGATAATTTGTACAAGTGATAACCCTGTTAATCTTTTACTTTAAATCCCCTGTTATTTGGGGGCCTCATTCAGTGGAGAATTATTCATTCATAGATATTTCTATTCAGTACATAAACTGGCAACAGAAAGATCAATGTGTCTTTTCCAGAAAAGATGGCTGTAATGATCATCTTTTTGTTGTTTGCATCAGCTTTTCTCAATATATTCAGACTTCACACACACACCTGTGCTGTCCATGAGTCACCAGGTTAAACTTATTCTGATAGTTATGGCAGCCTAACCATGCCATACTTTCTGTTTGCATTCAAGACAGACTGCAGACATAACGGTTTGGTATACTGTTTTGAATCATAGAGAGCAAAATTAACATCTATTTGTCAATGTCAGTGAGATACTACTCAGAAATTTGAAAAAGACATGACACCAAGTCAACAGTGTATACATTAACATCTATATAAGTGGCATAAAAGTATTTTGTAATCATAGGTTACTGTATTTTAGACATCAGAAATGTCAGAGAACAAATTAATATAAATTATTGTGATGAGGTATGATTAGGAAGGTCAGAATGAAAAATTTCTGGTGCTAGAGGAACACAATATACTTTTAGAACTGGTTGGTTTTTCTATGATAAAAATGTCAAATCTCTTGTCAAAGTTGTTTCCATTTCCAAGGCTATGACAAAAAAACCCAAAAAACAGAAAACCCAAACCCACCCGAAACCATCACTGATGCTTTTCATTTTAAGAAGTCCCATATAAATGGAAAACAGAGACAACATAATGGTCTGTCAATCTGAAAGAAAAAAAAATGTCATAAGAATATTATGAATAGTAGACATTTTCAAAAAATCAATAGGCTTCAAAGACACATTTTCTAAACTACATAATACTTCAATTGATAGAAGTATTTGAAAAATATCAACTATCACTACTTTAAACAGTTATAGAAATTTACCTTAATTATGAAGATGAAGAGAATGAGTTACAAAAAAATAGTATTGATCTAACACAAAACAGCTCTGAACTTTAAATTTAAATCGCAAGACTGTTTTTGTATTAACATATTAGCCCCACGATTTCTCTGAGGTTTCTCTCTGCTAACATTCTGACTATCCAGTGCCGTAGCCTCAGAAGACAGGTGGGAAGGATGTTTTCATTGGGACTAACCTTCTGCATGGTATTCAGGTCACCCTGTGAAGTGGGAGCTGTGATTGCACTTCCTGGAGGCTGCAAAAGGCCAGAACCCAAGTTTCTCCCATCCTGAGAGAGAGACATCTCACCTGTAATTAGATGGGAAAATAAGGATCATGAGGTCATTGTTTTGAGTTGAACTCTGCTTGATCAGGGAGTGTTAGTTTTAAAAGAGGTTTAGATAAGTCTCTGAATGCATAGCAATAAGGAACATTGTCTTTGAATTCCAGAAAGCCTGGGGAAGAAAGTTTGTCACCTGAATACTCAGCATAAAAAATGAAGCAGGAATGCTTCTAGGTATGATCATTGAACAACTTCTGAAATTTAACTTAAATGTAGGTATTTACAATACCTGAGAGGGTCTAAGTGGGTCAGAGACAATTTCTGGGTTTCTCCACCAAGAATATACGCTGGTATTGTGGTTTAGGAGTTTAAGTGTTTTCTTGAATCTCACCTTAAGTAGCTTACCTGGTGCTATAGGAAAATGCACTAGCAGAGCCAAGAACAAATCCAGCTCCCTTTCCCAGTTTCTTCATCAGAAGAACATTACTTCCAAAGGACTATACGTGTTACCTAAGTAAAAAAAAAAATATAAGAATTGGCTGCCAGAGTTCTCCTAGGAAAGCTTTGTAAATAATAAACTCATCAGTTTTCTTAAATACAAGATTAAAAGAAATTGAAAAATTTCTGATAATGATAAATGCAGTCTAAAATTCATAACTTGTGATACTCTTACTAGACTTTTCACCACACTTACACTTCTTTGTTTGTTTTTGTTGATGAACTCAAGGAGAATATTGGCCAGCAGCCTGATTCCAGAAATTACTTGGATGCTTTCCAGAAATTCAGACTTGCAGATGCCTTTGGCTGCCAGTGAGAAGGCCAACAGAAGTACTTACAAGAAGAGAAGGTTGTTTAATGGCTGAATCTCATTGTGTTGTGTTGGGAAATTATAGCATATCTCAGGGGTTTTTTGGTTGGTTTTTGTTGTGTTTTGTTTTTTTTTTTTAAATAAAGAAAATAAAGATGAATATAAAAAAGTCAGAAATGAAGTCAGAATGAGTGTCAAGCAGATAGGTAGATTTATAGATAAAGCACAGTGATGATTCATGTCAGTAAAACCTTTTCTATTATTTTCTTCCATCCAATAATTCTCAGAATGTCAGACAGCAAGTGTAGGGATAATATTATTTCCCTCTTCATGATTAAGAAATAATAATTATAACATCTTCCATAAAATACAAACAATATAATTACATACTCTTCCTGCATGAAGTTGTTTATTTGAGGTTATTTACTTGACATGATGTGAAGGAACAAGTCAGCCCTAACCCTGAAGTTTCAGTCTTCATACTATTTGGAGATCTCTGATCTATCTCAGAAAGTCTTTACTGTGAACATACTTAAAACATCACACATTTAAGAATTTTTGTAGGGTTCGCTTTCGTCTGTTGGGTGTCTTTTTAGGTAAAGCATGTTCTTTCCTCCAGCCTTGGTGTCTGTTAAACCCCTTTTTAATGGCTTCCTGGAATACAGTACTTTTCCATGCATACCTAGAAAAAAATGTATTTTTTTCATTACCTATAAGTGTTGTCTGCATGTTTGATCCATGCTCTTTTAAGAAGTCTCCCAGGCTCTGCTGCTGCTGCCTTCCTACCCCACATGACCCCATTCATATATGACCCATCCTTGTCCCAGGTCCAGGAACTCATCTCATTTTGGGGAATTGCAGTCACTGCCCTCTCAAAAACACTCAGGTTGTCTCTGTGCAACACATTTCTGTCTACTATCTCTGGACTTTTAACAGAGTAAAACATAGTCAAAGGAGGTAATTAGGGAACAAATAAGAAAATTATACCATCCAAAAAGATGTTAATTAACACATCTGGTTTTTACTTAGTATTAGAAACTTGTCTACTTAGTTTAATCTGTCATGATTAAACTTGGTCATGTCTTTTTCATGATTAATTTTCTCACCCATTATATTTTGAGCAATGCTGTTCTCTAAAACAAATTCTGTGTCCAGGAAACACTATCGTCACAAGGGATTGTTCCTTGGTTTTCAAGAATTCACTTAGTTCATCTTTATACCCAAAGGTGAGCAAGACTTAAAAGCATCTGATATAGATACTAGGATTGGTACCTGATTGTAATTGTGTTAGCAGCATAATTAGGTCTTTGCAGTTATTAAACAATTAGATATGTCATCAATTTTAAATACTTTACCTTAAACCTTAGAAGTTTATTGTTAATTGTGTGATTTGATATAAACTTAATTGGTTATGATGGCTGAATTAAAATATCATGGCATCTTATAAAACTATACCTCAGATAGAGTAGATTTCTTTAACAGATTTTTGTTCTTCTGGGTACAAGACAGAAATAACCACTGCATGGATAAACACATCTCACTGAATTTAATCTTAACTGTTTCATCTAACTAATCAGAGCATGAAATGCAAGGGTTAATAATAAACTAATGACACTAGGAAAAAGATCTAGACAGTAGATGTGTTTTGGAATATTCTGTGTAGGTCTTAGTTATAGTTCTCATAATTGACTCTCCACAGGGGACAACCAAAAAGAGAAAAATATTACCAGATGGGATGGCCAGGAAAGACCTAAGATTTAATTTCTTAGTCTTAAATATAATGTAGAAAGGTTATTATAAACTTCACCTATGTGGTGGGCTAACCTTGGACTGCAGCCAGACTCCCACTCAGCTGCTTTTCCACACCTCCTCCTCAACAGGACAGGGGTAGAAAATAGGATGAAAATACTTGTGGGTCAAGGTAAAGCCAGGGAGATCACTTACCAATTACTGTCACAGGCAAAACAGAATGAACTTGCAGAAGATTAATTTATTTTATTGACAGTTAAAAGAGATTTGGATGGTAAGAAGCAAAGACAAAAATTAAAACAAAATCTTTCCGTCACCACCACCCCTTTCTGCAGTCTGAGCTTTACTCCTTCACTCTCAAATACTCTACCTCCCCCTGCAACCTGAGCATCACACAGGGATGACGAATGGGGATGGTGGTCAGTTCATAACATCTCATCTTCCTCCTCATGTTTTCCTCTGCTTCTTACATGGGCTTCTCTTCACAGGCTGCAGCTCTTGCCACAGCCTGCTCCTGTGTGGGCTCTTCACAGGCTGCAGCTTCCCTCAGGGTACATCCACCTGGGCCCCTCCATGGACTGCAATGTGGATATCTGCTATAATGTTGTTGCTATAATGATGCAGGGGGACAACCTGCTCCACTATGATCTCCTCCATGGGCTGCAGGGAAATCTCCTGGAGTACCTCCTCCCCATCTCTGACCTTGGTGTCTGCAGGGTTGTTTCTCACACTATTTTCTTTCCCCTCACTTCTCTCTGCTTTCTGATGTTATTGTTCTTTCATAAATCTGTTTTCTCAGAGGTGCCACCATTGTGTCTGACAGGCTCCACTGTGCCCTGCAGAGGGTCAGCTGCAGCCAGCTGGAACCAACTTTATCTAGCACAGGGCAGCCCTGGCTGCTCTTCACAGAAGCCCCTGCAGCCCCCACTGTCAGCACATGAGCACCTGAACCCAATTCAGCCTTCCAACTCTTCCAAAATATTAAAATTGCAGAAACAGGTGGGAACTTATCAGGAAATATGTTTCCTTAGAAGGAAGATCAACATCATCTAAATCCCAAACCTCATCTCGCACAAAGCCCACTACCAACAGGTCTTTCAGTGGAGATAAGATTAGAGATGTGTATGCAGTGAGTAGCTGATGATTTGTGTCATCACTAAGAAAAATAATTGAAAAAAATGGTTTTGATCATATCAAGGTTAGTAATAGGCTGAGGGACTGTTTCTTTGCAGTAGAGCAAAAAATACTAGCAGGTTACTAGCCAAAGAGACCAACTCCAGTGTGGGTAAGCTCGCACTGGGAAGAGGATCGTGGTGAAAAGGGCTGGCAAGGAGCACTTTTGGGGCTTGTTTTGAAGCCGGGAAAACGGCTTGCCTGTGTCAGGGACTGGTAGCATGGACAGAGCAAAACAGGACCAGTGCCTGATTTGAATCCCCCCACTTCCTGGGAAGCACTGTGAACTGAGCACCACAAACAGGGCAACACAAACAGGGATTGTCAAAGGCAAGGCAGTTTGCACAGGCAGTTCACATGGGGCAAGACAATAAAAAAAAATTAAAAAAGAAAATTTTTTATACAAGCTCGATCAAAAGACAATGGTCTCCACCCAGCAGAAGAAAACGTTGCGTCCAACACAAACCACGATAAGTTGGGGAACCCAGACTGACCCCTTACAGAAGGATGCAATTGTGCAGGTCACAGGCTGCAAGGAATGTGACAGCCTCTCATTGGTAACTGGGAGCAACTGTGGGTATGGCTGTGTGCGGTGTGAGCAGGTAGATGATCTCAGGCGAGCGACACAGCTGCAAGGTGAAGTGTACAGGCTGCAAGATGAAGTAAAAAGGCTTAGAAGTATTAGGGAGGCTGAAATGGAAATAGACTGGTGGAGTCAGGCTCTGCCCACTCTGCAACAGAAATGTGAACATCTCCCAGGTATTACTCAGGATCAAGAGGCCCCTGTATCCTGGTCTCATTAGCTGGAAGGCGGAAGCCTAAATGGAAGGGGTGGCTGGAGGCAGGTTCATGACTGTGACAGAAGCAAGTGTCCTCCTTGCCTGCCTTGCCTCCCCAGGAACCCCTGAGAAAGTGATATGAAGTCCTACTGGAAAAGTGCTAGTCTAATGGGGATGAAGATGATAGACTACCTATGCCAGAGGGCTTACCACAGTCAGGTAAGTCTTCCAGTCATATAACAACCTGTTCCATAAGAAAGAAAAGTCGTAGTTGTTGGTGACTCACTCCTAAAGGGAACAGAGGGCCTGATATGCCAGGTTGACCTTCACCAAAGGGAAGTCTGTAGCCTTCTTCGTGTCTGAATCAGAGATATCACTAGGAAACTCCCCAACTGGTGGAGTCATCGGACTATTACCCATTATTGATCTTCCAGACAGGTGGGAAAGAAGCTGTGTCCCTTAGTCTGAGGGGGTTGAAGTGTGACTTCAAAGCCTTGGAACGGTTGGTGAAAGGGTCTGGGG
>VZRW01003478.1:13911-47204 GCA_013398125.1 Aegotheles bennettii | reverse complement strand
AGCAATCATCTTTTTAAATTCCAATGACAACACTGTAATTTTTTTATTTCTGATGAACAGGATTTTATTTTTTAAAAATCATTATTATCTCAGAATAGAAAAAGCAGCAAGCCAAAATAGAGAATTTTATTATTACTCAAAATTTCAGTATCTTGAACTTAATGGAAAGGTTTACATAAACTGCAGCAATTTTTGGATTAGAGATGGATGGAAATTAGGGATGGAAATGAAGTTGCTTTAACTTGATGGACTTAATTCCAGTCAAATGCATTTGCTACAGATGCTATAGGAAACTATGGCTGTAACCCGCAAGTAAGGAAATTCTACATTTGGAGGATTATCCTGAATCACTAAGGGATATTTTGGGAGAAACAATTTGGATGTGAAGCTGTTTCAATTATTTCCAAAACAGAATGGAAATTGTATAATAACATCCTTTCTCAGATTTAAGGGTTTTTACCTAAAGATGTTCCAACATTTGCTGGAGCCTTTGAAGAGATTGTGGGGTTTGAGTATATTACTGAGTTCTGGCAGCTATCTGCGTATCTCAGTGGGACACTAGGGAATGTTACAAGAATTTTTCTTGTTGTCTTTGTTTGGAATAATACCTTTCAACATGAAATATACATAGCTTTTGAATGTACTTAATGATTTTGATTGAGGTTGTTATTTCTTCTGTTATTTCTTGATCTTGTTTGAAATCAATGGAAAAGGAGTGATGCTGAAAACTGCTTTCATGAGTGTTATCTTGGCTGCTCAAGCATTTCAGATGGTCTCTCTGAGTTCAGAAGCCAAAGACATATTTACTTTTTCAGGGGTCTGAGGACAGCCTGTGCAGTTGTGCAGTAGACAGGCAGAGCACTGGCCTCCTGCTGCTGACACAGAGAACAGGGTCTCTCCTTTGGAGGGATGCAACAAGATCCATTCTCAGTGGTGGCTCCAAAGAGGGTTCTGGTTTGTATCTCTGTCCTTTCTTTATGTCAGGAAAGACATGAAGGGGATGTTTTGCTCTCTATGGACAGCATTCAAATCAAAGTAATTTTCACAAAACCTGTCTTACAAACTCTTATAACTGGAGACATAAGGATCCAGATGGCAATCACAAAGTGGGAAGGCACTTAAAAATACAAATGATCAGAACAGAAGACCTCTGAGATGGTTAAATAAAAACCTACAAGAAGTGACTAGAGACCAAAGCTGCAGTAGTGCACTGCTGGTTTCTGTCTGGTTTCTGCTGGGTTCACTTTACCACTTTGACTGATACAATCTCAGTCCTGAAAAGGGCTCATAAGTCTGGTGTTCTCTACTTATTTCTCTCCAGGTTAAATCCTTATCAACATTTAATAGCAAACAAACAAACCAACAAGCAAAAACCAAAATTACAGCTATATTTTATTGTGCCTGGAAACTCTTTCCCTCCTTCCTTCTGGTGCCATTAATAGAGATCATCTGTCTGCCAGCTTGGCACCCTGCAAGATGCAGCCTCACATCCTCATTTCTCTCACCAGAAACACCCTGGCACTAGTGGGTGGAGGTGGGAAGGTGTTTCTCCAGGTAAGAAACATGGATGAGTATATCAGCAACTTGATTTTCTCTAGACAGAGTCTTAGATTCTCTTTAAATTAAGACAGAGCAAAATTTTTGTTTTACATGACAAAAACTTTTTCTACAACATTAAAAAGAGATTTATGTATTTATTTTTTTTTACTTTTAGGAAGACCTGTACACATGAAATGTTCTGTGTATTTTTTCCTGATCCTGGTTCATCCAGTATCTTTGAACACTTTGTAATGTATAAAATCTATATTGTCTTTGATAAGGGGTGTCACATTCATACTATGTTTCATGCAGCTACCTAAATCACCACAGATGGTATTTTGACTGAAAACCATGAATGCCATCGTGAAGAAGAGCTGTCTATTTACCTTTTACAGGGAGTAATTAATTTCAGCTTTTATATTCAATTTTGAGTAGCAAAAAAAAAGCATGCTTAGGCAGAAAAAAAAGTATAATTAGCTTGATTTTTTTCCCCCTTTTTCTCTGCAGCATACTAGTAGTTCTGTACTACATCATGAATAGAGCTGTATCACAAGAACAAAGATTGCATTAATTTGGCATTCATAGCAGACACAAGAAACATGAGTCATAAGAGCTACTTTTTGTACATGATAGAAGATACTAAATTTATACCAAATTCAGCTAGAAAGAGACTGCTGAGGTTTAACTTGTTAATTAAAAGTAGTGACATATATGAGTTTCAACAAGGGCATAATTTTAGGTTTAGATATTTCTTCAGTTTAAAAAGAACTGAACTTTACATCAGGAAAGCTTTTGAAAGTATTGTGTGAAGGATAGGATTTCCTGCAGCATTGATAATGGAATACAGTCCCTAATTCCTTGTCAGGTTATACAGATGACCCTGATAAGTTATTATGCTGTCATGTACAAAGCTAGTATTTTCCTATTCTAGTGGAACAAATACTTAAAAATATGGAGATCCATAATATGTTGTGAGAATTTGAAAGAATAACTTAAATTTTATGTCTCTTGAAGGACTGCTAGCCTGGAGTGAAACGTGATAGATACCAAAGCCACCAGTATGCGGAAAGCTACTCAGTTTACCTGAAATAAAGCTTTGCACAAGAAAGAGACATTAAAACCCAGATGGTCAATACATTTACCCACATAAATCAAAAGGCACAGAACGTCTCTGCACTTATCTCCCCCAAAGTCAGTTGTCTGAATGGCAGCAGCTAAGAAACTTTCCATTTGTAAACGACACATTGACTTTGATAGGGACACAACATGAATCAGAAAGATCAGACAATGGAGAGTGAAAAAGTCAATTTGTATAGATCTAAGGGAAATGACTTTCCCATTTATGTCCCAAGGGGAATAAAGGAAAAAGACATAATCCAAGGAGCCAGAAGAGAGCTCTGTGCACTCACATTTTCTTTCACTGAACACAAAAACATAGAGACAGTGTCATAAAAAAAAAAAAGCTTTGGAGGAAGAAGGGATATAGCCAGTGTCTTGGAGACACATCCAGTCAGGGAATGTCAGGAACAGAACGATGTTCTGCGCAGCTGCCATTTCTGATAAAATTTTCTCCCAGAGCCATTTAATCCCACTGCAGTTTCAAGAGCAGCAGGTTGTGTTTTGCAGAAAATTGTCCCAAATAATGGTGGGATGCTGCTCTTACAACTTCTTCTTTAGTGCTCAAAAATCTATGAAAAGAAATAAAGGATCTATTTGAGAGAGACTCTAAGGAGAAATAATGGCATTTGGGAATTAAGCTTTTCCCTCTACCAAAGAAATTAGTTGTAAAAGAAGTGTGCTGAAAGCTTAGCCCCAGTTCAGGGTGGTTCATTTGTTTTTACCAGAGGTGAAGCTAAGATCTAGAGCTCCCACAGAAACAGTTATCATAGGAAACAGCCCTAGCTGATGGGACAGGTACTGTTATGGACCCAGCAAAGTTTAGGGACCAGGAAAACAAACTTAAATTCAGGATTGTGTGTTTCTCTGCTTAACCAATAACTCTCCTTGTGACTATGTGTAAAACAACAAAGTCATTCACTAGAGCGATTAGGGCTTTCACAGTGGTATCTACACCTTCATTGCAAATTAAATATTGACTCCAGTCTTTGACAATATCTCAGATCTGAATTATATTTCAGGACTGAAAATTGCAAGCCTTAAGCTGAAGCCTAAAACATAGAACAGGATAATAAATGCAAGACACACATACAGTTTAAAATGACTGCAGCTTTCACTTAACAACTTTAGTTTTCCAGAACTGAAAACCCTGATTGCACTTATCATTACTTGCAGTGGGCATTTCAGATCCATTTTTGGTAATTTTAAAAATTTGTGATTCTCATTATCTTCCTTGGTCCACTCACCCCCTAATATAAGAGAGACATTTTATTCACATCTTCTCTACTTGCTACCTTTAATTTCATTACTTTTATTTTTTGGGTTTTTAAAAATTATTTTCTTTGGGATGGTTTCATCTTACCCTGATTAAAGTGGTGATTATTCTTTGGTGTTGAAATGAGCTCTGGAAATATAACTGAAGTTTTCGGTAACTTGAATATGCTTTGACAGACATGTGATCTGTAGCCACAAGAAAACATATTGCTGGGTCAGAGGTGTATTTATTTGCCAAGCCATGGGGCTATTTACATCCAAAAAATAATTGTACTTACAGCTAGAATCATTATTGTTTCACCCAAGGAAGGAACTAAGTGAAGTGAGTGGTTTCTATGCACTTGTGCAGAGAATGGAATGGAAATTTTGCACACTTTCAGTAATTAAAATATATTGAAGAAAAAAAGCTTCATGATGCAAGACCTTTTCCAATAATCATGTGGCAGATTGTACAGTGAGATATCACTCAGAAACAGACGGGATGCTTCTGCCAGTGCCTTTCCCCTCTGAATTAGATGAGGTGAATTAACCTGCTCTATTTTAGAAAGACTTTGGGCTCCAGACAAACTCCAGGCTTCGACTTTCAAACTTCCCCTTGAACTTCAACATCCATGAAAGAGCTCAGAACAAAAGCATTCAAGGCCACCTCACCTGATGATGCCCTCAGCATTTTCTTAATAGCTTGCCATTTTTTGGCTTCTTGTCCACATTGCAAAGAAAACTGTGTTAACCAGCTTAGGGATTTAAGTCTCAACCCCTGCACCTGCTGCCTGAACACCCAGTGTTGCTGTGATCAGCAGTGTAACATCTATGTCATCTTTACAGCTCACAGCCTGCATTTTGACTTCACTGCCTGTCCGTGATTGATAGGAAAACTGGGGCTGACAGAATGAAATATGAATTGGAAAGTGGAGCAGGATATTCTCCAAAATGTGCTCTGAGATGTGGAATTCTTTATCACTTCTGTATAGCATTAATTTTTTAACCAAAGGTTTTTAAAATCTCAATGTCCTCTGTGGATACAGAGTTGTCATGGAAGCCTTTCTTGTACAGATGAATGAGACAACTTTGTTCTGGTATTAAAGCAAACATAGTTAACTCTACAGAATGACAGGAGTAAGATGTGATTTTTTTATGTGATACTGAATACAGGCTAAAACCAGCTTTGAAATATATTGCAAATAAAGGTACAGCTTCAGATACACCAGGCAACACTACCATCAAAGGAAAGAAATGATTGAGAGTGCTAGTGTAACTTGATGTCTTATTTTTCTCAGGGAAGAAAAAGAGGCAGAAGGTATTTGCTCACACTATTGTTGTCTTTAGAAGAAATGTCTTTGACACCACCTGATTGTTTATCTCAGGAAGCAAAATTCATTCATGAAGAAAAAAAAAGAAAAGGAAAAAAGATGGGTTTATTCCAGCTTGTACAGATCTTGTTCTGCTTTAAGCCTTCAATAACAGTGACATATTCAGTAATCAGAACAATTTGTCACAGGAGAGCTGGAAATAATTNTGAGCCAGAAATTTCATCTGTTCCTTATTCAACTGCACAGATTTTTGTGTGTTGTGCAAAGTAATTTATTTTTTGTTTTTGTCTTCCTCCAGAACATTGGCAAAAATGAATACCATAGTTGAAGAGTATTGCAGTAATGTGTACAATGAAGCAATGTGGTACTTCAGCAATCCAAAAGAACCATCAGTGTTCAGTTTAGTGTAACTAACACACCTGTGCACTGTAATAAGGACCGGAAAGGATGTTACTGTAGATTTAAATCCCTAGCACACATAGTTGAATGCTTTTAGCTGGATAAACCACAGCTCTCTCAAGCTCTCATGGCAGGATGTTCATGCCAATCGAAGGTAGCAGAGAGTTGTGAACTGGGACTGATGCTGATGGCCTCACCGGCTCTTTACATAAACAGTATGGGAAAGAGCTGGAAAGCAGGTCTCTGTGTCTGATCTGTGCAGTCCTGCACACTCAGTGTGTCAGAGCCACTCCTTTAATTGTCTTCTAAGCCATGCGAACCTCTACTTAGAGTGTTTGCAATACAACATGAATAATGACCTGACTTCCATGGTAACCTTGTGCACACTCAGCAGTGTTGTAATGTGGCCATGTTTTTATTGAGTAATTACTTGTGGGAATTTTTGGGTACCTGCATCTGGGTACAACCCCAGAATTGCTACGCACATGGTTTGATGAACACCTGTGTCGGGGCTGTTTCAAGCAGTCTGGAGCACCTGGTGCTGGGGGTCAGAGGTGCTGGGGTCTCCCTGGGGAGTGCTCTGCTTCCAACTGTCTTCTGCAGCAGGACTTGCACCAAACAGGGATGTCCACACCTCAACAGCATGACTGCAAGTAGTTGAATGTCCGGAAAAAATCAGATGTCTTCTAAAAATTGGGTTTTCAACCACCTCTTCTTGCAAAGATAGTAACTTTTGAATTCTACTGAAGTCTAGTATACTGCACACAAACTTAAAATACCCGTTTGGGAAATTTGTATATTGTGTCTGTGAAGACAGCAGAACTCAGATATCAGTCTACTTCCAGGTAAAACATTTGCAGAGTCAGTATCTTTTTTGGGCGGCTTTCGATTTGTGGTGAAAGGCATGTGGTAACTACTACATTATGACATTTATTAGAGGAAGAGGAAGAGAGGAAGAGGAAAAGGAAGAGGAAGAGGAAGGGGAAGGGGAAGAGGAAGAAAGAGGAAGAGGAAGTGCTTAAATAATGTGTTTCATTAATAGGTCTCCATTTACAAAGGAACAAACTCTACAGCTGGGACTTTGACCACAGTATCTATATACTTCAGCCTTGTGAAACTGGCTTAGCTGTAGTTGCCACACTCATATTCTGTTGAGGAGCTAAATGCTCACAGCCCAGATGACAGCCAGCAGTGAAAACCTGGGCAGTTTAACTCTTACAGAATTTAGAAAAACTGTTCATGTCTTAATTTAAAAATCTAAAAATGCAGTTTTTTTCCCTCCCAGTTGCAGACACGTAGAAAATAAGAAAATAAAAAAAGATTGTTTACACTAAAATGTTTTCTGATTAGTTTTGGGCATGACTTGAACACACTTCAAACTTACCTGCTGCTATTGAAGTAGTGTTGAAACAGGAGGCTGCTACTTCTAGATATTTCATATTTCAGGCAACCAGCTGGGAAAGAAACTTTACATGAAACACTATTATCCCTTAGTGTAGCAGATAATGTAAATGGGAAAGACAGACAAAATTTTTGTTTTGAGACTTACCTCATTAACACAGGTTAATGTAAAGAGTATTTTATTAAGTTTTCATGAGGCTGAAGCCCGTGAGTGTTATATTTTTAATTGTTCAGGGAAGTTTGAATCTCTTTTTCTAGTGGGGGATAAATCTAGACCTCATTTCATCCCTGTCAAACTAAAAAATCAGCTACTTGTTCTTGCTTCTTCTTTACAGTATTTTAGTTAATTTCTGCAGTTCACACATATGTAGGCTGTTTATATATATATGTATGTATATGGTGTAGATCTGCCAGTGTCTTTGACTTGTTTGTTTCAGTTTTGTTTGTTGTTTACCTGTTTTTTCTCTTGATTGGCTTACTCCTGATGATCCTCATTTTCACCAGTGTTTATTAGCTGCTGACATGATGTGTAAGATTAATCTAATCTAAATATTTTTAAATTTATTTTTCTCAAAACAACAATTTCAAACTATATTCTGAAAGAATACTTAAATACTCATTTTAAAAGACTCACTTTCTTTAACATCTTGAAAAAGAAGAGCTTTTTCTAGATTAGATAACAGTTTCTTAAACATTACTAAGTGGCTAATTTCCAGATTTTATATTCACCCACGCAGATTAATTTATTATCATATGATAACCATCTCTAGCATGTGTCTTTGCCATGTTTAAATATTAAATCTTTTATTCCAGAATCATTCAAATTGGCAGTGAAGGTGCTTAGAGAGTATCTTTACAAACATTTTGACTTCTCAATAATAAAACATTCACAGTATTTTTACAATTAGCTTGAAACAGAGAAAGAAGCTGAGTTTTCTGTGTTTTCCTAAAAGTTCCAGGAATTCACTGTGTGTCTGAAGTATGTTTGTAAGGGTCTTATAGTTCCCTAGCATGCATAACAAGAAGAAGCTCAAAATGGGTTTTCAAAAGGGAAGATGCAGCTTGCAGATGTCTAGCAAAATATGCTAACTGTTGCTGCAGTGTGTCGTTAGGGATAAAATTTTCCCCACACTGAGCTTGCCCACAATAGTAGGATTTTGAACTTCAGCTTTTGATAAAACAAATTAATCAGATACATGTCCCTTTTTGATCTGAATGATCAATAAACACAATAATTATTATTTGCAGAACACCTAACATCTCCTGTACAAGTTGTTCATTGGATGCTTTATATAAAACTCCAACCACAGTAAGAGCTGCTTAAGAAAGTCTTCCAAACTCTGCACATAGTAGAGGCATGTATCAACAAAAGGAACTCAAAAGTTGCAATCTCCTCACTGGAGGGCCTCTGCAAATACATCCACACATCAGAGTCAGTGTTACTTGTCCTTGAATCTCTGGCATCCACTACCTTGACTGGTCGTTTTAGCATGTAACAAAACTGACAACCAACATTGCAGTTTCTCCAAGGATTATATAAGTGAAAGTATCCAAATATTAACAAGCTGCAGCAAGTTTTTAAAAACACTACTTCTATTACAATTATTTGTTATAAAGGTTGGCAGCACTACCAGGTGAACCCCTCCTGGAGTACTGTGTTCAGTTCTGGGGACTCAAACATGAGAAGGACATGAAGCTGTTTGAACAAGTACAGAGGAAGACAACCAAGGTGATTAGAGGGCTGAAGCACCTCTCCCTAGAAGACAGGCTGAGACAGTAGGGTTGTTCAGCCTGGAGAAGGGAAAGCTCCAGGGAGACCTTAGAGCATCTTCCAGTACCTGAAGGTGCTGGAAAGCTGGAGAGGGACTATTTGCAAAGGCATGTAGTGATAGGACAAGGGGAAATGGTTTCAAACTACAAGAGGATGGATTTAGATTAGATATCAGAAAAAATTCCTTCCTGTGATGATGGATGATGGTGAAACACTGGGACAGGTTACTCAGAGAGATTGTGACTGCCTCTCCCTGAAAATGTTAAAGGCCAAGTTGGATGGGGCTTGGAGCAACCTGGTCTAGTTGGAGGTGTCCCTGCCTATGACAGAGGGGTTGGTACTAAATGGTCTTGGAGGTCCCTGTCAAACCAAACCAGTCTATGATTCTACTGAGTTTATCTTACAGAGTTTTTCTGAGATTCAGTGGGGTGCTTGTTCAGGTCTCTGGTCTGCTGCTGATTTTGTAGAAGGCTTGAGAAAAAGACTTTCATGCTTTTCTGGGCCTCATTTACTGAGGAATTCACTCTTGAAATTGTTGGGGTTTTTTTAACTCTTTCGTTTGAAGATACTAAAAAATATATATGAATGAATGCCTTTGTTAGACGCAAAATTGATGTGATTCCACAGAATGCTTGACACCC
Source organism: Aegotheles bennettii (assembly GCA_013398125.1). Taxonomy (NCBI): domain Eukaryota; kingdom Metazoa; phylum Chordata; class Aves; order Caprimulgiformes; family Aegothelidae; genus Aegotheles; species Aegotheles bennettii. Next base: position 37,752 of record VZRW01003478.1, on the reverse strand, counting down.
CAGTTCAGCAGGCTCTCATGGACTTGAAATAAGCTGATACACCTTCTGTGTCTGAGTATAATAATGCTGCATTTACATCTCAGAGATATTTATGAGAAAACAATCAAGACTGAATATAAGATTATGTTAATTGAAGTGAATAAATATCATAACACAGAAGATGAGGATACTAACAGTTGAAAATTTCCGATATAGCTTTCATACATATCATTAAATCAAATCTCAAAAAGTCTAGCTTGATAAATTAAAAGTCTTCAGCAGAAATATGGAAAAACACCTCTTCTAAATATCATATAAAAGCCAGGCATCTATGCAAAGTGATAGAGCCTTTAATAAAATTAACAGGGTTTTGAATTTTTTCTGTTATTGAGATGCTACAAGACAGCCTCTAGTAAAGCAAAATGGATTCTGTGAGACATGTTTTAAGAGCCAGAGTCATCCATCAAAACATATGCAAATGATACAGATATGCAGTTATCCACCTAAAAAATCTTTATCACCCTTTCTATTAGCTAGGCAATAATTAACATCGTTGTATTGTAGACTGTGTTAAGACCTTTTCCTTCACTAAATGCTCTGAGGATGGGTGCTGTTGCTATTCTTACTAGAGTTGTTCCAGTAAAAGAGCTATGTTACCACTCTGCTTGCTAACTGCTTAAACCCAAAGATAAATTTGAAAACATTTTTATTTTAGGCAACAAACTTATTTTTTTTTATTTAACTGCTATAAACCAATGATCTTTCAATTAATCGTCTCTTCTGAAAGTGCCTAAATGATTCTTTTAAAAATGAGAGTATTTCTGCTCATAAGTGCACATATTAGATAAATAAAACATACATGGTTTCAAGTTTTAAATAATCTGCTCCCAACTTAAGGTATATACAAGGTCTGTTAAACACTGAACAGAATTTATTTGATGTAACCAAGCATCACTTGGAGAGTCTGGTTCAATCTGTAAAGAAGACTGGTAACCTGTGTATCCTCCATCAGGACTCCAAATACAAGTCATCAAGTCATTATTTTTGATCTTTCATCTATCATCTGTAAAAGGTCATGTTTCATTAGGTCATCTGTTTTTTAAGCATTCGAGAAATCATCCTTCACTAGTCGCAGCAGCTGAAAAGAGACAATAACTCCTGCCATATTCTGAGAGTCGTTTTGAACAGTGACTGCAGATAACCACCACCTGAGACTGCTGAAATTGTACACATCGAGGTAGCTGTGGAGGAGGTCAGACCCTTGAAAGCCAGGCCAGCTTTCATGCTATTTAAGCTATCAGATGTGGTACAATATTTCTGCTTCATGGATTGTCTGAAAAGCTGAAGGCAGCCTGTGGGGTTATTTGTGACACTTTCAAATGACCATAATGAAAAAAAGAAATGTTCAGCTCTCATTGTCAATTGAGAAAGTGAACACTAACATATGCAAGAGAAGCATTTAAGACTGCTTAAGAGAAACATCTAAACAACTCTGTGCAAGCATACTCTGTGGTGTTTTTGCCAATATCCATCTTCAAATCTTTGTTTTTCTTCCTGAAGTCAGGATTAGGGAATGATACTTTCCATTCTTCTTTCCACACCAAAGTACTGAATAATTAATGAACAAAAAGATGTTTTCCCTAAAAAAAAACCCCTAATTTTGTTCTTCAGTTCAGAACATTTGACTTGAAGAATTCAGACTTCAGTTATTGTACACTTGTAAACTAATTTTTTGGGTGTGGAAGATGTAACAAGTACTCCTACTGAAGCACTGAATGTTTGCAGTAACAGCTCACACTTAGAGCTCTGCTTTTGCATTTTCTCTTGACTGTAAACATGGGAAGCACTGTCCAGTCTATCCCACACCATAACTGTAGCACCCCAGCAACACAGAGTATTAAAAATTATTTGTGCCAAAACACCTCCACAATAGAGTCAAATGTTTTCTTTCTGGTCCAGCAGCAGAAGATGCCTGATGGCCAGTGCAGGAGGGACCTTCAGTGAGACCAAGTGTCCTGGTTTGAGCCAGAATAGAACAAATTTTTCTTTTAGCAATTCTACTTTTCAGTGAAGTCCTTCTAACTAGCTATACTTATTGAAATTTACTGCAAGCTTTTCAGTCAATGTCTGCCTTAGGATCACTTAGGATTGATAACACTTGGTGTTTATAGTTACTGCTACAGAACAGTGTGCAGACCAATGCCACTAAGAGGGAGTAAAGGGGGCACCTGCACCCCTTCTGTGGGGAGGAGCGGACCTGAAAGGTGACCCAAAATTGACCAAAGTAAGTGTTCTATCCCATAAGCATCATAGTCAGTATAAATCTGAGAGATCACGGGATCAGTCTATTCTTCATGTATGACTGCCTTCCTGGGAGATCCGCCTGCCTCTTCAGTTGTCCCGTGCCTGACACCTACTTGCCAAGTTCTTGCTAGAGCCATTTTGATCACAGTGTTGTCACTCAGCTTTCACTGCTAGAAGCATATTGCCTGTGGCTATTATCTAGGCTGAGTATAACTTTGTTGGGGGTAATGTGAGTGTTACTGGGGCAGGGGGGAAGCGCAATACTGGTTTTGTTTATATTGTATTTATTTGTATAAATCACTAAAGCTGTGTACTATAGTTTCCAGTCTGTAAGTCTCTCTCCCTTATTCTCTCTCCTTTCCTTTTCTGGGAAGGGAGAGGGATAATTGAGACCATCTGCAATTTGTTTAATTGTTGGCCCAGGATTAAACCATGACACCAAGCTGCCTCATGTCTAAGTTTTTCCTCTCAGAATTTTGCCATGAGAGGTAGCTGATGCCAGCTTTGTCCACCTTGTCCAAAAGCAGGGAGTCCTGTGAGATCTAAAGTGGAACTTCACTTTAACTTGGAAATGCAGTTTCCTAAGCATCAAAACATCTATTTCTACATATATCCGGGTTACTTTTTGAACAGGGACAGAGAGAATGGAGCCATGTCTGTGCAGTCCCTGCAGTTCCAGGGTGAGGTTGAGATGTTTCTGACTAATTCTCTGCAGTAGGTTGAGAGTGGATAGAGCTATTTGTTCACTGAGGCAGGTCCCTGCCCAGTCTGGCAGAAGCCCAGCTCCTTCCCCATGTGGGTCTGCAAGTCAGCCTAGTCACATTATAAAGAAGTCTCACAAGAAGTCCAACGCCTAATATGGAAAGGACCTACATGCTCCAGTCAACTCCCTCTTTGGCCAGAGGCAGGTTTTTGTACCTGCAGTAGGTAAAGAAATAGACAAACTTTATATCTTTCTGTACTTTGTTTTGTTACTGGATACTTCACCAAGTTCTTTGTACAACAAGCTTAATCAGCACTGGCCACATACAGCAGTCAAACATAAATGTATTGTGCTCAATCTTCTGAAGAGTTTGTGCATTTGCTTGGTTGGATTTTTCACTCTTCCTGGGAGAAGGCTGTTCTGAATCTCATACCAATGAGGAGCCCTTTTCAAATTATCAACATAAACTTACAGTTGGTATATATTTTTATTCTTTAGATTATAATGTTTTTCCTTCTCTCTAGAATATACTTCATGTGTGTATTTATAGACAGGAATCATATTTTTTTTAAGGCTTCATTTATTTCCATTGAATACATGACCATAAGTAGTGAAAAGGAGAAAAAGGATTTCTTTACATTTAGCTAGTTTGCTTGGAAAGTTCTGACCAGACTTGAGATATTGTTGTTCCTGTTCACATACGTTTCTATTATCTCCAGGTTTATGATAAGTTCCAGAATACCAAAACTTTCCCATTTTCAAATCATAAATTCATACCTTAAGCTCTTAATTTTATTTGCTATCAACAGGTGAAGTTAAATAAAAAAGGTAGATTTCTGTACTGATGTTGAATGATGTTGAATGAAAACTGTTTTGAAAGTGATTTAACCATCAGGTAAAAAAAAATAAAATACGATATAATTGAAATAAATTGATCTGATTATAAAACTATGCTATAAAATACCTAACAGAAAGAAAATTAACAAGAATCTATGTTTCTGTCACAATAAAGAGAATTTGAGAGGGGTCTTTCAAGGGAAAAAATAATACATTTAAGTTCACACAAGCTATGAATATTTAAAAAAGGTTTACAGTCCCAGGATATGAAGAAGAATAAAACTGATGAACTTGATAGACTGAAATGTGGAAAAATTGCAATGTTTTAATTAGAGCTCCTGTGATTTAAGAGCCTGGATATAGTTTCATTATGCCATCGTATTTGATATTTTAATTTGCATTGTTTTCATGTTTATTACTAAAATGACCAGCTTTCAGTTTTCACAATTTCTAAAAACATTTGTTTGAAATATCGCACCAAAATTTGGAAAACATGTAACCGACTCTCAAAAGGCTTGTAATGTTTATGGAATGGTTTTGCAGTTTATAAATAGTTTTATCTTTGTGCTTGTTTATAGTTAAGAAGATGAAATAATCAGATGGCACAGAACTGCACCCACAATAGTTTGAACCATTTCAGCACAGCAGTAAAAAAAATCTAGTGAGGGTAAAACATCCAGATCTGTCAGATTAGAGTACCATGTGCCTGCGATATACTGCTCATTACTAACCTATCACTGCAGTAGTACGATCTTTCCTGCTGTTTGCACTGCAATAGCATCTGGAGGCATCTTTGGAAGTTGATGCTCCATAGTGAATTAGGAAATCACTTGGCCAATTCACAGAAGACAAATCCATTGAAGGCTACTGAGTACAAGACACCATCTCCAGCTCTGAAAGTTTGCGACTGTCTTTTCCCCACTGTCACATTCTCTGCTCTGCATCTGCTGTGGTGTATGTGCAGAGTCTGATGGTCTGGCTCCATGTGTCCGCTCTTACATGAAGAGGACTTGGGGGAAAATGTCCTTCAAAGCTAGATTTCCAGCTACAGAAGGAGACAGTGCTCCCGCTCCACAGTATCATTCACTCCATTCTCTGGGGGAAGGAGCCAGTTCTCATTCAGACAGAAGACTCAACTCTCCTTCACACACCTCCTAAAGGAATGTTGTGTCATTGGATATCTGTTTAGAAATGAGTCTGAAAGTTTTGTGCTGATAACATTTCACATTAAAAACACCTGCTTGAAACAAGAATAGACACCCTACCTGAGTGGGGAGACATCCAGATGGGAGACTTCACGGTCAGTTCTTTCTCTCTCTTTATTCCTGTACAAGGTGTCCTGCACTGGGGGATGGAGATATTACTATGAAGACAGAGTGCAATCAACTATTGGAATACCTTCTAAGTCACTGATTATAAGAAAAGCTTGTTGGGTCTTACCTCTATACACAGCAACTGAGATTGGTCTTCCAGTATAAGGGGTGAATCTTTTACTCAGTTCCCTGGGAACCTGTGCAGCACCCTGCTCCCGCAAACCAGGCTTAGACTTGAATTTTCAAAATATCTCAGAAGAAATACTTTTTTTCAGCCATCTGTTCTGTAATTTATGAACAGATCACTGACCTCTTTGGTATCTAACACTTCCCATAGTTACCTAAAACTGAGGTATGTACTTCGATGTGTCTGTTACAAAACGTGTCACTTACAGGAATCTCACCCATGTCCAGGTGCACTGTAGATGCTCCTTTGGCAATACTTTGTGGATTAATTTTATCCTTTTTTTAATGCCAAGCTTAACACCTGCTCAATTTTGCCATTCATCCTTTAATCAATTTATGCTTTTATTGTTTGTGTTTGTTTGTTTGTTTGTTTGTTTTTAAATGCAGTATAGCTGCACTAGGCTCCCAGTAGTGAATTTATGAGGTTGTTGGTTCTTTTTAGCATCTAGATTGCATCTTCTTTTGGAATTTCTTGGGGTTTTTTTAATTAATTGTTTCATTTTTATGTAGCTTGCATTTGCAAAATGCAACAGCTGTATGTGGGATTTATTTGACCTGATCTCCTGCTATGATAAATAAAAAACCTGCCACACTGTGGTAGCTAGTACAGAATGGATTTCCTCTAATGCCTTAAACTAGATCCTGTAAACCACTCCAGACCAAAATTAGAATGGCATTTCCAAGGATAAGGCAAAACTGCTTTTCTGAACAGACTTTAGTGAATGCAAGAATTCTCTCCACATCTCAGCTCAAGGTGTTGATATGTTCTTTCCATAGATAGCTGAAATCTCCCACTTTTACTACCTGATGTCATGTAAACTTAATAACTGTCATGACTCTACTTGCAGGATCAATATGTTCTTACTACTTAATATGGGAACACCCATCCACAAGGATTACATTGTGGGCTGCTCCTGCGATATTTTTAAACTCAACGTAATTTTTTCATAGGCAGCATTGCTGAGCATCTTCACCCCATTACTCATATAACGTTCATTGCCAGGTAATGCTATCCCACTGATCTTGTTTCCACAAAGCATCCCAGGTGGTTATTATGGCAGTGTTATCATCTGATGCCTAACATTGTAGTTCCTCTGCTTTTGTTTTTTATGACAGCAAGTCTGCTGGCTTTGTTGCCAACATGAAGTCACCTTGCAGTTTTCTCTGATGTTACCGATCATGGTGATCATGGATTCTCACTGTCACTCTCCAGTTCTTGCTTTTAAAAGGGCCCTCTCTGCTCTAGGAGCTTCCTCAGAACTTCAGTGTGATATCCACTGAAAGATGGGGCATATACAAGATACTGGGCTTTTCCTTTCTAGATGATAATTCTCCTTCATAATGACATACATCCTGCATTGTAGCACAAAGAATGCTGCAGTAAGATAATATCTCAATAAGCTTTCTTTGTGAGCCCCTGTTTCTTTCTGGTGCTGCATGTCAGCCACTCTAGTGTGAGAAGAATGAACTTGCTCTCTCACTAGAACCATGCACAGCAGACCAAGTGCCTGGTCTAGTAGTAATTTGCAGTTTATGCAATAGCCCAGGTGAGCCCCACTCTTCTTGGAGACCTCAAACAGTATCTTGAACTTAACTACTATGGAGTCTTTGGTGGGTCTAGCTTTTAATATTCTCCTTGGAGGAATGATTAAGATTATTCTCCTCTTCCTCTGCTTTATCATCAAGATGATCAGCAACGGATGAGAACTACCCAAAAATATGATGGAGGTGGCTGATGTTCACATTTCCATCCCTGACAAAAATTCCCCCACCTACAAGCTACCACCATTTGTTTGGTGGTACAGGGCACTCTCTATTTCCTACTCAGGGTAGCCAGTTTACCTTGACCAGCCTAATTCATTCACTGTACATGATAGCCACTCAACTCAAGCAGTCTCTGCAGCTTGAGGAAGCTCCTGCTCTACCTATTCCAACCAGTCACCATTGATGAACGAGTCATACCAGTCAAATACTACACCCAATTTTCTACTTTCCAGGAGATGGACCTTCCTCTTCTTCCTCGCAAACTCCACAGGCAAAATCTCCATGAAACTTCTCTTTCTTACTGTCGTCCTAATCTGAGAGAAGTGGAGTCTTTCGTAAGAGTTTCTCAGTAACTGGCACAGGATTTTTGATTCTTGTTGTTGTTGCTATTTAGTCTTAGATGAGTCCCCATATATACTGCTTTTATTTACAGCAGTTCCACATCATTTGGAGTCTGGTTTGGCTCAACCTCTAACTCTTCAAGTACTGACTGAACTGCTTTGCTAAATAAAGTCTTCAGTAAGAGGAAAAACTGAGACCAAAGGGGCTATAGCAAGGTAAAGGTCATCTCATAAAATGAGAGGATGACTAGAGAGTATTTGATTTAGTCGGATAGCTATACTTTTAAAATAAATGTGTAACTTCACTACTGACTTTACAAAGGTCTCCCTGGACAACATCTGTTAATATTCAGTGACAGATAAAATTTTTCAAAGTATTTAATTTGAACTATGGAACCCAAGGACTGACAAGTAAAACCAGGCATAGGTTCACATATCAGTGAGTCGTTGCCTATGTATTTATGAAATTACTGGTCAATAGTTGCCCAAGTAGAATTCTTGGTAAGGGCAGTAGAAACAGCATACTAATATCAGGAAGGCAGAGCGTATATTGCTGATGTTCTTGCAACTATTTCATTTCCACTGTGAAAACATCTAATTATTAAGCCAATGAATATGAAAAATGAAAAATCATCTTCTGTAGGCCCAAATGAAAAAAACATTTTATTTTCCCACAGTAAATATAGGGAAGCTGTTATCAATTTTAAATCACAAAGGTTAAAACTTTAGAAGAATCTAGAAGAACAGAAAGTTGAGAACTTTATGACGTAGTGCTCTTACACAAATTGGGACCTAATATAGAAGAAAAAATAGGGATTATTTATTAATGTGAGAATAAATAATGAAAATGAAGATATTAAAATCCTTAATATTACTAATATTCTAAGGTACATGACAGAATTACCATATATTCCTGTTCCATAAAATCTTTTGTTAACTTTAAATACATCATGCTGTCATACAGTTCAATTTCTTCAATTAGAGACAAGTTTAGTACTGAAGCAAGACTGAAGGAAAATTAAATGTTTGAGCTCATCAGTAGAATTTAGATGGATAAAAATTTAAAGTGTTGGTTATGGTTTTAACATAACTAATCCAAAAGTATAAATCATTTATATATCATGTGACTTTCTAGGCCATAACAACATTCTTCAACATTTATAGATCAAATATCAACATAAACCAGTCTTCATTCCTTTATTATTCACTGTAAGAATTAATGTCTTGATATCTATTTAGAAGGAAGAAAATAACAGAAGTAACATTTCTACCATCAATCATTCACAAGAAAACAATGTTAAAATAAGTCAAAAAAATCAAAAAAGTATGACTCTGTAAGTTTCTCTAAAAATACACCAAAGAAAACATCATCTGCAGTCCCACAGGCCAGCAGAACAGCACCAACATTCCCTCTGTGTGTTTCAAGCCATAACTAATCACAGCAATCATCTATTCTGGGACTAGCATAGCAGCATCAGGAGCACAGAAAACTCAGTGAAGCTACTTTGACCATGCCACTGAATGGGAGACTATGGGTCAGTTATTCTTTGTTATTTGTTTAAAAGGGAAAAAGTTCTGGTTCACACCATCAAAACAATAAGTTTCTTCTGATAAGGAGAACACCTGCGGAGTTTTCATGTCATTCATATACTTGAGGATTCCCAGACTGCTTTCTAATTTTCTTCTACAGTTTCAGTGGGGAATGTAGATAAGACAGACTCAATAAATTAAAACCAAACTCTTACAAAACCAGTCTTTATCATGCTTAAATCTCTCCTGATAGACTCTGCAGGGAAATGATTGCATTGCCTCCTGTTTGGTGTTGCATCATGTTTTGTAACTTCTCATCATATTGCAGGAGACTGCAACTAATAAAGCTTTGTGACATGGAGAAAGGCAATCAAGAGATGGAGATTTTTTTTTCCTTTTTTTTTCCTGGCTATTATCTAATGATTTTTAACCTGCCTATTGAAAGGCAGTAATGAGGTCTGCTGGGATCCTTCTCTTTTCCAGGCTGAACAGTCCCAAGTCTCTCAGCCTTTCCTCGTAGGACACGTGTTCCAGGCCTCTGATCATTTTTATGGCCCTTCTCTGGACTTGCTCCAACAGGTCTGTGTCTTTCCTGTGCTGAGGGCTCCAGAACTGGACACAGTACTCCAGGAGGGGTCTTACCAGAGGAGAGTAGAGGGGCAGAATCACCTCCCTCAATCTGCTGGTCACAGTACTTTTGGTGCAGCTCAGGATATGGTTGCCTGTGAGGGCACATTGCTGGATTATGTCCAGACTTTTGTCTACCAGTACCCTAAAGTCCTTCTCAGCAGTTCTGCTTTCAATCCCTTGATCCCCCATCCAGTATTGATAATGAGGGTTGCCTCAACCTAAGTGCAGGACCTTGCATTTCTCTTTGTTGAACCTCATGAAGTTCCCCTGGGCCCATTTCTTGAGCTTGTCTCAGTCCCTCTGGATGACATCCAGTCCTTCAGGTGTGTCAACCACACCACTCAGCTTGGTGCCTCAAATCACACCCCTGTCCTACATATGCCTTGGAATAGCTTCAAGGAGAATTTGTTCCATAATCTTCCCAGGCACAGGTGAGGCTGACAGGTCAGTAGTTCCCAGAGTCCTTCTTTCTCCCATTTTTCAAAATGGGTGTAATGTTCCCCTTCTTCCAGTCACTAGGGACTTCACCTGACTGCCATAATTTTTTAAATATCATGACAAGTGGCTTGTCCACTACATCTGTCAATTCCCTAAGGACTCTGGGATGCATCTCATCAGGTCACATAAACTTATGTGTGTCCAGGTTCCTCAAGTGGTTCTGAACCTGATCTTCTCCTATAGTGGGAGGGCCTTTACCCCTCCAGCCTCCATCATGTAGTCCTGCTCAAGAGGTGTCTGAGGAGGGATTTCCAGTGAAGACTGAGGCAAAAAAGTTGTTGAACACCTCCACCTTTTGCTGGTCCATCGTTACAACTTTGCCAGCCTTGCTGTCAGGTGGGGTACACCTTTCCTAACCTTTCTCTTCTGGCTGACATATCTGTAAGAAGAGAAAGGTAAGAAATTATTTGCATAACCAGTTTGAATTGAGTATAATTTGAATTATAATTATTAACATCATTGTAACTGGGCTAATAATGGTTCTATGTATGGACTGACAGGACTAATCCTAAGGCATGTTTCCTTGGTCCACATGAATGGTGCAATTTGTCATGTAATAATCTGGTAGGGGGTTCAAAAAGCCCAGTTTGTAATTTGGATGCAACAAGGCAGTAACAGGTTGAACATAGCCGGTTTGGAGAAGTCAGCTCAGTTTAGACTCTCCCTTGAGAAGACGTGAAGTAACTTGCTTCCCTAGGTGCAGATCAGTACAGTTGCATGGTGACAACTATAGATGCTAAGATGAGTCATACTCATTTGAATTCACACTTGAATTCACTAAGCAGAGTTGCTTAATTTCACTGAAACATGTAAATCAAGACTATTTAAGTGAGAGGAGTTACATAAATGAAGACCTAAATGGCAGGTCTCATGACAAATTTGTCACCACTTCAAGTTATCCCATAGGGTTATGTGTCTAGGGAATAGAAGAGATTTTATTGTGTTGGCCAATCTCCTGACTTAATTTCAGAGTGAGATATTTCTTTTTCTTCTGTTTCTCCAGATTTTTAATACTCTCTACTAAGTCATATATATAAAATATATATCAATATGTCATACCAAAAAAAAAAATAAATCATTGGGTGACCACAGACTGCAGTCTAAAACAGGTGTAAATGCACCATGGAAGATTGGAGCTTTTCATTCTCTTCTTCCATAGGCACCTATCACTGCAATGTGAAACCTCTCTTCTCTGCTTAGAATGAAACCTTTTTAAAACCCTCTCAGTTTCAGGTGAGGTTTTGCGTTTTATAGGTGTGACTAAGTCACCATTAACATGTAATTAATTACCTACTGATCAAGTATCGTCCAGTGTAGGACTTTCCAGTATAAAGCATATATTTTTCTAAGGTGAGAAACTGCACCTTCATCGTGAGGGGAGGAAGAAAGTAGAATGAAATAAAAATTATTTAATTTCCTTAACTAATCAGAAATTATTTTATTAATTTAATAATTACAAATTATTTTATTTTAGTAATTTCAGTGGATACCCATGCTCTACTCTTTCACATTTCTTCACAAATCTCGTCCAGTCTTTTCTTTCTAGGAAATAAATTCTGTTGAAGTCTCAGAGAGAATACTACTTTCTCATAACACATGTAGTTTCTCTCCACACAGATGCATGGTCACGGGCACAGAATGACACCAGCAGCCTTTTAGCCTACAGGTCCCACACCGCCAGTGCAGCTCAAATGCTGGAATGGTTCAAGGACTACAGGCACTTCAGCCATTCTTTCTGCTTAGAGAACTGCTCAGCATATCAGACTCTTGATTTCACACTGGAAAGACACTCTGTTTCTGCAGTTTCTCAGACTTTAAAAATCATGTTATTGACCTTGAGGAATGTACAGGAGCAACTCCACAGTTAATAGCCTATTTCACTCTTAGTCAGAATTGTTCATTTTAATCATGGAGCTGTACGAGAACAATTTTGAAGAGATTATTTCACTTCAAACTCATTTCTTTCCAAGCTGGTATGAAAACAAAGTTAAGGTTTGCTACTGATGCCAAGTTATGCAGGAAAGCAAAAATTTTAGTATTACTTATTAGATTAATATTAGTTATTATTCAAAAAGTGCAGGAAGTTCATGTGTTGGAGACTAAATAGCAGATAAATTTCATTTTCAGTAAGTGAAAAATAATGTATATATTGTAAAAGCAATTTTAGATACACACACACAATTTCTTAACTGAAGTATCAATAGTCAGCAGAAGTGTCAGGAGTCAGTGCAACAGTTCTCTCTCTGTTAGTTGCTGGCCTGACAGCAATTAAATATAGTTGACTAGACTATTAGACATTCTTAAGAAGGAACAGTTAAGGGGAATAACATTTAAGGGAAAAAATGGGAAGTGTCCAGGACAATGTAACAGTTTCTCTGAATTATGTTATCTTCTATAATGAAAAATTGTCATTCCTTCATTTTTTGATTTTTCATAGAACATTAAGGTAACATAAAATCATGTTGCTGTCAGGTTATTATAGAATCACAGAATTATAGAATGATTTCAGTTAGAAGAGACTTTTAAAGATTGTCCAGTCCAACACCGGTGCCATGGATGGGGACCTCTTTCACTTGGTCAGGTTGCTCAAAGCCTGATCCAACCTGACCTTGAACTCTGTAGCATCCACAGCTTCTCTAGGCAACTTGTTTCAGTGTCTCACAACCCTCATCTTAAAAAAGTTCTTATTTATGTCCAATCTAAATATATCTCTTTCAGTTTAAAGCCATTGTTCTATCACTCCAGGACCTGGTACAAAGTCTCTCTCTGTTTCTTTTAAGCTTTTTGTATATACTGTAAAGGCCGCAGTAAGGTCTCCTTGGAACCTGCCCTGGTTTGAGCCAGGATAGAACCAATTTTTTTTTAGTAATTTTATTTTTCAGTTAAGTGCCTTCCAAGTAACTGCACTTGCTGAAATTAACAACATATTTTTCTGTCAGTGTCTGGCTCTAGGTCTGATAACACTCTGTGTTTATAGTTACAGCTGGAGAATGGTGTGCAGACCCAAGGCCACTGCTTGCTTCTACATACTATTTTATGCTCCAAAAACACAGGGGAGAAAAGGGGTCACACTTGTGACCCTCCTACAGGGAGGACCAAACAAAGTACTCCATCCCATACACATCATACTCGGTATAAATCTGAGGGGTCAAAAGGGTCAAGCTCTCTTTGTCCATGGCTGGCATCCTCAGACTCCATTGGTCTGCCTTTAAACCCAATCCATGTGCTCCTGAATCTATGTCTTTCTGCCTTCATTTCCTGTCTGCTGCTGATTACAGGAGTCCAGTCTGTGACTTCCTCAGGGTCACCCTGCAGCCTCAGGGGTGACAGGACTGTTATTGACAAAGCCAGATATTGCTTTTTTATATATTTGGTATATATTTGTATATATTTCATTATTTTCCTTTTCATCATTACTGTTTCATTGAAGTTGTGTAGTTTAGTTTCCAATCTGTAAGTGTTTCTCCCTTATTCTCTCTCCTTTCTCTTTCTGGGAAGGGAGAGGGGTAATAGAAAGCATCTGTCATTCATTTAACTAGTGGCCCAGCATTAAACCATGACAGAGCCTTCTCCTCTCCAGACGGAACAGCACCAACTCTCTCAGCTTTTCTTCATGGGACAGGTGTTCCATACCGTTATTTTGGCCCTCCTCCGAACCATGTCCATGTCCTTCTTTTACTGGTGACACCAGAGCTGGACGCAGTACTCAAGTGGAATCTCACAAGAGTGGCACAGAGAGAACACCTTTTCAGCTCTGATATACCAGCAGGAGTGGTGATGATCTTGGGGAACCTGTTTGTGAGAGAGCAGTGCAGGGTCAGTAATTTCAGAATGACCTGAATTTTGGCATCAGATTAATTTAACTGTTACTGATTTAATAAAGCCAGTTGGAAGTCTGTTTTCATTCATTGCGAATGATTTCAACCTATTGAAGATTTTTACTATGCAGGGAAAAAAGAAAAAACAAGCATCCCAAATTTCCTCTCTTTTCCTCTATGAATGATTTCAATTTCCTTTATGTCAAACATTTCTTGCTCCTCAGAAGATATGCCATTTAAGAAATTTCTGATCTGTGTCAGACATGCATTAAACTGTGTGAAATAACCTTTCCCATTGAAGAACTTGTTCTAACAAACTATGATACAACTTTTTAATTAAAATTTCTCTAAAACTGCTCTTAAGTAACAACTTTTTAGGAAGTTATTACTTCTTAAAAAATTATAAACCTGCCATGTCTGTGAAATTATTTTCCTGTGTTTGTATGCTGTGATATTCTTTGTACAAAAGGAAACAATGTTTGAATTAAATTATTTAATTTAAGGGATGTCTACATAATGAATTGATGCCTTGCATTCTGATAAGCTCTGTTGCTGACATTTGAAGAAACTAATTAATTGTTGCACAAATATTGTTAGGAAATAAATGAGACCTGATTTGGACAAGGTTGTTTTGTTTTGTCTTAAAAACAATTAATTGCTGAGATGTTCTGAAAGAGGAAGTTTGTTAGAGCTACTATAGATAAGACAGAGAAATGCATGAGAATGAATGAGTGCATTTATCTGTGCAGTGAAGTTATCTGATTAACTTAATTTCACAACAGATGAAGACAGTTACTGATTAGAGGTTGGTTCACCCTTATGTACTGATGCATTTGCCATGGACTTCAGCCAGGTCCTAAAGCAAACAGTGCAGTATTCTGCTTAGAAGATACTGCAAAATTGACATATGGTAATTAATCAGAGGGGCTGATCTGATTTTTTAAGAGTGTGCACAAAGGCTGTGAGATAAGGAAAAAAATTGCAGTCCAGACCCTTGAAGTAAATCAGTCATTTTGATTTTTGCCAGGTTTCAAATCATTTGGACACAACAAAATCCCGCAGTCTGAAAGTTAAGAGTGTCACAGGGATTGGTTGGAGTGAACTCATGGGCATGTATGGAAAAGCATCCCTTCCACCAGCGTACATCACACCTGGGAACCTGTAAGAAAAGATTGTAATTCAATGTGCTATTAATTTTGACAGTTTAAAAGGATTTGAGCAAATCAGAGAATTCAGAGGCAGCACATTTGTACAGTTGGTGGAGGAATATCTGAAAAAAAGTGTTTTCAACGCTCTGCCGAAGATCAACAAATATTCTGTGCATATCACTGAGGCCCCGTAATCTGCATTCTGTAATTAAATTGGTTTATTGTTCAACTCAGAGACAACCTCACAGCAGCAAATCTGGTAATTCAATTGCTTCCAAGGTGTTTCCTCAGTCTCCTCAAAGTTTCAAAATATGTTCTCTCTAAATACCTTCTTCCAATGAGATAGAACAAATGCTGCTAATTCTGTTAGACAGAAGGAATACGTTTTCCCAGTATCTTTTAAAAAACATGTGGTGTGAGCTTCTGCTTGTGAATAAAGGCTCCACACTGGAGTCATCTGGACACAATTAAGCCAAAGACAACACTGCAGTTCTTGCCACAGTAACTAATTTGGAGACTTCAATATTAAAATGTGGACTTTCAACTGTTGTTCAGTAGACTGTTTAACTGGAGGCTCAGAAGGCTGTGATCATGGAGAGATCTCAGACTTCTGAAAGTAGGTTGCAAAGGCCCTAGTGCCATGCTCCGAAATTAAATTATTCAATTGATTCTCCTACCTTTAAGGTTATCATGTTTTTAAGGCCTTTGTTACCTCTGAGGATGCTATATTGAGTAGAATATAGAAGCTTCTATTTTGACTAGCTCCACCATTTTTTAAGCAAGGCACAAAATCTCAGGTATAAGTTTATGGGATGGCAAGCCTGCACCTATTAAGCTTCAGCAAATGAACAGAACCATTGTCTGGTTTGTATTTCATTGTCTATCTTTTTTCCCCTTATAAATAGTGAAGTCATAAATCTAATGCTATAAGACAGACTGTTCAGGCTGAGTTTTGTCTTTTAAAGTTCTTACTGTATTTTGATACATTTTACTGCATTGATTTTTTCAATGCTTTCAGAAAGCCATATACACAGTAAGACAGTTGGTACTTTGATTATCTCTAGCCAAGTATCAAGGCAATAAGAAGGCCCATGTATGCCATTTACAACCTTGCTATCACCCTGAGGAAACAGAACAGCATCTTTAATCTGTGAAAACATATACAGAAAACTCCAAGCTCCTCACAAACCAGCAGAACTTACATCCCTGGCCAGGTGTTCTTTAAATTTAGTTCTTAGTAATTCATTTGGACTTCCTACTTCCTTGGCCAATGATAATCCAAATAAGAAAAGGACTTGAGGATCATAATTTTAACAACCAGAAATTAAGATATTTCTAGTTGAAAGTTCATGTAATTAATAAGCAGATTGAGTTTGTCATAGTAATACAAAATCTTAGGGATAATAATTTAAAAGCTTTCACTGTATGAATGAACTTCAAAAATTCACTTAAGTGTAATAAGCTTTGCACTTTTCTATTACTTGAATTCCAGAGCCAGAAGAAGAATACTGTGCATCTCATAATAAGGCATCAAAAAAAACACTCAATCACATACTATCAAGAAGATTTAGAGCCAGATAATATTTAGTAATTTGGATCAGATCCACATCTCGTATAAATGTTATACCTTCACTTTTTCTTGTCAAAGTACGAGAATCTACTTCAGCTGAACATTTTCACTGCAGACAATCACCAATATAAAGCTTAGTAAAAGTTTTCACTTTGTTATGTGGATAAAAATAAATAGGTTTATTTTATGTCTCTTTCATTTTGATCACTGATCCAAAATTGGCTTGAATTAAACTTGTTTTCAGATTTTCTCTTTTCTTCCTCTTAGCTCAAGAAAAACAGATTTTGCTCAGTACTTGTGTTGCTTTCTATTTAGGAAATCTCAATTCTGTGAGATCTAAAATAAAGAGATTTTCAATATTCTCTTGGTACTTCACCAGAGAGATCTTCAGCTGAACATTGTAAACTCAGATCCTATGTTAGCATTAAAAGTAATTTATAAGACTGTATGGAAGCACAGTGTTTCATGGTAATTGTATTAACAGTAGAAGCAGTGACCTGGAGGAAAGTTTGCTGAATTTATGTATTTATTAATCCGTAAGATCTAGCCATAAGGTTTTAGAACATCACTATATTGATTTTAGCAGACGTGAATTATTTGAACAAAAAACTAGATTATCTAATATTTAGTCAAAAATATCTGAATAAATGTAGAGAAAATTAAAAACAGATAAATAATGTGTTCATGTGTACAAGTGTATTGGGTCTGGCTGAGATGGAGTCAGTTTCCCACACAGCAGCCCTCATAGATCTGTGCTTTACGTTGGTAGGTAGCTAACACACCAGTGTTTTATCTACTGCTGAGTGATGCTGGGACAGCATCCAGGCTGTCTCTCCAACACTTGCCACTCAACCACTAGGCTGGGGGTGAGCAAGACCTTGCGAGGGAACATATCCAGCACAGCTGACCCAAGCTGACCAAAGGGATATTCTATACCATATGATTACTGCTCAGCAAGAAAAGCTAAGAGAAAGGAGGGGTAAGTGGGGGCAGTTGTTATTGTGCCCTTGTGGCCAAGAAGGCCAACGGCATCCTGGGGTGTATTAGAAGGGGTGTGGTTAGTAGGTCAAGAGAGGTTCTCCTCCCCCTCTCTTCTGCCTTGGTGAGGCCACATCTAGAGTACTGTGTCCAGTTCTGGGCCTGTCATTTCAAGAAGGACAGGGAACTGCTTGAAAGAGTCCAGCACAAAGACACAGAGATGATTAAGGGAGTGGAACATCTCCCTTATGAGGAAAGGCTGAGGGAGCTGAGTCTCTTTAGGTTGGAGAAGAGGAGACTGATGGGTGACCTCATTAGTGTTTATAAATATGTAAAGGGTGAGTGTCAGGAGGATGGAGACAGGCTCTTCTCAGTGATGTCCAGTGATAGGATAAGGGGGAACAGGTGCAGGTTGTAACATAGGAAGTTCCAGGTGAATATAAGGCAGAACTTTTTCACAGTAAGAGTGACAGAGGTCTGGGACAGGCTGCCCAGAGAGGTTGTGGAGTCTCCTTCTCTGGAGACATTCAAAACCTGACTGGATGCATTCCTGTGTGACCTGCTCTAGGTTGTCCTGCTCTGCAGGGGAGTTGGACTGGATGATCTTTCGAGGTCCCTTCCAACTCCTAACATTCTATGACTGTGATTTGTCTTCCAGAGCAACTTATACTGAAGCTCAACTTCCTGGGGGAGCAGCTGCACATGACCTGATGAGGGAAAGTAGAGAATAGGATAGTCTTCCTTTGCTTGCCCATGTGCCCTTTTTTTTACTTTATTAAACTGTCTTTATTTTGACCCATGAGGTTTTTTTTCATGTTATTTTCTCCCTGCTTCTTTTGTGCTGAGGAGGGGAGTGATGCAGTGACTTGGTGGGCATCTGTCATCCAGAAAAGGTCAACCCACTTTAAGAAGTAAGTTATTCTTTCTAAGAATTGAAAGGCAATCTGTTAAAAATACATATACTGGGTAATTTTTCTCTTCTAGATGCCAGAGTTTTCTATGTTGACTCTAATTTTACTATTAAAACAGTATTTATTGACATTTTTACAGGTTGTACTGTGATCACTTTAGTCAACAAATCCTGCACCAGAATTCTTCCTGGTATCAATTGAAGGATTTGTTCTTTTTCTTCTCACATGCTGTGCAATTTCTGCCTTTCTGGGAAATGATACCATTCTTATTTTACTTCTGTTATTGCTATCCGATGAAAAGAAAGTATAGTAATCAACCTAGGCATAAACTGGCAAAACCTCCTCCAGAGACAGTAATACCAAAATTTCAAGAGAATCTTCAGTACTACAGTGTGGAAAAACACAAACAGCTCCTGGTGACTAAGGGCTCTGGCTGGGTGCACAGTTTTGCACACACACTATTTGTTATTCAAAAACACCTTGTGTTAAGACTTTTGAATAAAGTATTTTTTTCCTTTCCTTGAAGACAAAACTCTTAGGGATCTAAATAAATGTAGATTTTCCCAGCTCTTCCTGGAAGTAAACAAGTTATAAGATGACAGGTGACTCTCTGACATGTTAGTTTTTTTGAGGTGTGATGGCATTGCAATTTATTAACCACTCCCATCTACCCACAAGATTCCTAGCTGACATATGTAAGAAGTTTCATGATATATCTTCTTTTCTAATTACATTATGCAGAGTAATTCATGTCTAGGAATCTACAGCTGAACTAGAATTATAACTGAGTTTTACAGAGATTAATTGAGTGGAATTTAAAGGAAACACCATGCTCAGGCTATGGATTCTGCTTCAAAGCCACCCAACAGGTTGTCATCTTAAAGATTTTTCACAGTCTTGATTCAGAAAAATATGTGCTGTCTTCAGGACAGCATTTAAGCACTTTCCAAGAGCATGGGGCTTTAGTACTGTAACTGTTAGGATGCTCTAGACTCCTAATTTCTCACAAATGAAAACAAGAGATATGAACCTTTAGCAAATTAACCCTTCCAAAAGGAACATCAAGACCACCATAAATAGGAAGGTAGAGGACTGTCGAGCTTGGGTTTAAATCAATAATATTTTTAAATCAACATTAAATGAAAGAAGGCACTTTCTTAATTTCCCAAGAAACCTCTGAGAGTTCTTTACTTAGAAGAACATTGAGGTGCTATTTTTCAACCACTTTAACCTGTTACATTTTCTACTGATGTGTCAATTTATGGCCTACAACCTAAATAAATTTTACTCTCACAGCTCCCTAAACTGAAAGTATCAGTTACACTTTTCAGTATTGCCTGGCTCTTGGCACCTCCTCACTGCCTCCTAGAATCATAGAACCATGGGATCATTTTTATTGGATAAGACCTTTAAGATCATCGAGTTCAACCTTTAACCTAACACACCGCCAAGTCCACCACTAAACCATGTCCCTAAGCACCACATCTACACATCTTTTAAACTCTTCCAGGGGTGATGCTTCAACCACTTTCCTGGGCAACCCGTGCTAGTGCCGGACAACCTTTTCAGTAAAGAAGTTTTTCTTAGTATCCAATCTAAACTCCCCATGGCACAACTTGAGGCCATTTCTGCTCATCCTATCACTTGTTACTTGGGACAAGAGACCAACACCTACCTCGCTACAATTTCCTTTCAGGTAGTTGTAGAGAGTGGTAAGGTCTCCCCTCAGATTCCTTTTCTTCAAACTAAATAGCACCAGTTCTCTTAGCCACTTCTCATATGTTTTTTTTTCTAGACCCTTAGACTGCCTTGTTGCCCTTCTTTGGATCCAGTCCAGTACCTCAATGTCTTTCTTGTAGTGAGGGGCTCAAAACTGAACACAGGATTTGAGTTGCAGCCTCACCAGTGACAATCACCTCCCTGGTCTTGCTGGCCACAGTATTTCTGATACCAATCAAGATACTGCTGGCCTTCTTGGCTACCTGGGCATGCTGCTAGCTCATGTTCAGCCAGATGTCAATAGCCTGGGGTCTCTTTCTGCCAGGCAGCTTTCCAGTCACTCTTCCCCAAGCCTGTAGTGTTGCAAGGGGTTGTTTGGGCCCAAGAGCAGGACCTGACACTTGGCCCTGTTGAACCTCATACAGCTGGGTGTCAGTCCATCTATCCAGCCTGTTTAAGTCCCTCTGCAGAGCCTTCCTACCCTCAGGCAGACCAACAATCCCACCCAACTTGGTGTCATCTCCAAATTTACAAAGGGTGTACTCAATCCCCCTGGTCGAGATCATTGATAAAGATATTAAAGAGAACTGGCCCCAATACTGAGTCCTGTGGAACACCACTTGTGACCGGCCATCAGCTAGATTCACTTTCATTCACCACTCTATTCAACTCCCTGCCAAACTTCCTTCCCTTCCTTTTATTTACTCAAAAGTGCTATTCTTTAGTTACAAACTGGGATGGAACTGTAATAAAATTAGTTTTGTGTTCTAATTCAGGAAATGAAGAAGACAAAAACTTCATTAGTCTACATCAATTACAATTCTTTTAGTATATCTTTCATGTCTATCGGAATATTATCTATCAAATGTAGTGTGCTGAATAAAAAGATTAAAAAATAATATAATACAATAAATATAACACCATTTAAAAATTATTTGGAAAGAAAATTAAGTCATGCCATGAACTGAAAATAATAATTCTTTTTTATTTCATACATTACAGAAATCTCCACTGCCATCAACTCTTTATTGATTTGTTTTAGGAAATTATAGCAGAAGGATAGTCCAATAACTAGAGTACTTACCTGAAGTCATATGGCTTTTAGTCCTCATTTTCTGTGTGTAGAATAGGAATGAGGCAAAGAGTTTAACTCATGAGGAATTTTATGGCAATAAACACAAAAATGACCTGACTGGGTATTATGGTGATAGTGGCAAACAGAGAATCATTTAATAAGGAAAGAAAAAGCTCATCAGGCCATTTTCTGCTAAATGTTGTTTATATAAAATGGTGATAAATCAAAACAACACTGTTTCTGCTTTTTTTTCAACATTCCTTGGGACAGTTTTCTGAGGTAATTCATGATAATTAGTTCAGGATAACTCAGGGTAGTTCGCAATGGTTAGTGTCATATAAAAGGGGGAAGGTAAAAACCTCTGTGATGTGGTTGGGAAAAGCCCTTTCATTGAATCACAAGGTTCACAATAGACCCCCTTGCTTTCTAAACTTCTCAGAGAGGAGTTTAGGTACAGCTGGATCCAGTCCTAGCCCCAGACTTGGTCAACGGTTTATATCTAAAGGGTTATGTGCGCGTGTGAGTGTGTGTGTGTGTGGCCACCTGTCAGAGTCAATGTTTGCCTGTTTTCAGAGTCTCACAAAGGACTTGCACTAAAACAGATGCACAAAGTTGTAAAAATATGGTTTATTAAAGCAACAGATATAAGAAGTTTGGAATTGCCTTTGATAAATGCATTGACTGCACAAACACTACTAAGTGAAGTTAAAATTGAATATAATAGAATTAATAAAATCCAGGGATACTTCCACTCAGAAGGTGAAAAGCACAGTGCTTACCTGGAGCAGTGTCCCTGCCCGGGGTGGAGGAAGAGAACACAGCCAGTCAACTGGTCCATCCGTCTTTTGGTTCTTCTCTCCCACTCAACGATCTTTTTCTTGTTTTTTTATCCCCAAAACTACAAGGTTCCCACCCTCAGGTGACATGTAGTATGATCTGAGTGGACAGGCAAGTGCTATAGTCATACATGTATAACATGTTCACTAAAACCTTTATTAGCATATGCAGGGCTGTCAACTCTAATATGCATTTACAAGTAATGAGGAAAAGGTCACTCTTCAGAAAACATAGCCCCCTGATAAGAAAAAACTACACAAGTTTTCTCTGATCTTGCTGACCAGAGCAAGGGTCCCTGCCTCTGCAAGGACTCCTTTTCAATATGTCTTCTGTGATAAACAAGTGGTCTTGTCACTCTCACCTGGTTGCACAAGATTTAGCAAGGTCATCCTTAAGAGTTCTTTGTGTACTGGGCTGTCTTGTTTTTTCCTCAAATTCCACAGTTAGGGGACTAACAGCTAACCACATGTCTTCAAGTCTCTGTACTGATCTTTATCTGTGGTAAGAAAAATTTGTATGTTGTACCCTACACATTGTATTCTGTTTTGTTTCTTTTTTAACAGCACATAGCTGAGGCTTTCTAATACAAGAACTCAGAATAGTGGGATGGAGGGGAGGAGGCAAATAAAGAGAAAGGATTATCATAGATATTATATATTTTCACTACATATTTTTTAGCTTATCACTAGTGTATTGCATTGTTTATTCATTGGCTAGGTAACAGAAAGACAAACCTTGTCCAGCATTAAGCATCATTCATTTCCCATCTTGCAAGAGTTTTATGTTCTTTCCTCTGGAAATGGAAGATAAAATATGTGGCTGTGTTTCATTTCTGCTAGAATACTTTATTTGTATTTGTAAAAAACACAGAGGAATGCTGAAGCTAACATGTCATTAGAGATCCTGCATATGGGAACAGAGAAACTAGATGACTCATAACAGTGGAATTGGACTGGCTACTGTTGTGTGGATCTTTGTATCAAATGCACTTGGTTACAGCATGGAAGCTATTTGATAAAAACATTGAATCCTTCTCAAAAAACAGGAAGCTTTTGCTACTTCTTTGTATCCTCCTATCAGTAATAACCTATGTCCATATGAAACAAGCTGGAGGAAACCACAGAATCACAGAATGTTAGGAATAGGAAGGGACCTTGAAAGATCATCTAGTCCAACACCCCTTCCAGGGCAGGGTCACCTAGAGTACATCACACAGGAATGCATCCAGGTGGGTTTTGAATATCTCCAGAGAAGGAGACTCCACAACCTCTCTGGGCAGTCTGTTCCAGTGCTCTTCACTCTTACTGTGAAAAAGTTCTTCCTTATGTTCACACGGAACATCTTATGTTCCAACTTGCACCCATTCCCCCTTATCCTATCACTGGACATTACTGAGAAGAGCCTGTCTGCATCCTCCTGACACTCAACCTATACGTATTGATAAACATTAATGAGGTCACCCCTTACTGATCCTTGGGGTTGTTCTTCCCCAGATGCAAGACTCCACAGTTGCCCCTGTTGTATTTCATTAAGATTCTCCCTGCCCAACTCTCCAGCCTGCCCAGGTCTCACTGAATGGCAACACAACCCTCTGGTGTGTCAGCCACCCCTCCCAGTTTTGTGTCACCAGCAAACTTGCTGAGGGTACACTCTGTTCCCTCATCCAGGTCGTTGATGAAAATATTGAATAGTACGGGTCC